>OX352762.1:120879966-121479966 GCA_947095585.1 Nephrocerus scutellatus
TCTAACGTGATGCCTTTGATGATGATAGGTCCCAAATCGACCAGTCTTCTTTTCGTGAAAGGCACTATGACGATTATGCCAGGATTGATGGACAGTCCTTCTCTGGTGCACTATTCAAAAACGTGCAGTAATTCACCTTGCATGACACTAGTGATAGTCGTTCAGTGCTTACCACTAATAAAAATCGTAAAATCTTCAGTATAACCAATGGCGATGTAGCATGATCTGTGAAGATCGACTTGAAGATTGTCAATAATTGTTAATTCTGTAATTGGTGCCGATCAAGCAGGCCGTCCTTGGCACTGGCTCCCATCACTTACAGCTCTTTCTTGTCTTTCCGCTAATAACCCAAGGCTCTTGGATGAGACCAAGGGTTGTATTTTCCTCGGCGAACCGCTTGCTGAGGGTAGCGGACAAGCCATTAATACAGGTTCACCTATAACACCCTGATGGTGCTCATTTGTCATCCCTGGATGTTTAAGTGGTTTTGGCAAAAACGCGAGCTCTCCCTCTATTCTATCGTTGCCCATGCGTAAAACATGTTTAAGTTCCCTTCTCTCTAGAGAGTTGCATTTAATGAATCCACCTCGGTATTGCTGGCTCAGTAGACCATCTAAAGCCTTCCTAGATGACGCTGGTTGCATCAACGATTATGGATGTTTCAGAACCAGAAGTGGCTGATTCCACGTGTTCAGTTCTGACGCCCTCGCGAGTTTCAAATGTGGCCCTTATGGCCAAGCCGACTTAAGTCTGGGTAAGGATCGGCTGCTCAACAGCAGACTGAGGAGTTGAGGCCTCTATGGGGTTGGTCATCGATTTATTTCTCTTTATTTTTCTTTTACCTTATGTGGTGGCCTATTATTTTCTCCATGGCTTTTAGTGTAAATGATGTCAGGCTAATAGACCGATAGGACTTGGTGTCCTCGTGGGATTTCCTTCCTCCTTTCGGTAGAAAGATCACTCGCACATCTCTCCAGCATCTTGCAAAATATTCTAGGCTGTAGCTGGCTCTGTAGAGTTTTTCAAGTAGAGGTTCTAACTATTAGTTTTATTTGAAGTAGTAGGATGATTGGGTATATCCCATCCCCACCTAGAGATTTGTATGGGCCGAATGAGTTTACTGCACAGCTGATTGCTCCTGATGAGAAGATACTGCGGCTGAGCGTCTATAGGCCTCATTTTGGATAAGGTATTCAAGAGTTTCTTGTCCTGAGGTTGTCAGTTCAACATTTGGTTTTTCGATTGATCCGAGTGGATGTTGTGGCAGTCCGATACACCAACACTATATTCTCATTCAAAAGGTGAAGCTGTTTGACAATAGCCGTTTGTGACTTTTCCGCCAACAGTGCAATCACACTGTTACGTTTGAATTCCATTTTAAATATTACTTTCAACTACGACATATATCGATAAGCTTCCATTAACAACGTAACAGACTTATGTTTGTCAAAATATGAGTGCGCTGCTATAAGCCGTTTTGCTGGTAAAGCAGCGTGAAGTTAGTAACACTTCGATCTCCGGACCCTGTATATAATATGTATTGCTATTTCACCTGGAATATTCGTAACTGTTCTTGTCTAGGAAGCGAAGTGACCTTTTTCTCCTTGCTGTGGTATAGTACATACTTTATTTTCGAAATAATACCTCCCTGCGCCCTGTAGTGCTCTACTATGATAAGTGGTTGAAAGTGCATGGTGGACGCCGAACACCACTACACGGTATATGTCAGTGCACACATATCCTAATGCAGTGAATAAAATTACGAAAGTTCATATAACTTAAGCTTTGTTATGGGGGAACAGAATGGCGGTAGGAATTGTTGGTTTGCTTCCTTAACTATACGTGTCCGTATGTATGTAATCATACTATAAAGTATAAAGTGCCTGATGTGTGGTGAGATAAAGTAGATTTTTCCTTAATTTTAATACTCAGAGGAGCCAGATTTTATTTAAAAAAAAAAATATTTCTAGTTGTGTCCTTTAAGTGCCCTATAAGTCGACCATTATTCCGACAGTCTTTCTCAAAAATAGCTCAAAGACACCTGGCGTGATTTTTTAAGTTATCTAATTTGCACCCTTATAATGTTAGGGTAAGCACAGCGGGGACGTTAAGAGGTTTAAAAAGATGAAGGGATACGCTTGTGCTTTGAATGCCTGACCCTGGCGCATACAACTGGTTATTTCTCTTGAGCACCGCTGTTGATAAAGGTTTCAGTTTCCTCGATGCAAGTGCCGTTCATGGATAATGGTAGGGAATTTTGGATTCCCTTATGCGCAAGGGGACAGCATTGGGTTTTGGAAGCGTTAAATTCTACTCGATTGTTTTCTCCCCAGGTCAGAATTTTTTAATTAATAAAAATGTAAATAGTGTTGCGAACAAAACGGAGCCCTGGGGAACGCCAGAATGAAAGCGGTGAATTTCAGACCAGAAACCGTCCAAAAAAACTTCGTCCAGAGGATTACTTCTAATCCAATGAAGCAGTTTTTCATATACTAGTTAAGCATGCATGTTGTTTGAGACGGGTTGATGCCAAACTCTGTCAAATGCCTTGGAAATATTGGGTGCGACGACTTTGCTTTCACCAAATTAATGAATAGACTGGTTCCGGACTGTTCGGTGAAATATGCAATAAACGTTGCGCACGTAATCCGTACTGCCGATCACTAAGAATTTCGTAAGTTTCAAGATATTTCATGAGTTAATAATTGAAGTCTTATTTGGTCAGTACGAGTAAGGAGACGACAGCTCGCCTCTTTTGGGTATAGGCTGGACAAAGGCTGTTTTTCAACTTTTCGGGAAGAATTCAGAAATGGAAAAGCTTTTGCAGTGGTAATCCCTGATTGAAAGAACCACATTTCAGAACTAATCGTGAATGTTTGTTTTTGTGTGTATGTGTTTTATTTTCAAATCTTTTGATAAACTGTCAATCCAGTTCATAAAACCCGATTTCATTCAAAACTTTGTACACATGTTTATCTTCTACGACAATACTTTTTGTAAAAAAATGGAAGTGATCGAGCCCCATATCGGAGGGCTCTCATATTAATTTTTTCAAAATTAACCCGATTGGTTTGCGCGTAAAAATATCCACAAAGCCATCTGGTTATATCCTGATGGAGCCACTCGCAACCAGATAGACCACGTGTTGATAGACTGCCGCCACAACCTGAACCTGATGACGGTACGAACGTACTGAAATGCCAACGTCGACTCGGACCACTATCTTGTTTGTATGGTGCTCCGAGCGCGGATTCCTAGTGACGAGAGTCCAGCACTTGATTCCGTATTTAAAGCCAGACAAGAAGGTGACGGTGAAAACCATTGTCTTTTTTTGGGTTAGTCGGTACACAAACCCAAACAAGCTGCAATACAATGCAGATACAAAAGCGAATACTTACTTTAAAATTTGCTGCTCTATTACCATCTCATGATCCTATGACTATCTGACAAGACCCTTAAGTGTCTTGTACAATAAACTCGTCATGATTTTCTGTTTATCTTTAATTAATTAACATTCTTTACATTTCTTATAAATTTTGTTATAAAACTCAATTTAAGTTTTAACTAAATTTAACTTAAATTTAATTAATTAATCGTATAGCAATTTATAATTTTCATTTTCTCTTCTTTAATTGAATTTTACAATTACAGTAAGAATATTTTTTTATTTTTAAATTAAAAAAAAGACAACATCGATTACTTAACAAAATTCCTTGGAGAAATATATCATCTGACAGTGTACGTATAAAAATAAATAGTTTTTGTACAAACAAATTGAATAAAAAAAAAACAATTGGACTAAAATAATAAAATGAAAAGAAACTAGTTAGTTATATAAATGTGGTTAAATAAGGTTTGCAATTAATTGGCTTTATTTACAAATTAAGATTTTTTTTTTTAATTTTATATTTTAATTTAAAAGTTAAATTCGATGAAGATAAACATCAAACATTGATTAATATACTAAATAAATAAATGAATAAATAAATAAATTAATAAATAATAAGACTTAGTGTAAAAATAAATTAACATTTAAACTAAAATAACATTTGACGCACACATACCCACCATATACATATACATATATATACATTCGGACACATTCAAACAATTTGTATTCTGCAGCATTCATTCAACTTTTAATTCGAGCGTTATTCGCGACGCAATACACTTGGGATATGGAGGTGCCAGAGTATTTCCCGTTCAAAATGACAAACCACGTAAGGACATAAAGACTTGTTCGTACTAACAGGGCAGACCAGTTGACGAGCGGTAAGTTGAGACAGAAAATTGAAAAGTTTTCTTTCCCAACGGTGATAGCGACGACAGCAATGTATTTTATCTTGATAAAGAAAGTGCTGGAGGGATGGTGGCTGGAGGGAGGATAATAATTTATATACTCGGCGAATGATTGGATATCCTTCATCCATCATTGTATGTCGTTCAGCATGTTCGATTGATGTGTTATTTCTTTGACTTATGACACGACCACGCATACCGCCAGCAATTTAATTAATATTTTTCCAATGATGTATGTACGTGGTCGTTTTCTGGAATCTTGCTTGAAAACAGGCGTGGCATACTTATTTCACACCTGTAATGCTTCGCAGCCAAGGTTTGTAGAATGTTGTCCGCATATAGACACCAGGAAGATACGGCGCTGCACACTTGATACCATGTGAAACGGTTCCGGCTAACTCATATCGGCCATCGGAACGTTGCAGCACCAATGGACCGCCACTGTCGCCCTAAACAGAATGAGAAAAATACGAACATTTCATGAAAAAATGTATTTAAAAGCTGTACAATCCACAACTCAATGAGCCCAACTTACTTCACACGAATCCTTTTGTCCATTGGCATACCCAGCACACAAAAACGATGACAATATCTTCTTGTTGTGTCCGGCTGTGTTGAACATCTCCTGGCAGACACTATTTTCAATGATTGGTACCTGCAGAGAGAGACAGAGCGAAAATTGTGTTTTGAGTTTTTTTTTTGTCTCCCGCATTTTTCATCACGCAACAGGATATTTATTTACCTGAACTTCCTGCAAGACTGATGGTACACCACCTCCGTATTTAAGACGTCCCCATCCAGTGACGGTCGCCATTCGTCCAGTAAAGTCAGCTGTATCCTGTGGCATACAAATCGGAACTGTAGAAATAAAAATAGAAAATGAATGAGAAAATGTGAAGCGAATTAGTTGATTGATTTTTGTATCCTTCAACTAAAGGACGATAGTGCTACCTTTGCACAATTAATATACTGCGGCCATTTAAAATTTCAGTGGGCAGGTCAGAATTTTTAAAAGACATGTTTTTGTTAAAGAGGCGAATATTAAATTTTGCCTCATTCCAATTAGTTAATTTATTTTAATATTTAAATAAATATCTTAATAAAATAATTAAAATAAAAATAAATAATTAAATATTTTAAAAATAATAGATCGAATTTCAAGAATATAATTTTTATTTATTTAATATTAGCTTGTTAAATTTAGCTTTTTTATAGACTTTATTATAGTCTAATAAATAAATCTAAAAATAAAGTCTATAAAAAAGCTAATCTAAGATTAAATAAATTTTTTTAAAGCCTTAAAAATAATAATAATCAATATTAAGAATATTTTTGTATAAATTCTTTACTAAAATTATTTAAAAAAGTGAAACTTTTTTGACATTGTGGCCGATATTACGATTAAATCGCTTGGGAAATGGCATAGTTCCAAAAAATTCCAGACCCAATTGAGCAGATCCCAGAATGTTCATAGCAGCTCTGGCCATAGTGAACAATAGAGCAATGTGTACAACAGAGTAATAACAGTGTAACGCTTGAAGATTTTTGGCCCCTCCGTAAAAAAGTTTCACTTCAAAAATGTATTGTTTGTCGTCACATTTTGTGATCAATCCTAAATTCATCAATCCCTCTTCCTTAGGGCCGATTTATTCTTCGCCATATCATGGTTTGCCGATTCGGTTGATAATGTCCTATTTGGTTCCACATTCGGTCCAGGTGTTTGAGTTGAGATGTAAGAGTCCAACGAATTCCTCCGTTTCTAGTAAATAAAGCTGCGCGAAGCACACCGCTAATCACCAACAAAAAAAGTATCGACGATAGAATGCAACCTTGCCGTACCCCACTCAGGATCTCGATTTCCTCTCACAGCTTTCCTCTATGCAGCACATGATATTTAGAGCCATCATAGGTTGCTTTAATAATAGCTATTAGCTTATCGGGTATACCTCTCCTGCGCAAGGCAAGCCAGATAAACTGTCTGTTGACACTGTCAAATACCTTCTCAAAATCGATAAACAGCAGGTGTAGTGGTGACCGGAATTCAACGCACTGTTCAATAATGATCCGCAGGATGTTGATGTGTTCGACACAGGATCATCCAGTGCGGAAATCTGCTTGTTCTGCATCGAGTCTATCTTCCAGATGTTCCTTAATTCGCTCAAGTACTACTTTGGCTATTACCTTTGCAACTGCAGGAAGAACTCCTCTTCAGTTTTCGCACTTCATACCTTTTTTAGGGAGCTTTCGTTCGTTCCCTTCTTTCACTTGTCGGTAAAACTTTCTGCCTCCCAAGCTCTCTCTACAAAGGATATAAAAGCTCTGCCGATGTCGTTGGAGCGGCAGGCAGAAGCTCTGCGGGCATACCATCTAGTCCTACCGATTCTAGATATCTCATCTTTACTGGGAGTTGAGGTGCGAATTCGGGAAATTGTTTCTTCCGGCAGCTCCGTTTAATTTGGGTACATATCGTTGGTGAATACACGGTTAGGGACCGTAGAAAAATGCTGCTTCCATCGCTTGTGCTGATCCTCATCTGAAACGAGTACGGCACCATCTAGGCCTTTCACCGGATGTTGGCTAGAGCGGTGACCACCTGTCAGCACTTTGGCGATTCTGTAAACGGTTCTGCTATCGCACCTGCTCGCTGCTCCATCTGCTTCTAAGGCAATGTTGTGGTTATTACGTTTACCTCGTTCGATGACGATATCTCCGTTCGGCGTTGCGTTCAATACAGCGCTTAGCCGATTTTAGAAGTCATCATTTTAAATTAAAACCTTTAACCTACCAATCTTACACCTAAGGCAGTTTCCCGAAAATCGTCAAAGGTTTCTAAAATCGTTTTCATCATAAATTGCGAATTTCAACGTATTAATTATTAAATAGAATATAAAACCAATAGAGGAATATTCTTTAGTCCTTGCCAAAGGCGGCAAAATAACTTGGCAAATTTATTGCAAACTTCCTGACCATTTTATTTTATCCTTATTGTCCACCAAGAGAGGAAAAGGCATATCTTCCACAAAAAAAAAAGTAAAAGGATATCTTTTTGATCTTTCTCTGTTTGGTTTTTGTTGTTTTTAGAAATTTATTGATGTGGAAAATTGTAAAAGTTTCATTCCGGACGGAGAAGGGGTTTTTGTATGGTTGAGTTGAGGTGCTGATTTTCTTACTCGCAGATGTTCCATTTGTGAATACAATAAATACGATAAGAAATTCTTAGAGAAAAATTTCGATGGAAAAGCTACCGTATTTTTATATTTATTTTTATTTTATGATTACAGATTATTGGTGAAGTCTGCTGCAGGTACAACACATGTCTACGAATATCCAGGATATGCAGAAGAATTGCATAAGTTGGAAAAAGTATTCTTGGTTCTTATATTTCATGTGTGTTGAGATGTTAAACGTCGTCTTTGAATACTAAGCAAGCAACCTATATCTAGTGCAAATTAGAAGACATTAGCACTATTAGCCTCTGCAAATTTGTTCATTGTCTTTGATTTCTCATGAGTAGTGGAACGCAGACTCTTTGGTAGAACTTCCCATGTTTTTTCATATCTTCTGAGCTGTTTATATTCATCTTTGCATGCCCGCGTTCTTTGTGATTGTTGTATTGCTCGGTACGCAACATTATGTTCAGGCGCTAGCTTACATTCGTCGTCGAAACAGTGGTTCCGAACTCTACGACTACTGCCTAAGATGGAGTCAGCAGTACTAATGACAGTATTCTTAAGGCGTGTCCATTTCTCTTGTACGTCCGAGATCTCAGCCCGAGGACTTATTCTCCATGTATTTAGGGCGAGTCCTATCGCTTGACCGTAGTTGTTTTTGGTAACTTCGTTGCGAAGGGCAGCCGTGTTGACTAGAATCTAATTCGCGAATGCAGTCTTTCGTGATGATGCATTCCGCGCTCGGAGTGGGAATGCCATTCTTATAAGTGTTCTCGTGTTAGCTATGGGTACCAATGTACCGCCTGAATACTGCTTCCATAAACTTTTGTAGCATTCATATCCCCCAGAATGATTTTTACATCATACTGAGGACAGGCATGGAGTTCCCGTTCGACTGATTTAAAGAATTCTTCTTTTTCATCATCTGGGAACTCCTCTGTAGGTGCGTGAACGTTTATGAGGCTTATGTTTTTAAATCTGCCCCAGACGCGAAGGGTACATAGCCATTTATTTATTGCTTTAAAGCCGATAACGGTGGGTTTCATTCATCACTAAAAAACCCACCCGGAGCACATGATGTCTTGCATAACAGCTGTAATATATGTCATATTCTGATTTTTGTAAGACACCATTCACCGTCCAACGCATCTCCTGGATTGTTATGTCAGCATGATATTTGCACAGGATATCAGCTAGCTGCTGTGCAGCTCGAGCTCTATACCGTGAGCGTACGTTCCATGGGAATATTCTTTATTCTATTCGTTTAGGCGTTTTCGTTGCCGTGGTCGTCGTCGTTCATCAGTGTATCCGAGGCTGATTTTGGGTTCCTAGCCTTTTGGGTAGACTAGTCCGATCATTCAGCTCTTCCTGTATTGAAGGTATAATCCCGGCGGCCACCTACGTGGGGGTTTGGTCGCACTGCCACCAGTCAGAGATGGTTACGGCCACTTGCAATTCTGATGCATTCTATGCTATTCCCCTTATTCTGCTGATGGCTGACCGACAAACTATGGAATATTGGAATTAGAGGTTTAGTTTTTGATGGGTTTAAATCATATTTTTGTTTTAGAACTTAATTAGTTAAAGTTAACGATGTTTACAGTGCCTATCGATGTGCCTCAAGGTTCAGTTCTTCGACCAATTTTTTTTTAGTATGTTTAAGTTCCCTTTTAAATACTAATCTCTGAGGTAGTCCCGTGACGATTGCCGATGACACTGTGTATGTTTATTGTGCTAATAATTGACCGGCTATTAGAGATAACATACAAAGTGATATTGCACAGCTTAGACGGCATTGGTCAAAAAAATTGTATATTCCACAACGTAAAATAAGTTGCTTTGGAAAATCCAAATGGAAGAGATGTACTTGTATGTATGTTCTTAACTGTTTCGTTAAAGATTAAAGCTGTTTGATTCAGTTTTTTATACAGAGGTAACATGCAAAATGTTATCTTTAAGTTTAATTAATCTTATTACTTACCAATATGTGTGTCGTAGTGGACAGGACTTTCAAGTTCCAACAGAGCCAAATCATTCTCAAATGTCGCAGCATCATACTGCCGATGGACGATCACTCGTTTGACATTTTTCGTCACAGAGCGTTTGCTCTCAAGATCTCCGGAAATGTCAAATTCACCCATGACGGCGACCAACGATGCTAGGAAACTGCCATAAGGAAAAAATGAAAAAGCTTCTATTAGTTCAGGTTCTTCGTATAGCCTAACAACCTGTAGCTTTACCCTGGTTGACAATGGGCCGCCGTGACAATGTATTTGTTCGTTATCAATACACCGCCGCATTTGTTCTTCGTGAAGAGTCCTAACCAGGTAGACTCTCGTACGAGCACTTGCCATGGGAAGGCGCCAAACGACGAACCTTTTCCGCCAACAATTCTGCCAGATTTTACGTGTGGACGAACGCCACATTCTACAGAAAAAGTGAACGGAGTAAGACTTCAATTTACGAAGCAAAAAAAAAATGCACAAACTTACGGAATTTTCGTCCTGCAGCCTCATCGTCTTGATCGATTTCGTTTTCACCCTCATCAACATCGACACCCTCATCCTGTTCGTTGACAAACTCATCTTGTGAAATTATAGCTGCAGTGGTAGTTGTGATCGTGACTTTCCGTGTGGGTTTTCGAGTGGCAGTCTTTTTGGTCGTCGGTCGGCGGGTCGTTGCGATTGGTTTCCGTGTCGTCACTACTGGACGTCTGGTTGTAGGCTTTGTCGCTGTGGTGCTAAGCCTTGTTACTGGTTTTCTTGTTGTCAAATTTGGTCGGACACTTGAAGCTGGTCTTGCTGTTGATTTTCGAGTTGGCACGGTTGGTTTTTTCGTCGCGAAAGTCGTCGCTGCAGCGGTGGTGTCGGCATATAATCCCGCGGCGGTGTTGTTGCCTTCGTCGATCATTTCGGCCAACGCTTCAAAGTTACCCTGCAGTGATTCGACAATTTTACTCACCAGCGTATTCATTTTATCCTTGAGGACGACATCCTCAACAAAGGCTGGTGTCGAGAGGCCAAAATCACTTGTCACAGAACTCGAAACTGCCGACATGTTGAGGTTTGGATTGCGCACTGGCGGGAAGTTTACGAAATCATTGGGCGATGTGTAAGTTTCTTCCTCTTCGACAATCGTTTCAACCTTCTCACCAAATGCTCCGGGTACTGCGAAGGCTGGATATGAAGGTGTTGGGCCATAGTAGCCGGGAAAAGCGGGTCTATCATCGGACGGAATACCGTTGGTTGTTTCGGAGGAGACCTGTGGGTAAGCAGGGCGTTGAGTGTTTTGGACGCCATAATAACCTGGATCATCGAAGTCATTTGAAGTGATTGTCGGAAGGCTGACATATTCTGGTGTGTTTATCTGGTATTCTGGACGACGCGTTACCAACGGACTGAAGACGTACGATGTGCTACTGAAGCTGGGCATTGGAGTTGTTGAGGGATATTTCGCAGCAGCCGTACTGCTATTAGGCTTTTGAGCCCATGTACTCGAGCTGATGACATTGACAACAGTCGGCTTGGGAGTGATAAGGACGGTCGGCGACGGTGGTCTCTGTGTGGCTGAGGGGATTTTTACGAAAGTGGGTTTGTTGTAGTGATTCTGTGGTGTTTGCTGGACGTGATGTATATGCACGGAAGACATCGAACTGTCATAAGCAGGAGCAGCGTACGTGGACAAGTAAATTGGCGGACTTCCAGTTGTACTGCTAACAAAGATGTCAATCTTCTCGTTTGCTATTACATTACCTGATTCTTCCTCCTGGTGGCTGAAGGTTGTTGGTGGTCGTGGCGATGTGGGGCCTGTAATATAACTTGTCGAGGGCTTCTTTTGTGTTGGATCCGATTGAGTTTGGCCCACTGGAAAGCCTGTAGGCGTAATAACAACATCATTTGAGATGGAAGGTATATGATAGTCCTGATTATGTAAGGGAACTTGGGGAATTTTTCCATCTTGAATAGAAGGCTTCGTCGTTGGACGCTTGTTGATCGGTCCAAGACTGCTTGAACTTATAACAAGTGGCCTCGAGGTTGTTGAAATAGCTACATAGGATACTGTTCGGTTGGGACTGCTGTTTGACTCAGTTGTCACTGGTCTTGATGTGCTGAAGATTGTCGAGATGGCAGAGGGTGGACGCGTGGTTGGTGGCCTAACAGTAGTGCTTGGGCGAACTGTTGTTTGCCGGTCAGAATTTGGACGAGCGCTCGTTATGGGTAGGGACGTTGTTACAGTTTGCTGCGGGCGTTGGTTATGTATGTTTGCTTGCACCTTATTTGCCTGTGAGGATGGTCCGAAATCAATTTTCTCATTAACGTTTGGATGAACTGTTGTCACTTGAATATGTGTCAGTGACGGAATGGCTTGAGCTTCAGTGTGTGATGGTATCTTGTGATACGTCTGCTGAGCGGTCTGCTTTGTAGGTTGATTGTTCGAGGCGACATTGCCTCCCGATTGTGGGTAACCAGCAGCTGCAAGAGATGCCAAGTTGTTTTGAATATGTGATTGCGATTGCTGAACTGCAATGTTGTCTAAAAGATTCAACTCTTCTTCCTCAAACAAGGACATATCCACTGGGTAAGCACTGCCTACTCCTGGCATTTTGTTAAACTCTGAAGTGGGCTTTGATGAAATCAATGGCGAGTTGAAATCGGAGTAGTTACTGGCCGGGTCTGTATGATCGTCATGTACTGGCACAAGAACGGTGGTAGCTTGAGCCTGTGCCTGCACTTGTGAGGAGCCGAAAGAAGGATAACCGTTTTGCAAAAGTCCGCTGTCGGATGATATTTGGTATGTCTGCTGCTTATCACTAACGGATGTAAGTGTTTCCAGGTAGCCAGAATTCTGTTGGTTTTGTTGTTCCTCATAGTGTTGCATCTCCTGCTCCATTATGTCGTGTTGATTCAAATCTCCTGGGCGTTTAGTTTCAATTTCCTGATAATGTGTCATTGGGGACGACGTTGAACTTACAATGTGTCCTGATCCAGAGGTGATAACTGGTTTGATTGTTGTAACCGGGATAAAAGTGTTCATACCAGCTGCATTCGGTCCTTGTGTAGACACATAGATGTTATAATTCTGACCCTTGTTGTTCGTGGAAGCTGATAAAGAATTCGTGCTACCATACTGAGGCTTTTGTGTTCCGTAAGACGAGGATGTATCATGCTGGTTGTTATTTATATTGTATGAGGGTCCATGGTTGGTGTTGTTCAACATAAGAATGATCGATTCAATCGAATCAATGTTCGTTGTTATGCCAGATGAAGTAGTGCTGCCTGTCGCTGGTCTTTCGTTTAACATTTGATCATGGCTGATGGTCTCCACAAGGATATACTGGTTCTCTCCAGGAACAGGTTTAGCTGCTGTACTGGGTTTTGCTTGGTATTGTGATTCCTGATTGCTGGACAAAGTCACATAAACTTCTTCCGGACCGAATCCCGTTGGCATTTGCATATCGTTCTCAAGCAAAACTGTCTCAGCTCCCGGATGAGTTATGTCACTGTGAGTGAATTCGCTGACATCCATCTGGAGTACTTGTTGATGTGAATAGTTGGATTTGATCGTCTCACCTTCTTGCAAGATAACTGGGTTCTGTACTGCTGTGTGAGCTTCCTCGAAGGAATTTGACTCGCCGCTGGCCTGCATTTCAATCATGGAAGTGGAGATTTTTGTTGGCATTTCACTGGTATAGATGAGGCGGTTATCCTCTACCGATGGCGCTGATGTAGACGAAGACATCATCACAAAATCCTCTATAGGTTGCTGTGACGAAATTGAAACGGCATCCTTCTCCACATAGAAATTGGACGCCGCTGTCTCCTGAATAGTGTTCGTTTGACTGGCATGGATGTTGCCTTGATTGCCAGCATCATTATCCAGTTCTTGACTGTCCGATTGTTGCTGCTCAATTGACATACTCAATCCCACACTACTATCCTGCTGGTGCTGTTGTTGCGATGCGACCTGACTTCCTCCATAGTTCTGCTGATAGGATTGAGCAGCTGCCGCAGCATTGGATATCACCTGCTGCTGCTGTTGTTGCTGCTGGTAATAGTTATTCTGGGCGTCCATAAGGAGCGTGCTCTCAATAATTTCATCGGTTCTGGCTATTTGACAACAAGCACCGAAAAGAAATCCATCCATACAAGCACCAACCACTTCTCCACTTCGCTGAGCGCACTCATGGTTGAACATGCATATCGTTGGGCCGGTTGAACGAGGATCCGAAACTGGTAACGTTTTTGTTGCACGACAGTGTTTCGGGGTTATTCGATAGCCGCCAAAAAGCTTGCGTGCTTCTGCAAAGGAAAAAAAGAATAATATTTTATTGACACATAGAGAAGACTCTGACAAAGGGGGATACAGATATCGAGCAAAAATTCTTCGGACGATTTCCGGTCCCGTTTGCTTTAATTCTTTACAAATCTGAATGCTGTGACTAGGCTTTAAGCGCCGAAGAATGAAAATATTCCCTAGAGTCTAGAGGACTTTAATCCCTCAATAAGCATGGCTGTACACAACAGTAGTCAGACCTATTCTGCTATACGGTGTGGCTGTTTGGTGGACTGCATTAGATAAAGCGATCAATCGCGACAAACTAAGCAGAGTCCGAAGATCAGCTTGTCTTTATGTTAGCGGAGCGCTTCGTACAACTCCCTCTGCTGCACTGGACATTCTGCTCAACCTTGCTCCACTCGACATCTTCGGCAGACAACTGGCTACAAGCGCGGCTACTCGCCTCAGAGCAATCTCTCAGTGGACCGTGAATGATTTCGGCCACTCTTCTTTCCTGAATTCAGTCAGGACTCCACTTGTCAACTTAGACTATACCATTTCGCAGCTCCACTTCAACAAAAACTTCCAGGCTACCATCCCCTCCAGGTCTTCTGGAAGGTGCAAGAATCTCTCTCGCTGGTCTTCACTGCATATTTTAATTTTTTATTTTCATTTTTATTTTGGTGGGGGCAGATCGCCCCCATTTATTCGGCTTATTACAAGCTAATAGCATTATCTTAAAACTAACAGCATTAACTTAAAGCTAAGACAAAAGATATTGTTACAAGCTAATATTCAACTTAATAACTAAGACATAAGACACTTAAAGATTGGGGGAACGGTGAAGGAGATCAAGTTTAAGGCCGGGAGTGCTGCGGTTGAAATCAAAAATACTGAGGTTTAAGTTAACCTTTCGCAGCATATGGGAAATAGGTTCGTTAGAGCCGTACATGGTGCGGTGTTTCGCTTGATAGAAGAGAAGTGGGCAACGTAGATTATGGGGGTTAGTGTTAAAAAAAATCGAGTTATATAAAGACGCGCAGTCAATTGGAGCCTAGAAGGAGATGATGGATAAAAAGAATGTCAGCAGTGTCTCTGCGTTCCTCAAGTGTTTTTAAGTTTATGTGGTTTAGGTGATCTTGGTAGGGGGCAGGATAAGGTGATTGTCCCAAGGTAAGCCCCGAAGAGCAAATCGAAGAAAACGACGTTGGACGCTCTCGATTCTAGACACATGAATTTTTTGATAGGGGGACCATGCTTGACTAGCGTACTCGAGGAGGGGACGGACAAAAGTAATATAGAGGGATCTAGTCACATAAGGGTTGGAAAATTCTTTGGACCACCGTTTGATAAACCCAAGTGATGATTTAGCTTTAAGAATGATTCCATCAATATGAGAACGGAAATTTAGCTCCGAGTCGCACAATATGCCAAGGTCATGAAAAGATTGCACGCGGGAAATGGGTTGGTCGTGGAGATAGTAATGTAAGCAATTTTTGAGGCATCAGGTCGAAAAATTGTCTAGGTCTTTTTGAAGGAGACAAGAGTCTTGTGAAGAAGAAATTGCCTTGAAAATTTGGTATCGTCAGCATAGAGAGAGAGGGAGGAGTTTTTGATGACCCCATCGAGATCATTTATAGTAAGAATGAAGAGAAGGGGGCCTAGATGGCTGCCTTGTGGTACACCAGAAGTTGCCATGAATGTGGTTGAGATGACGGACCTGAAGCGAACACTATAAAGATGGTTTTCTAGATAGGAGGATATCCATTTTAACAATATAGGTTCAAAGCCGAGGGCAGATAATTTAAAAAGGATTAATTGATGAGATATCTTATCAAAAGCCTTACTGAAATCAGTTGCAACAACGTTCCTGGCGCAGAAGTTTTCAAAAAAGCTCAGACGTGAATTGTGGTCCATTTTCTGACACAATAATGTGAATGTTTGTGAATGTTTCTTCTATGCGCTCGATTGTTTGCTGGGTCGTCGTTGATGTCATCTTGAAAACTTCTGGCCGTTTTAAGAATGCGTCAATGATGATGAGGTACCAGAAATCATCAACTGAGCCTGCGAAGTCAATGTGCAAGCGTGACCATGGAGACTTGGGGATGGGCCATGATTGAAGCGTCGTTTTGATTGGTGAAAAACTATTTGTTGTACAAGCATTGCACTGGCGGACATATCGCTCAATGCCTTTGTCGAGCGATGGCAAAAAGACTCCTTGGCGTGCTATCAGCTTCATGCGCTCGATGCCTGGGTGACCAGAATTAAGTTAATTGAGAATTTCGTTTTGCTAGTGTTTCGGAACGATGACACGGTCGCCGTCGAAAAAAATGCAGCCATTGATAACAATGAGCGTTTCTCTTCTCAGGAAGTATTCTGATGCTTCCTCGTCTGCGTCTTATGCTGAAGAGTCTCAAACGTGACTGGCAACATTTTGGCTGAGTCGATTGCGAAATAAGTGTTGGTGGTTTCGGCGATGGCCTTTGCGATGTCAGAGAAGTGTGATGGTGTGCCACATTTTTACATTTTTTGCACAATCCATATTCCCGATGACGATGTCTTTGCATGGTTGTCGTGCTTGCTGATATGTCGAGAAATGAAGTAGGCATAAGCGAAACTGTTCGTGCTGATGTAGCGGATGTTAAAATCGTATGCCAGTAAGATCAAGGTTGAAGTCGACTCGCCGTGTCATTAATTTATGTCATTCAAAATTAAAAGAAACAATAGAGGACCGGAATGACTGTCTTGTTGTACACCTGACAAAATCTGAAAAGAATTCGAACGAAAATCGTATACACAAACCAAATTCCATCTATTACTTTGATAAGATTTTTTCACACGCCCATAGACGAAAGTGACTGTTTCGTACGCTAAAAACTAGCCTCGAAAGTAGCCCATAACAACACTAGTTATGTTATGATATAAACGTCTTTTGTTATTTACTACAATCTCAGCGAACACATTGCGCATTAGCAAGAATTCTCTTTTGTTTGTCTTTGTGATTTCTGCTTCTCTCTCGATTTAGCAAAAAAAAAACCGGTTTAGACGCGTGAAAAATTCATTTCTTTGTTATTTACTGCAGTCACAGTGAACACACATTCTCACATTTCTGCTTCTCTCTCGATTTAGCAAAAAGACGCGTGAAAAATAGCGTACACGACTCGCAGAAAAGTGCTCAACTCTCACTTTCCTTGCTCGATCTGTAATATACTATATCAAATCCAACATTGGGGATCGAAAACCAATAGCTTTTAATTTGGAAATTAAAAGATTATGATTCGCAGAATCAAAAGCTTTTTCAATATCAATATAGACGCAATAGACTTGACCGTTTTCATGAAACGCCGAGTAAACACAGTTCGAAAATGTGATTAAATTCGATACAACTGAGCATTTCGGGAAAAATTCATGTTGTTTCTGAATTATGTGCGTTTTTATGATGGCAAACATTTAATAATAAAAAGTTAATGTCAAAGCATTCCGTAAAGAAAAATGCGGTTTATGTTTAACCGACCTTGTGCACTTCCTAATAAACTAATCACGTATGAACTCTCACGTGAATGAAACTGTGTCACGCGCAGCTAATAATTAGAATTCCTTATAAACGTTCGTCTATGCTCAACGCTTTCTGTTCTATTCATCTGCTTTGTTCTAGCCTTTTAGTGCTTTCGTTGCAAAAGAACTTTTCAGCCGGCTTTGTAATAGAATACTTTGCACACTTTCACTGAGCGGTCGCTTGACCATCTAATGAATTGTCAAGTACCGCATCGTAATGGTCGGTCATCTTTCATATTAACGCGCTGTAGGTAATTAACACAATTACTGAAGCATTTGCTCAGCGAATATAAAAATCGCATTTCCTACAGAATGACATGTTTATCATGGGTGCACAAATCATTCCTCTTTTTAGTAGACGGATCGTTAACTTGAATTAATCACCATTTTTATTATTCTTCTCTACAGATGTTCGTTAGTTTAGACATAAATGTCTTGAGGCACCTTAATGTGTAATAAAATTGATATGTGAGGCAGTGGAATAGTATTACCCTATTAAGTACAATAGGCAGAATAGGTTTATGGTGCGATGCCAATAAGCTCACCCGTAAAAAAAAAACTTTTTTGCGGAACCCAAAATCAGCCTCGGATACACTGATGAACGACCATGACCACGGCAACGAAAACGGCTAAACGATTTAAGAATTTTCTCATGGAATGTACGTACCCTGTCTAAATATAAGGCTGACATAACAGCAATGCTGGAGATGCAGTGGACGGGGAATGGTGTCTTACAAAAATCAGAATATGACATATATTACAGATTTCATGCAAGACATCATGTGTCGACTATGCGCCCTTCGCGTAGAGGGCAGATTTAGAATCATAAGCCTCATAAAGTTTCACGCAGCTACAGAGGATTCCTCAAGAGCGATGAGAAGAGCATTTTCATAAATTGCTAAATGGGCAGCTAACTGAGGAATTGGAGGCTCCACCAATGACCGAAGACCATACTATGCCGCCGCCGCCAAGCATAGACAAAGTTAGCAGATCGATTAATCGGCTCACAAATAATAAGGTTCCGGGATCAGATGGGATCCCAGCGGAACTAATTAAAATAGGAGGCCCAAGAATACACAAAGCATGGAATAATAGTGCAAGTATGGGAGGAAGAAGCGATGCCAGAACCCGCGAAGATGCATCCTGTGCCCCATACATCCTCGAAGGAATCGCTGTATCTTACTTTTCGATGGGTTTGATACTTGGTTAAACTCGGAAGATATGAGGGGCAAGGATACTAGTACTTAGAATATCTAGAACGGGCACTGTCTTCGTATTTAGCCAGCCTTAGCGACTTCAGGACCGTACGTGCCTGGGATAGTTTCTATTCCAGGCGGCATAGGATAGGTGTCCATCCTTGTGACAAATGATAGAGTTCGAAGTTCCGGACGATGTGCTGCTAAGGCTGTATTGTACCTACGCTCAGGCACTCATACTGAACGAACTGAGTCCCTTGATGCCAGATCTGACCAGGGTCGCGTTGGTACCTTGTTGTCCTTGCCCACAGACAATAAGGTCGACCGTAAGTTTGACTGGTCTGAGGACAACTATGGGTGAGTACTCAGCTCGTTCTTGGGATGCACCGCGGGGACTTATGCTTTACTCTCGAAGAGAGGACCGCTAAATGGGAATAGTTCATGAGCATGCTTAATGGCGAAAGCTAGACAAGCAGGCTTCGTTCCACTCTACGAATGATGTGCCCCATACATAAGAAAGGAGATATCACAATATGCAGCAATTATCGTGGTATAACGTTGTTGAGTATCGCGTATAAGATTTTCTCCTCTCTCCTTCAAGACCGGATAGCTCCATACGCTAAAGTCATCATTGGTCCATACCAGTGTGGCTTCAACAATCAACTGGACTGCATATAAATGAGAGCAAAAAAAGTCAATGGTGGCCACGTCTGCGAGTAGAAGATCCAACATTGGTCCCGCAATTAAAACCGTGGAGCGCGAATTTGAAGTACTGCAATCCTCTTAATTGCTCGGGTCAACTGTAGCATCCGATAACAGCGTGGCACCAGAAATACGCGCACGGTTCCTTAAAGCCAACAAAGCCTACTATAGTCTGTCAAGACTCTTCAAATCCAGAAACTTAACCATAACATCCAAGCTGCTGGTATATAAGACAATTGTCATACCAGTACTTACATATGGATCTGAGACTTGGTTGCTTAGCAAAAAGCATTCTGACCTCTAAGCCCCTTTCGAGAGAAAACTCTTACGGAAAATTTTTGGTTCTGTATTAGAGGAAGGCGATTCCGGAGACTCTATAATGATGAGATCTACGAGCGTTGCCGCGATGTCGACATCGTGAAGAGAATTAAGCTCGGTAGGTTTCGGTGGGTAGGACATCCAGCGCATAAGCGAAAAGGATCATGCTCGGAGAGTCCTTTGCGATAGGATTTATGGACCACGACAGCGAGGCCGGCCAAGCCTGCGCTGAAACGATGTCGTGGACCAGAACGCCCAGAGTTTAGGGATGCAAAACTGGATGACATCGGCTCAAAATCGGGACCAATGGAGAGACTTTTTGTTGGAGGCCAGTACTGGAATCCAGTTGTAGAGCCAAATATGATGATCATGATGAATACCATGGAGGATTTTTCTATTCTGGCAAACTTATCAATCAATTTTAAACCATTTCTTCCGCTGCTTCTTGGTGCAATTCTTAGGAGCTGAATTTTGATAGTTGTGCGTGCCTTTTTCGTTTGTTAGGCCTGGTACTGCAGACGAATCCGGTACGATTCACTGTCAAGTAGTTGGCCTTCAAGAAAAACGTTAACTAGTTTCTGATGCACCGAATTGTACAATAGAGGCTCTAAGAATTTTGAAGGCTCACTTACGTCATTATTTGTAATAATTCCTCGGTTATGGTTTTTTTGTATCCTTCACCATGATCTATTGAATAAAGCCTTTGGACTCGCGTAGTTTCAGTTATGTGGTCATTTTCCCCTAATGCTTTTTCAGTTAATCAGAGAGAATTCTAAGAATATATTTTAAAAGCGGCTACAAACCTGAGGAATGTAATATATAGCAAATCACATTCCTTTGATTTTTTAATTTTAATAAAGGGCATAGCCCACCCAATTGTTGTGGCGCAGTCATTCAGGGAAATCTCACTTGACAATAAGTTTAAATATAAAAAAATCTAGGTACTCGTACATCATCTCATCTTCATTTGGGACATTTGAAAGAAAATAAATCCGATTTACATCCAAAGGATAAAGTTTAAATTCAAAAAAAAAATACGAGTTCCGTATTGTGACCGTCCCAAATTTATCAAAACGAAGCTGTGATCTTGTTTATTCGAATACCTAAAGATCACACCAGAACGACCGGAGAATTCTCTTTAGATATGGGAATCTCGAAAGTTACTATGTTGGACAAATATTTGTACCGTTTTGTGTGGCAGGTAGGTAAAGATGAAAACTTTTCCCATTAGTATTCACTTCACGATGAAGATTCAAATGAGGATTTCAGTTTATGCGTTGATGGTACAGATAAGAAGGAAAGTTTATTGGATTTAATTCAAGTTAGTGTTTTAGGCAGAAGTTGATGATAATTTGATGAAATGTCGCTTTTTATTGATGTATATAGGGGTTAATACATTTCAACGGCCTTTAAACCGGCCGCGACCACACTGTTCGCGGTCTAGATCCACAGACATTTTTTGGGGAAATTATTTGTGAAATTTGCTGTCAGACGAGTAAGTAGAGAGTGGTTAATAGCGCAAATGCATGTTGGCCACAACTATTGACACTTATTGCAATTGTCGACCAAGTACGTGGGGTGCATAATGTAGTCAGTTTTTTTTAGCGTACATACTCGTATTTTGTTTAAATATATTTCGAACGGAATTTCACTAAAGAAAATAGAAAGTTTGAATGAAATTTGTCATTTGGTACGTTTCTACTTTTTTTCCGGCATTCTGTGCGTCGGCTTTCGATGCAGTACAAACGAAAGGGAATTTTGTTAGTGAAAGCCAATTTAAATATTATGCTTTAAAGCTATTGGGTATTTCGTTTGCTAAAACTGGTTAACTGGTATGGGAAAATTAGACCAACTCTAGCGTTAGATGATGTTGTCTATCTGTAAACCCAATTAGTAGAACTAATTCGATTGGAATGGTATTCTCATATATAAGTTTAAGGTGTGTTTCATAGCTAAAAAATCTGGTATATAGTTTATAAAATTAGAAATGCTTCTGTTAACGTGGTATTTCTATAGAAACTATATATAAAGGGTGATCAGATTGGGATACTTTTTCCAAAAGGATTTTTTTTGACATGTCACGCGTGACTACTGTCAAACTAAATACATATTTTATTCAGTATTCATTGAAATTTCAGCATGGAAAGACTAATGCTTAACATGCCTCAACAACGTTTACAAATCGTACGAAAATCGACGCTCTGTGAAAAGTGTTCATCACGCGCTCAGGTCAACAGCGATGAGACCCAATTTTGGCTTAATGACTTCGTCAATAAGCAAAATTTCCGTATTTGGGCTGAGGAGCAACCCGAAGACATTCACAAGCTGCCATTACATCCATTGAAAACTACCGTTTGGTGCGGCCTATGGGCTGGAGGCCCATATTTCTTCAAAGACGAGGCTGGCGCCAGTGAACAGTGAATGGCGAACGCTATCGCGCCATGATAAACGACTTTTTGATGCTGGAAATTGAAGCCCGTGATCTCCACGACATTTGGTTCCAACAAGACGGTGCTACATCCCATACAGCCCGTGACACAATGGATTTACTGCGTCCTCGTTTCAGTGAGCAATTGATCTCTCGTTTCGGACCTGTGATTGGCCACCAAGATTGTGTGATATCACGCTTTTGGACTTTTTTTTGTGGGAGTATGTAAAGTCTGGTACAAAGTACAATCTCCATTAGTTTAAATTTGAATCGTGTAATAACGCAATTTCAATAAACACAATTCTAGTTGGCTTCGCCATTCAGGCTTAATAACACCACAAAGAAAGGTTGTTGAGATATTTGCTGATTTTAACAATCAAACTCAGCTTGTGAATTCCAGACATTCCAGACATTGTAGGTCGTAACGCTAATACCCTTGACTCGTTTCTTACCTCTTTTCCTAACAAATACACCGTCAGTATATTATCACCTCTAGGATCTTCAGACCATTGTGTGGTATCAGCTTATTTCTCGTTGTCAAACCACACAGTTAAAGAGAAAACTCCTAAAAGAAAGCTATGGCTGCACGAGAAAGCCGACTGGGATGGCCTCATTAATTTAATTGGCTACTTTATGCCAATAGTGTTGTGGATGCCATTTCTGATGCGATCACTAACATAATTCTCGAGGGTATAAGACAGTTTATCCTTTCCAGCACAAAGTGTAACAAGCCGAGTGAAAATACTTGCTATGATTTAAGCTGTAAAGAGGCTACTAGGAACCGGAAGGTATGCTTTCGGTTGTACAGGTTGTCCTCTAATTCGTGCACAATAATTTGGGAAATGGGAAACTATTCTTGGGTATATTCTAAGAAAAAGTCTCTACTGTTGCCATAATTTATCGGGGACTTAAGAAAAAGCTTACTTTGGCATACCCTGACCCATGTTAACGGAAATTGCTCTGTTAATAGTAACGGTAGAAACTTCGTTTAGAACTTCGTTTTTAGAAGAAATACGGGCCTTTCTAAAAACGGGCTCTAGCATGGATACACATGGAGTATTAAATGATTTCAACATTCATAAATCTGCTGGTATTCACGCTAAAGATTAGAAGAGGTGTTCTTCAACGTTGCCATTGCCACTGCGCAGACTTTTCCATTTTTCTTATTCTTCTGGAGTCGTCCCATGAAATTGGAAAACAGCGTTTATCCAGCCTGTTCCTAAAAAAGGCGATCCGTCATCTCTTTCCTTGTACCGATCCATTGCTCTAGCATCAATACTTTCTAAGGTCATGGAAACGCTGATCAATCGTCAATCGTAAGCTTATGCAATATAACGTGAATCACGTGAAATCCTTAGCGACCAGCAATAAGGTTTTCATAGGCAACTTTTTACAGGGGACCTGATGGCTTATCTCACTGAAAAGTGGAACCAATCTATTCACAAATTTGGTGAAAGCAAAGTTGTTTCAAATCCAAGGCTCCGTTTTGTCTTCCACACTCTGACTCATTTTCATTCGCTGACGACAGCACTCTTCATATTATTTCTGCATGTCCCTTTACACCACAAGTGGAACTTGAACTCCGATACGAACTTATAAAGTTACATATAAAAATAGCTTATAGTTAGGACTTAGAGAAGGAGGCCTCAATACAAGTTGTTTCGGACGGTTTCAATTCTGAACTTGATAACATAAATTCTGGTGTTCCACAGGGTTCTGTTTTGTCCCCGACACTCTTTCTCATTTTTATTAATGATCTCTTGTCCATTACTTCTATCAATCTTAGCTTCTAATATAAGTTTGAGGAATGTCCCCCATTTTTTATGGAACTCAAACAACTACGTAGGTTGAAAGACGTTTAATTCTGACCTGGACAGCATAATTAAATTGGGAGATCGTTATAGAGTAGAATTTATCGCTCCGCTGATGCTGATGTTCCCCGGTGCTCTGTTTTGTCCCCGACACTCTTTCTCGATTTTATTAATGATCTCTTGTCTGTGACTTCTAATCCGATTCACTCTTTCGTTGACGACAGCACTCTCAGCTTCTCATATAAATTTCAAAAAACGTCCCTCCACTCCTCATATGGAACTCAAACAACTACGTATGTTAAGCACATTAAATTCTGACCTAGACAGCATAATAAAATGGGGAGAAAATAATCGAGTAGAATTTAACGCTTCCAAAACCTGTCTCCTGTCTCCTGTCGTCTAAGCGAATCCTAAATCCCATGCATTGAGGAAACTGAAAACTGCATTATAGACAATCTTCGTTGGAATGACCACATATTCACCGCCGCCGAAAATGCCGCGAAATGTTTAGGTGTTCTAACCCTATGCAAGAAATATCTCTCTGATCTGGCTACTATCTCCAAGGTTGTTATTTGTCCCAAACTTGAGTACAATAATTGTCATATCCACTTTGCCTAAGACTATCTTGCGTCTGCTATGTGAATACAAAACCGAGCGTTAAAGCTCATCAGTGGCGAAAACATTGCGGAGTCAACTGATTCGCTTGATCACCATAGGAACGTTTCCTGCTTGTCACTGTTTATCTGTATATCTGCTAAGGATATCCGCTTTTTCTCGGATAGCCAAGCTGCTCTGAAATCCCTTTACGAATTCTATTGTAGCCCTAGACTGCCGATAATCTCTCAAGGATATGGCGGAGCAGTTCAAGTTTCACCTGTGCTGGGTGTCGGGGTAAAGAGATGTTCTAGGGAACTGCAGGGACGATGAACTCACCAAAGATAGAACTACACTACCCCTTTTAACCGAAAATTGTTCCTTAGGCATATTGATTTGCATGTAGCGATTTCATGTTAAAGCTGGATGCTATTGAGAAAACTAACATTCGGTTATCGAACGGAACAACTTGAGTAGCGACAAAACAGATCTCTCCTAGGCTGAACCAGAAACGCTCCAATTGTTTGATCTCAGATTATGTGCAACAGATTGCACAATAGGTGCTATTACTGGGCACTGTCTTATAGCCATGCATGCAGCAAGGCTTGGTGTATTTTCATATGACTTCCGCATAAGCTGCATGGACGAGGAGGACGAAGAGACCATTCTTCACCTTTTCTGCACATGCGCAGCTCCTTCTATAAAATGTAAGCTACATATGGGTACCTTCTATAATCTATAAAATGGCCTTCTTCGCTTCATTCGAAGCTCCAATTGAAATATCTTTCGATACATGTGGTTTCAAAATGGACCAACAGTGGTGTAATTGGGTGGGTATCCTGCCGACAGCCACCCCAGACTTACCTTACCTAACCTCCAACAGCGGTGCTAAAGAGAAATAGCCAGTTGCATGTCACCTCTCATTTAATGCGTATGCACAATTGTATGGAAGAAGCTCAAGTAGAGTAGTAGAGTAGAGATAGTGAAAATATGAAAAAAAATTAAAAAACAAAAATATTTCTGAATGAATCTCTTCCTCGTTCCCAGCACTAACTAAATAATTAAAAACTTGTGCCACATTGAAGGAATCAAAAAAAAAATGGTAGCCGCAACTTTTCTTTTTAGCTCTCCAAAAATAATCTCAACGCTTTTTTCGCTCCCGTTATAAATAGCGATAATAACAAACAACAACACTAAACTCATAGAAATGGTAAATAATTTAATAATAATAAATTAGCATTCACATTCCGATTCGTGTATTTGCAAGCTGCCGCCTTACCCTGGTAAAGCACGCACAAGGCACAACCACTAGCGATAGTGATAGCCGTGTTAATTTTCATGAAACCACAAAACTGTGTGGCTAAAATGATTACCAACAAACTAACGAAAGTTCGTAGAGATCGCGGCGTTCTGTGACTGACGAGACAGATTTGTCGGACAGACGACGACGGAATATCCATCCGAAATGCTAATTGGTTTTGCACTTGCCACAGCGGTGGTTGGAGTTGTTGTTGTTACCGCAAGATATTGATGCGTGTACGCTATTTGCTAACTGCTATCTTCTGTCAATAAGTCAGTAGGTCATTTGGTATGACAGAAAGATAGAAAAACACACAAATCCAGGTTGGACTACTGTGTGACTGGTTTGAGTTGACAGTTAAACCGCACTCTTGTCGATCGTCGTCACTATGTGAACTTGATTGCCAAGTTTTTGTGTGTTTGTGTGAGTGGTAACTTCTGTTGTTTTACCTCAGCGTTTGAAGACGCTTGTTAATGGGAAATCTATTTTATATATTTTTCTTTGAATTTTCACTGTTTGCCAAGCGTAACAACGAGAAACGATCAATTGACTAAAAGAAATGAATAAATTTCACTCTGAGCGTTTATCACATTGCGATTACCATTAAGCCAATTGTTGGCGCTTTGACGATATCTGCTTCCCATCAGCATTACCATTATCATTATCGTCAGCATTCAGCGGTAATGAAATTAATCAAAAAGATCAGCTATTGGCAGCACTTAAAACACCACCCTGTACGGTTTACTCCGTTCGTTCGAAACGAAGAAAGTTGTTTGATTGATATCGATACTTATGAACGTAAAACGTTAATAGATGCGATGCACTTCCTCTGCGACAGTGGAGGATACACGGAATTGATAGATACTTATGTACTCGTAAAAGATAATCATCTTCATCCGTGTTAACCGAACTGTGGTGGAGCCGCATCATGCCATGTAATGAACAATTTAGGTCGCGACCGACAGCAGAATTTACGATCACTAGAAATTGAAGCGCTCACACGATCGATTTGTATGATTTGTGCCATGTATGTGTATTTGACTTTTGGCTATCGCTCCATCTTTGCACCACCATCTTTCATCATTCAATGTCAGCGGTGAAGTGTGTCCCCATGGATTACCGCTTGCCAACAGCACCACCATCAAACGCTGGAGTTTATAGTTTATGCGTTTATACCCGACTTATGTTCTCACAGCAGCGAAAGTTATGGGTCTTTTTCTTTATCGATCGGTACAATAAGTTAAGTGTACTTGAACTAAGTGCTGTGTTGTTGTTCTGTGCCTGTTAAACCCTCCCAGGCCAGCATTAATACGCCAACCACTATCACTTTCAGTTTGGTCTGTACTTGGAAATAATTCGTTGTCTCCTTTAACCCGAAAACCCATAAATACCATTCAGACTGCTACAGCGAAGTGAGTGTTTTTTGTTTTGCTCTGGTAATGAAATTATTTTCACTTTTTCTTCTTTCTGGTTTGTAAAAAATAACTCAATGAATCAGCATATTTTGGTGTAAGTTTCATTTCAATTAATGTACATTCACCTACGTCAGAAGTTGATACGTTTATTACCTATTGCTTGTAAGTTTAACTCTTTTATGTAAATAAAGGTGAATCTTGTATAATAAACTGCAATAGTTTTGAACAACAAATGAAGTTGTCTGTCTTGTAGAAAAAAAGTCGATTTAATTCAAACACACCTACGGAATTCGAAGAAAAAACTCATCTAGATTTTTTTGTGTTGGGAAGAATTAAAGGGCTAATATAATAGCTAGGAAGGAGGATTAAAGATGCAGCTCAGACGATTGCAATGTACTACCTCAAAGAGACTTGAGCATTTAAAATAACTTTTTCAAACTTTTTCTTTTAGCCCTGCTTCTCTTAACCGAATGCAGTAACATTGTGACCTCGTGACATTGAGCCTCGTTTCCTAATATGCCTGAGTGTCCGGGAGACCACACTAAAGAGATATTGTTAGTTTTGGCCAGTTCTTTTAAGTGGCAGAAGCAGCTCCATGTTATTTTGGAATAATAGACTGGACCTTTTAGCGCTAGCAGTTCTGCTTGACTATCTGAGATCACATAGATTTCGGTTCTTCTGTACCTTCTTTTGATACATTCTAGTGCGCAGATTTCTATTGTTATGGTTTCCGCCTGAAATACTGTTGGAGATCTACCTGGGGGTATTCGAATTTTGATTCTAGGTCTGAAAACCCCTACTCCGGTTCTTGCATTTGTTTTTGATCCGCCTGTGTACCAGATGGATGCATGATGTGGAAGGTTACTTATAATGTTTTCAACTTCATTTCGTTCGGGTATTCTTATCGAGAAATTCCTTTGGAAATTAGTTGTTTTTATCGTTATGTCTGATGGTTGGACAGTTACATTTTCCAATTTTACATTAAATTACATTAAATTCAACACCCATAATAAGTGAATAAGTGAACTTAGCTAACTAACTAACTAAGCTTTTGATTAACCGATACATAAAAAGCTAAGAAAATGTCTTTTCCCATCTATATTTTTTTGTTTATAAAATATTCTTGTAGTGTTCTGTACCAATATGTTAATACGCGCAAGCATTAAGACCCTTAAGGGACACTCAAAATACTACCAAAAGACCACTAAAAGACCTGCAAAAGGCCTCTAAAATACTCTCAAAACCCCCCAAGCGACCTCCAATATATTATCAAAAAGGCCACTGAAAGACCCAAAAAAGACCCTCAAAAAACGTTCAAGAGACCCCCAAAATATCCCCCAAAAAACCACCAAAAGAACCTCAAAAGACAATCAGAAACCCCTAAACGATTTGGCGGTATTTTTGGGGCGCTCAAAAAATTCTCAAATAACCCCACAAAAAATTATCAAAAGACCAAAAAAATACCACTAAAACACCCCATCAAATGACTATCAAGATATTCTTAGAAGACTTGCAATAGTGCCCTAAAAGACCCCTAACCGACTCCCAAAAGACCCCCAAAAACTTCTTAAAAGATCATTAAAAGATCTCCAAAAGATCCCCAAAAAGACTCCAAAAAGCTCTCGACTAGCCCAAACAACAAATATATCATAGTTCATAGATCATAGAAGGCAAACTCAGAGAACACTCAAAGGACTATCAAGATATTCTCCCAAGACTTCCCATAGTGCCCTAAAAGACCCCTTAAAGAATCCCAAAAGACCCCCAAAAGCTTCTTAAAATATCATTAAAAGTTCTCCAAAAGATCCCCAAAAAGACTCCAAAAAGATCTCCACTAGCCCAAACAACGAATATATCATAATTCATAGATCATAGAAGGCAAACATCTTCCGCGTAATCTAGTTGTTTGAAATATGTTTGAAAGCTCTATTAAATTCCGCCTCTTTTTATTGATAGAGAGCTTCTCGGCTAACATCACTAATCACCACCAATACGTCGGGTTTTGGGGTGTCCTTTTTTGTTGACAGCAAATAGTTCTCATAGCTTCTACCTTAACGTTTGCAAATGCACCAGTGACCGTTCGCTGTACTTTGTGAGAGTTCTCCACAATATGCCGTTGTAGGAATTTTTGGTCAATAAAACTACACTGATAGGTGCCAATGATTAACTTTAGGCATAACATCATATGGGCGATGTTAGGGAAACTAATTCCTTTATATAATTTCGCAGTTTAGTGGGTCCCATTTCTTGTGCACCGAGCAAACAGTGCTGACTGCAATCATAAGTGATCTTATAATTGGACCAAATTCTTATCGTAAGTTAGAACAGTATGCCATTTACCAAGTGATTTTCTACAGTTTTGAAAAGCAGTCGACCCCTTTTTTTGATATGAATATACAGCAACTGAAGCGGATTTCTTTTGATTGATTGATTGATGTAATTTGATATGAGATTTGAAGAAGAAAAAGGAAAATGTGACCGAGAGGTGGCTAGTTAATAGTGCAATTACCATACGTAATGAAAAAAGGCCCTTTACATTTTTCCAGTGGGCAGTTACTAGTGCAGTTACCATAAGTAATGAAAAAAATTTCCCATTACATTTTACCCCTCTGTTCTCAACTATTCTGTATAAAGTCATGGAATTATTGCGAACTGGTTAAAATAGTTTTCAATTAATATATTTGTTTAATTCGATAACTTCAAATGTGTGAGCTGAGATATGCATTCATGTTATCCATTGAATAAAAATTTTAATTTATTTTGATTATCTTAAAAAATCCAAATATGTTGGTGTTCTAGAACAGTTATCTAATGGAAAACGTAGCTATTATCACCCTATATAAGATTGGAAATTATTCAGTGGGTATAAGTATCCCAGGACTCTGCCTTCGAATTATTCCGACATAAAAAAAACACTTCCAAGGTGTGACGGAAAAGTACAACTACATTTAGACGCAAGTCTGTTGCCTGTTGACTAATAAGCACTATTGATGATATTTATAAACTATTTAATAGATCCAAATAGCGGTGATCTGTTAATCAAATTGATTGTTTGCACATCGAACGGATTTTTGTAAGAACCTTTATTCAAATGAGAGATTGCTCCGAATGGTGCGCTAATGTTAATAGGATTTTACATTTTTCTCCGCTAAATGCGAGTTACGTCGATCGCTGCGTGAAGAAAAATTAATTGCTGTTCTGGAAGCAGTGTATGTAGCGATATTGTGTGTTATGGTCACTAGGAATGTCGACTTAGAATCACAATAGTTGACGTAGGTACGAATGAGTTAGGAATTAGGGCGATAACTTTTTAAGTGTTAGATTAGGTTAGGATAAGGTAGCTGTCAGTGAAACCGACACAATTACACCAGTAATGTTCATTGTGATACCATACGGATCAGGAAAGTTTCCCTATATCTACTCGTTGAATCACTTAGAGCTTCGTATGAAGCGAAGGTGACCGCTGATATCAGTGTTGATCATTAGTGTCGTTGTAGAAGAAAGCTCCCATATGGAGTTTACGTTTCTGGGATAGTGCTGGGCAAGTACAGAAAAGATGAACAATGTTCTCCTCCGCCTCCTCATCCATATAGATTTTGGGGAAGTCAATCAAGAAGACTCCGAGTCTTGCTGCATGCTTGCCTATAAGACAGTGTCCCGTAATGACACCTACAATAGCACCGATGTGCGATATTTTTTGAGAGATCAAACACTTGGAATGTTTTGGATTCAGCTTGGGGATCTGCTTTGTCGCTATGCAAGTTGTACTGTTTGGCCAATAGAATCCCGCTGTAACATGAATGATTGCATGTAGGTTATGTTAGGTTAGGTAGCGATGGCAGCTAAAGCTCAGTTAGACCATTCGCGGTCCTTTGTGTTACCACAGGATCTTATACCTTTCCCCTTTTCAGAAGATCCATTCAGAGCTCTTAATGAATTGGAGTATATCTCACACTTTGCCGTTTTCGAGATGTGTTTGTGCCTTCTGTGCATTAGTGCTAGACATGAGCAAAGAAGATGTTCTATGGTCGCTTCCTCTTCCTCGTCCATGCAACTTCTGCAGAAAACATTATATTCGACACCCATCCTTCTCGCGTGTTTCCCTAGAAGGCAGTGTCCTGTCATTACCCCTACAACCGTTCTTAGTTCACGTCTTTGTAGGGAAATAAGCGCAGTTGAGCGCTTCAAGTCCAGCTTCGGCCAGACCTGTCTTAAATATTGCAAGTGTTGGTGTTTTCCATTACATTTGTTATTGTTCCTGCCTCTTTCCGAAGCTCAAATTTCAGTGTCTCAACATCCGTGTGGCCCGGGACCCATATGATCCTTATATTGAACTGCTCACTCATCTCGTTAAGAGAGGAGTGACAGCTCAACCCCACCTTAGATTTCAGTGAGACCGCCTCCAACGATTTTATGGCCGCCTGACTGTTTTTGCATGTAGCGATTGGTATGCCTAGAGAACCATATTTTGATAATATGGGTAGTGTAGTTCCTTGCTTGGCGAGTTCGTCAGCCATACAGTTTCGCGGAATGTTTCTATGCCCCGGCACCCAACACAGGTGGATATTAAACTGCTCCGCCATCTCCCTTAGATATGATCCGCAATTAAGGGCTAAGTTTAAACTTGTAGAGACTGATTTCAGGGGTTTCAGCGCGGCTTGGCTATCCGAGAATATACGGATATCCTTAGCGGATATGATGTTACTCTTCAGGCAAGATAAGGCTTCACTGATCGCCATAATCTCAGCCTGGAAAACACTACAGTGATTAGGAAGACAGAAGGAGAGGCTAAGGTTTAGCTTTTTTGAGAAAACACCTCCACCAACTCCGTCATCAGTTTTAGACCCGCCTGTGTAAAAATGCATGTGTTCGTCTTCCAGGTACGCGCCTTCCGCCCAGAATGATCTGTAGGAGAAGGTCTATAAAAAGATGGTGTAGTGAGTTTTGAAACTCTAGACATTTTTCCATCACCTGCCCAATGGTGTAGATTTGCCTGCGATGAAGCCACACTGGTGTGGACCAATGATGAATTTAGAGTATGGGGCTATCCTGTCTTGAAGGATTGCTGCAGGTATTGATATCTCTTTTTTTATGTATGGGGCACAGAATGACATTTCGCCAGTCATCTGGCATTGCTTCTTCCTCCCATTGTCTCAGCCCTGATATATTTTCCTAGTCGTCCAGACGAAGTCTATGTTCCCAATTATTAATCAGCGCTATGGCGGCAGCCTAGTTGACATCATAGTAGCGTTCAGGTCCTATGAGCGCTGATTTTGAGTCAGCCGTAGCTAGTTCTTCCGCAAATTCTCTACCTGAAATTTCTTAATGGCCACTGACCCATCCGAGTTTTACCCTGTTGTGTCCATCAAAAGATTGCAGTGCATTTAACTGATATAGATTCCATTAAGTGTAACAGCAGCGCTTTAAGAAGTGCTGCCTGGACTATCTGAAAAATTATATATTCTATCGCCATTAATGCCTTTAGTAAGGCATCGAGTTCATCCCGGAAAATCGTGTGATTTATTCCCATTGGTATCAAAACTTTGGTGTTGGGTCGAAAGATAACTGCTCTAACTGCAGATTCCATCTGTGATCCTACTGTGGCGTTCAGTGCCCCGGAACACCATTAGACCAGTTTTCTCGGTCCAATATTTCTACCTCGAGTAACCTACCGAAACAGTACTCCCTGACCATGACATGTCTCTTTCGGGAATTGAGTCAGGATTTTCAGATGTCTGCTTTATCGGGTATAATTTTCTTCTAAATTTATTCTCTTCTTCTTCTATTCAATTCTCTTGCTGTGCCCAATTGTACTATGAGGGAATTCGTTTTTTACTGACACATCTTTACAAACAATTCGTCAAAAAAATTACCATATGGTGCTCGCAGTTCAATAGTATGTTTTCTTTTATCAATTGTACCATCGCGAAAATGTTGCTGAATTGATGAACAGCGCGCACATGCAGTTATTGGTATGAAAATTTAAAGCACGTGACATATATAATTCTTGCAATTGGCACAGCGTGACTGTGTGGGAATCTAAATGCGTACAAATAATAGAAATTTTCGTGTAGTATGCCAAGAGTAGGTACGAGTACTTGCAAAATGGTCACTTCTCCTTGAACAGGTGTGGATGGCACAAATGTATGTGTGTACATCTACTGTACATATATGCTATATACTTTGAACAGAACTTGAAATTCTTTCTAAATCTTAATATCAGTAAAACCGCACATCAACTTAGCGTAACTTGACTAACTTGTTAATAAACAACACCAAGGTAATTTGCGGCTCGGTTTTGATGCGAATCCGCATCATTTTCAGTATAATCTCGATCACTGAAGCGATGCTACCAGCTTTGGCACACTTTCAAGCGTGACTGCTCTGCGCATGGGCAACACATGATTAGCTATTAGACAACTGCAGCAAACACTGTATGTAAGTGTGACCCCTTTGTACGATCTGTCCGGCTGCCGGCAGGATGGCAAAGCAACATTTGCACATCATCTGCATTTCGTCGTGTCTCTTTCTGCATTTGGCCACCACCTGGTATATGCCAGTGAAATTGTTTATTCGAAAATTGCATTCCAAATTTTATTACCTTCACAAAAAGTGGAAGATGACAATTTGTTTGTTTGTTTTCGAAATTCATTTGGCTGTGGGTAGCATCAGCGCATTTGAATGTTAATTGAAAGATGAGCAAACTATGGTGGAACATTAATCGCCATCGACACAAACAAACAGAGCTGATTCCGATCATCGATTTTGCACCTGCATCACAATTCAATTCATTGCGCAGTTGTGCCGTTACACAGCTGTTTGGCAGCCCGGTTCTTGAGCTGTCCCAAAGAAGCAGGTTGCTAAATGAATTTCAACAGTGGACGTTAACCAAATAGACTTGGACAATAGCCTCAAATAGCGCTTGAGTGCGCCGTTTTGTAACCAGAGTCTTCAGGAGATCTCATGAAAAGAAGGATAATTGGGTTAATTATATCCAAACTGTGGCATTCAGATATGATACGCCATACTCCGAAAGCGCCCTCAGATTGGAAAAGAAGAGATTACTCAATTTGCGGAATCGGGAGCCTGCCAGGGCCGGACACTTGCAAAGAGTTTCTTTCTCATTCACATCCAAGCAGCTCCTGCAAAATGTATTCTTAGTAAAGGCATTCCCAGTGTGTCTGTGTGGCTGCCAACTGGCTAATGACCCGTGCTTACGGCAACATCTTTTGAAACATCCTTCCATGATCAAAAGGGTTTTGAGAGGATCTTGAGTTGTGTCTTGAGTGGTGTCTTTAGGGGATTTCGAGGCGGTCTTTGGTGTGGTCTGCAGGGTGGTATTGAGGAAGGTTTAAGTGGTTTGAGGAGGTCTTGAGAGGTTTCGAGAGAGACTTGAGTGGTGTCTTGTGGGAGTGGGAGGCGGTTTATAGAATAGTTTTGAGGGCGTCTAGAGAAGGTTTTACGAGGTCCTAATGGGAGTCTAGATAAGGGCCTTGATGGGAGCCTTGATGGGGGTCTTGTTGTGGTCATGAGAGGGTTTTGAGTTGACCTTGTCTAGATTCCTGAGTGGGGTCTCGAGGATGTCTTCGTAGTGTCTCGTGAGGGGATTTCAGGGTGTTTGAGTAAGTTCTGAGGAGTGTCTTGATGGGTTTTAAAGATAGTCTTAAGAGCAGTCTATAGGTGGTCTTAAAGAGGGTTAGAGAGGGGTACCGAGGACTTTTAAAGAAGATCCAGAGTGGGATTTAAAGGTGGCTTAGGGCGGATTGAGGGGGGTTTTGAGTCGGTCTTTAGTTTTTCAGAATGTTTTGAGTGGGGTCCTGTACAGTACACTAGCAACTGAAATGCTCGAAATTTTGATATCATTTAACAAAATAATGCCTTTTTTAATTATTCTCTTTTCTAATACGGAATGTCACTCCACAAATCGTTGGGAGGGTGATCCAAACACATTTCCTTATGCTAAAATACCAACCGAAGAAGACACGATCAAAACAGTTCAGTAGCACTGCACTGATGCACCACGACCACACTGATACACATCTTACAGTCGTCACATTCTGATTGCCATTTGGTTCATTGCATCGATCCCAAATGGACTGACTTGCGAATAAGAGTAGTTTGGATTTGTTGAGATCTGTATGTGTGCGTGAAATTCACATTTTCCAACTGAATGAAATGGCTGATACCACCGTAATCGATGCAACAACAAATCCGAAGAGTTGCGTGATTCGGTGCAGTGCCGCAGTTTTATACCTCTGTGCTATATGGAAGATCAATCTACCAGTTGCTTCTTCAATAGCCATTATCGAAGTCTCTGTTAGGTAATTTAAGTGGTACAACAAGATGCAACAAGAGTACAAGTACCTCAAAGCACCATGTATCTGTGCATCTTTTTTTTTAACTTCATATGTGTTGTGCGCGTGTGTGTTCCTCTTGGAAGATCGCGATTATTATGACGATGTTGTGAGTTTAATGCTCCAGATAGTATTTCGCATTTAAGATCTGAAGTTTGCATATCGACTGTATGTATAGTTCGTCACAACGCGGTGAAATTGAAATTCGTCAAGCATAAATGCACATACAATGCGTGCAGAATCGATGGTGCGAGGGATGATACAACGATTCGGCCCTCACATCGTTCTGATTTCTTGTTAGTAAAGAGAGATGAAACGAATCAAGAAACTATTGTTCTGATTATAAAAATTATTGGAACGTGAAATTTTTGCCGCGCTGAGTAAAAGTTCTTTCGTTTCACTCGACGCATTCGATCAGGCAATCAGACTAACAAGCTACCGCCATTAACTGATTAATTGTGTTTCCGCTTTACCGGTTAAGAAATGTGAGCGGGATTTGAATGTTATTCAAATTTAATGCAATTCAATTCAAATGGTTATTATATCCGGCTAATTTCTAGGTGCTTAGTGGAGCAAATATTCTCAGAATTAAAATTAATAATTAATTTATTTATTACTCATGTTTTTCATTAAAAGAGATGAACTAAATTAAAGTTGGTTAAGTTGGCTGTAAGTCCACAGTCTAACAGTTGCCTTTGTTCATTAGCCAGTTAAGACTGGTACCGTTTTGGCATAATTGTTATCGATCGAGTTTTTGTCTGTTTTTTCTGTAATTTTTAGTTGATGATAAAACTGAAGTTTTTTATGGTTGTAGGCCAATCTTGAAATAGTGCCTATGTCAAATGAAGAAAACGTGTTTCTTCCATTCAAAGGTTGGATTAACAACGAATTGACATAAATGAAAAATAAGATTGGTCATAGGACAGAACCCTGCGGAAAACCTTTATAGTAACATAAGTTTGTAAATTAAAATAATTATGTTTGTCGACTATATGCTTTACTGTTTATATTCTCAAATTACTAAACCATAAAAAGCGAATGAAGAAACAAGTAAATATAAAAAAAATTCGGGTACAAACTTTTATGTATACATCGAATATATACATAAAATATATGTTTTTGAGGTCGGGCCTTTTTCAAAGTATTTTCTTTTTTCCGCGCATCACACGCACAACACGTGTGTCGCGACACACATCAAACGTGGGTTATCAAAATTGGCTTCTGACATTGAGCTGTTCGCAAAATTTCAACCGTCTAGGTCGTGCGAAAGGTAATTAAAAAATACCTTAAAAACGGCGCGATTTCAACACACCACATGTGAAATGTGACACGCGTCATAACCAGAATATAAAAAATGTTATTTTGGACTTAGGCTAGCTCTCTAAATCGTGTGGAAGGTGGTTAAAAAGGACCTCAACAAAATCGAAAAAACAAAAATTTCAACCAATCACACGCGCCAGACGCGTCGCGCGTCTCAAGCGGAGTATAAAAAAATGCTATTTTGGTCTAAGATACCCACAAAATTTCAGCTCTCTAAAACGTGTAGAAGGTGGTTGAAAAGGACCTCAAAGAAGTCGAAAAAACAAAAATTTCAACACATCACACGCGCCACATGCAACACGCTTCTTAAGCGGAGTATAAAAACTGATATTTTGGACTAAGATACCCACAAAATTTCAGCTCTCTAAATCGTGTGGAGGGTGGTTAAAAAGGACCTCAAAGAAGTCGAAAAAACAAAAATTTCAACACATCACACGCACCACATGCGACACGCGACACACGTCTCATGCGGAATATAAAAAGTGATATTTTTGGCTTAGATACTCACAAAATTTCAGCATTCTAAATTTTGTGGAACGTGGGTAAATAGAACCTTAACCAAGTAGAAAAAACCAAAATTTCAACCCCCATCACACGCGCCACACGTTTCACGCGGAATATAAAAATTCCTAAAGTGTGCTTTGTAGCGAATATTTTCCTCTCTACAACTCGAAATCTGACACTATTTCGACACCTCGGTGATCTCGTTTTTTGCCGTTTACCATTTTTAGTGCTTCTTCGCAATTTACAAGCATTGTTAATCTTTGAACGGCAACTTCATCTTCTGTGTCTTCGAGATCAGAAATGGTCTGTAGCTGGTTTTGACAGAAAACTTCATCCGCATCTTCAACAATAATGTCTCTATGAATTTCAAAGTAATCTTCAATGCCATATCCATCTTCAACGCCGATTTCTTAAGTTTTTTTTCTAAATATTTCTGCGATAAAGGATATGGTTAACTCACTTTTCTTTATCTGACATGTCCTCATAGTTGTCATGTATGAAGCCAGCCTTATGGTATCGGTTTTTTGACCGGCCAAGGGAATATTTTTCTCATGAAGTGTGCATGGAACGCTGTCCATGTCCATCCTGGAGAAAGTCCGTTCAAGAGAGGCATGCTTCCATGTAAATTGTATGAGGTAAATTCCGGACTAAAATAATTTTTCCGTTAAAGAGAGATGTTCGTTTAAGAGAGGTGTCCGTTAGTAAAGAGTTAACTGCATAGTTAATTAGGACAAATGTGTATTTGACTTTTTGCTTTCATATAAAAAGCGAACAAAGAAAAAACCTTATTTTAAAATAAAACATCATGCCCAACACAACCGGTGCTTCTCAGAACCAATTGACAAGGCGCGTCGGACCTTCTGTTCGAATATGCCAACTTAATATCGAAGGCATAATAAAGCTACAAGTGATTACTTATCAAAACTTTTATTGACTAATAACATCATGCTAAAAATATGGAACAGCAACCTATGTAAATATAAGCCCTATGAGTATAAGTTTATACACAATAACGAAATAACAAGATAATCTATTATATAATTCCATACGCTAAATAATAGTTAAAGTGGTAATTTTTAAAAAGAATTCGGTCATAGAACAGAACCCTGCGGAAGACCTTTATCATAACATAATTTTGTGAATTAAACCAAATGTGTATTTTAAAGACTCAGGATCATAATGCATCCCAGTAGAGCTGATTAAATCTGGAGGTCACGTATTACTAAGAACTAATGAACGAATACTGCAAGTATGGGAGAAAAAAATGAGGCAAAAAGACCGGCGATGAAGCATCCTTTGCCTAATATATAAGAAAAAATATATCACAACGTGCAGTAATTAGCGGGGTGTAACGTCATTGAGAGCCGCGTAAAGGGTTTTCTTCTCCTTCATACAAGACAGTATGTAACGGCGTTAGGAAAAATACTCTAAAAGTCCAGATACAGGCTAACGCGAATGATATTTAAGGATCTATGGGGTGGCTTGAAATCTGAGGCTACACTATAATGAGATCTAAACATAGTACATGGTGGGAATATTTGGGAGCAAAAGATCCAACATTGGTCACTCTGCTATTAAAATAGTGGAGCGCGAATTTGAAGTAGTGCCATTTTTAAATACCTTGGGTCAATATTAATAATTATAATATTCGGCGCGACAGACCGTTGCGGTTCAAGGCCTAGCTACTCGCGACCATTTGTCTTGTGCATGTATATTTTTTCACACAAATGGAAGGGACCTACAATTTATTTCCGTATCCGAGCGGCGAATTGAGAAGGTTTCCGTGAAAAATACTATTTGGTGTTACTGTTACTTCGAACCACGAACCTCCTGCACAGCAGCCATGCAGTTATCCACTTAGTCATGGCAACCACAATATTAGCCAATAATAAAGTAGACAATAATAGAATGGGAACAGAAACAAAAAAAAAACACATAGCCTAAAGACAACAAAGCCTACTTTGGTCTGTCAAGACTCATCACATTCGGGAACTAAGTCATAACATCCAAGCTGCTGGAGTATAAGACAATGGTCATACTAGTACTTACATATGGATCCGAGACTTGGATGCTTAGCAGAAAGCACTCTGACATCCTAGCAGCGTTCGCGAGCAAAGACTGCTGAAGAATGTTTGGCCTCGTATATGAGAAAGGGGGATTTCGGCGACTGTATAATAATTAAATCTACGATCGTTAATAAGGGAGGCCAGTACCTGACAACGGTCTTAGCGCCAAATATGATAATGATGATCTACATTGCATCTACCACTTTTACGCCCTAAACCTAAAGTCACTAAAAACTTTAATGTAATTTAAAAGAACTGGATTAATTATTGATATAAGGGTCTATTCGAAAAGGAATTTTTAGTGGAGAGACTTACTTTTTAAAATAAGGTACCTAAAGATGTGATCTACTTCCTAACACTTTCTTGAAAAGTAATGTTTTTTTGTTTTACAAAGTTACAAAGATGTGCGATGCAGAAATTATTGTTGTCAAAGGAAGTAGTTGGAATGGAAGATTCCTTTGGCTGTTTGGCAAAGATGGCATTTAATAAGCCAATGGGTGTCAGGAGAAGCAGCCTAGGACCGCTCTCAAAAATTGTAGAAAAGACTGATAAAGAGAAATGGGACGGGCATTTTTTTGCCAACAAATTATTAGCTTTACAATGTAATGTTCTGAGCGAAAATCTGCGAAGAAAGCTACTAGTGATCTTTTCAATGTAGTTAGACCTCGAATTCTGGCAATAAGCATTACTGTGCAAAATGTTACCGAATTAGTTAACGAGTTAAAAATAAGCTTCTGTCCATCGCGTTAAATAGCTGTGCATTTTCTATCACACTTAGCGGTGAATTATCACCTTCATTCCAAATTACAACCTATATACATATACATATGTATTTTATGTAGTGAAGTAAAACAGGAACACTCTTTCTGTTCCACCGTAGTGGAATTACTACCGGCGACTATCAATTACACTTCTGTAAGTTAATTATATGAACGTTGAGCAATGAAGAGAGCTAAAAATAAGCAAAATATCTATGCACCATGCATGCGGACGATAAAATAGCACCTGAATTGCAGCTAACAACACGTACTTTGGCGAGCGCTCAGAGCAACCAGAGGAGGAGTCGTACTCGTAAAATTTAGTTACTTGGTTACAATGGTCGCTGATCGGCGTGATGTCGTGTGGAGCAATAGATGGCTAATCAACAAATAGCGACCATACGGTGACTTTTTTTTATTTTTCTCATGATGGTCAGCGGTGTTGTTTTTGTTGTTACGATTTGGGTCACTGTTACGATGTTAGAAGACACATTAGGCACACAACGTAACCAGATCATCGGTCAGTTATTACGAGGCGAATAACAGGAAAGTATGAATGATGCATCAATGTTGCAAAGGTGATCGTTAGAACCTCGTTAGTTGTTGCTAGTTTGTTGATTCAGTCCTCTTCCGTGAGATTAGTTTTCTTCACTTATTTCTGGGTTTAGCGAGTGCATACGATGGTGAGTTATATGAACAGTATACGCAGTTATTATTATATGGTAGATTTGCTTTCGAAAAAATTACAAAAAATTAGAGGCTACCGAGAATCAAGTTAATTTTGAAATAATTTATATGGGAGCCCCTCGACCTGATATTTTTCAAATATATTTAGGAGGTGTTATCATCGGAAATACACATGTGTGCCAAGTTTGAATAAAGTCCGGTTATAGGAAGTGAATTAAAAATAGATAACAAGATTTGGCGACAGAGCAACAAACGTCTTGAATTAATCCAACTTGACGAAGTATCTTGACCTTTTGCATTGTCGTTTGGAGGCATAACTTAATCCTTTATAATCATCATCATAATCATCATTATCATCATATTTGGCTCTACAATCGGGGTCCGGTTCTGGCCTACTCTCTACCGGTCGCGCAGGCCTCGCTGTCATGTTCCATAAATCCTACTGTAAAGGACTTTCCGAGCAGAATGCTCTTCGCTCATGCGAGCTTGGTGTGCTGCCAACCGGAGCCTATCGAGCTTTATTCTCTTCACGATGTCGACATAGCGATATCGCTCGTATATCTCATAATTATACAGTTTCCGGAATCGTCCTTTCTGACATACGGGGCCAACAATTTTCTGTAACACTTTTCTCTCGAACGCGGATAAAAGGTCTAAATGTTTTTTGCTAAGCCCCCAATTCTCGGATCCATCGTCTAGTTACTTCCAGAAACAACTACATTCAAGTGGCAGGCTCGCTTCTAATAAAGGGAGACTAAGTAAGTAAATCCTGGGGCTGAGAAGGGATAATGAACAAATCTTAACAATGCTGTCATTAGTACTGCCGACTCCACATTAGGCAGTAAGCGAAAATGGCTGGTTCGATGATGAATGTCAGCGACTCTTGAACATGTATTGAAAATAAAATCGTGTGAAGAATTGTGTGAGAATAATTATGCCAGATTAATTGAAAAGAATCAGTCCGACAGCAGGAAAAATAGTACACCGGCCAAATAAAGCAATCTGGGAGAAAAAGCTGCACTGTGAACGCGAAGAGGATCCTGCTCAGAAAGTATTGTTGGATTTATAAAACATGACAGTGTGGTTGTTCAAACCTATTCTGCTCGAAGTAAGGACCGGTCAATAGATTTTTTGTGGGAGGTCATGACTAGACCCTGGTTTTAAAGCAAAATATTATGATGGTAAACGTCACTATATTTAAGTAAATGCCAATCAAGAAGACATTTCTAACTTTTAAAATAAAACAAAGTCAATTACTTTTACTTCTACTACTACTACTACTACTACTAGTTACTATTGACATTTCCCTATACGCACTTTTGTATTCATGAACTAATTTTATAGTTATTTGTGTTCGATTGTTTTAAAAGAAAACAAGTGCCTCTTTTACAGTAGTCCAATAAATGCAATCAGAAGACCCTCGTTGGATAAGGGTCCATGAAGTCTCTAGTGGTGAAAGTTTTATTCGTTATTTGTTTTGCACGTTTTACGAAGATTCCACTATGCATTGATTATGAGAAGAAAGTAGTCCAAGAACTTTATGTATTTCAATGACATATGCAAAACACACGCTTTGCAACATAAAGCTATCGTTGCATGCATTATTGTATACTACAACAAGTACCACAACAACCATTACGTGTGCTACGTGGTTCGTATAATTTTATTTTATTAACCCTAATCCAACTAGGTGATTTCATTAGCACATCTAGCTGAAATGTGTACTTTATATACATATATGCATTGTTGTTGATTCCAACTCAGACAACTCACAACGACATTCCAAGCTCCAACCATCAGCTCTATAGCCAACCAAAATTGTTTGCTACACATTTTGGAGCTAGCTCTACGCTCACAGATTGGTGCACAGTGCACCCAATCTGATGGTCAGACCTACTTTCCTACTCGAACAATGGCTTGCGCTTTTAATGATCTCAGCATTTACAAATCTGCTAGGCCCCATGGAAATTTACTAAAATTTCTGAAGAGTTGTTCTTAGACGCTGGAAATTACTTTTGCGTAAGCCTTTTAATTTCGTCCATAATTCTGTAGTTCTCCGAAGTAGTTGGAAAGCAGCATTTGTCCAGCCTGTAACTTAAAAAAGATTTACCACCGTCATCTATTTCTTCATACCAATCTATAGCGCCAACATCCGTACTTTCTAAGCTGTTTTTTAAAGGCAACGTTCGGCTGGCAATCTGATGGCATATCTCACCGAATAGTAAAACCAGTATATTCATAATTTTAATGAAAGCAAGAACAGAATCTGGTATTAAGCTCTATTGTCAAAAATGAGTGTCTATGGAGCCGATAGAAGTCTGCTTCATCGAATTAGTGGTTACCTTTCTCAGCGCTCAATCTTTTCCGTACTTTCCAAGCTCATGGAAACGCAAATTTATCTTCAGCTTATGAGCAATACATTTTTATCGACTAAAGACTAACCGTTTTTCAAAGGCAACGTTCGGCTGGCAATCTGATGGCATGTCTTACCGAATAGTAAAACCAGTCTATTCATAATTTTAATGAAAGCATGGATAGAGTCTGGCATTAAGCTCTTTTGTCAAAAATGAGTGTCTATGGATCCGATAAAAGCCTGCATAATCTGATTAGATTAGTAGCTTAATCTAGGTTGTATTGAATGTTTTCGAATCTGGAGTTTACTGCATAAATGCTGGTGTACCACAAGGTTCTGTTATGTATCCGATACTTTTTTTTTCATTTTCATTACTAATCTCTTTTCCGCTACTTCTATTCCAATACATTCTTTCTCCGATGCAGCAGTCTCAGCTATTCATACGAGTTCATACAATACTTCTACGTCCCTCCGGTTTACAGTTGGAACTTGAAGAAGAGAGTATGCCAGACACGTGAACTTCTGGCCTTGAGAGCATAATAAGGTGGAAATAACACAATAGAATAAAATTCATTGGTTCTAAAAACTTTTCTTGCCTTGCGGTAAAAAGTACATATTATGGTGGGATGTGGCTTTCAAATGTGTAAAGAATATTTGTCAAAACACTTAACAACCTAAAACTATAGTTCGATAAAAAAAATATCACCGGTATGGGGAAATCGTTTATTTACGAATGCCTTAATATGTGTAAAAATTACACTTGCCGGTTGTGTTAGGGTTAAACTTCTTCCGTGTTTGGCCATCAATGCAGTTGTGTCTTTTTCTTGAGAGAAATCCTATCAATGAACTGAGATCAGCTGTGTTTGAATAAATTTTTAGGAATCGTTTTTTTTTTTTTAATTTTAATTCGTTAGTTTGCTGGTGTGAATTTTGATGAGCGTTTATGGGATCGCCACAAACTAGCAAAGACATCATGGTGGCAGCAAGTACGAGTAAAAAACAAATAACTTTCACTGAATCGATTTTCTCTTCTCGACTTTATAGGTGTTTGTTGGTAGCGCACTTATGCTGACCTCATCGCAAAAAATTCTCAACTTCATTGCTTGTAACGTCGTGTTGTGAATAATAATTAATGATGGCAGCTGAAACACTTAATGCACTTCACCTTAACACTGCAGCTATTAACGTGAAACGATTTGATTTATGTGGGAATGGGAAGGTTTTTTGGTGCCCATCGTGTAAAATAATTGAATTATGATTTTTTGATTTTTGTTGGTTATCAAGAGAAAATTCCCTTCTGAGAGGTAAACCAGGTAAAATTCGAATCCCGGAATTATCCCAAGGTCTTCCTTCATCTTTCAACAATAATTATTGTAAACCGCGATGGCAGCAGTTAATTTGTTTCAATTGAATTGTAATTGCAATGCGGTGAAATTCCCATTTCTATTGCCAACCGTTTGAACTTTCTCATAGCGCAGGTGCACCTCGCTCCAATTTAATTATTAAAATTCACTCTGGAATGTTGCAAATTGGAAATTTTAACTGACCACCATCAGTGACACACATTGCATAGTGGATTTCTGGCCTCGACCAGTTAAGCAACTAAAACTTGTTAACGAAAAACGCAGAGTTCTTAAAATGTAACAAGATCAAGCGTTATATTGTTCAACTATACATTGTATGTGAGAACGACGACGCCCAACACTGTACCACAGGTTATTCCGGAAAATTTGTTGCCGACCGGTCGATGTCACACTTGTTGTTCATAATGTTCCCGATTGGTGCTACTGCATAGTGGCTCTTCGACTGTTATTGTGTTGTAAATCCAGTACGACTCGTCTTTATGGATTGCTCACACGTGTTAAATAAAAACAACAACACAAATACTAAGCTAACGTTGTACTCTTCTTCGACTGATGGTTGGTGGTCACATATATGGTACCCTAGGTTTCCAAGTAGTTAATGCAGAAGTGGATCTTTTTATTTGTCTATGAATGTGTTCGTGTGCACTGAGTTAACGAACATGCTTGAAATTCAAATGCACGAGATTTCAGGCCGAGCAACCACCGTCATGGTATAGAGGTAATTACAGCATTGGGATTATCGGCTGTGCCATTAATTCTTCCATCACGATTATGGGATTCTATCACATTAGAGCGAGTAAATCGAGGTTTACAAGGAACACCTTATTCGTTCTACATACGACTGAGCAATACTACTACGACATGAAGTACCTGTTGCTAATTGTTGCCGAGCACAGCGCCGTGCAGCACACTGATCGATTGAATGATCATCGATCGGACATTGGGATATGGAATTGAAATTCTTTTTGACGAAGCCTGCTTTTTTCGAATGCTTAAGCTCAATGCTTGGCGAAGCCGGGATTTTTTTTTTCACCTGTGACACACATTACTGTGATTACAAGAGAGTATAATTTGAGTATATTTTTTTTGTATATATATCGGATTTTCTAGAAACTTGTTACAAAAAAATTTCAATATGCTTTGATTGCTTTGTCGTCGTCATCATCATATTTGGCTCTAAAACCGGTGTCAGGTCCTTGCCTCCCGCATAAAATCTCTCCATCGATTTTAAGCCGATGCATCCCTAGACACTGTGCGTCCTGGTCTACGCCATCCTTACAGTGTAGGCTTGGTCGGCCTCGCTGTCGTGTTCCATAAATACTACCGCAAAGTATTTTCCGAGCAGGGTCCTCTTCGCACATGCGAGCTAGGTGTGCTGCCCACCGGAGCCTACCTTCCTTGATTCTCTTCAAGATGAGACATCGCGATAACGTAGATCTCATAATGATAGAGTTTCCGGAATCGTCCTTCCTCACAATCATCCGTAAGAATTTTCAGTCGAACGCGAGAATGCTTTTTACTAAGCACCCAAGTTTCGGGTCCATACCAGTAGTATGACCATTGTCTTATACACCAGCAGCTTGGATATTATGTTTTAATTCCTGGATTGGAAGAGTGTTGCCAGACTAAAGTAGGCTTTGTTGGCTTAGAGCAACCGTTCTGTTATCGGCTGATTCATTCGAAACGAGATTATTATAGGATTGCATTACTTCGAATTCGTGCTCTACTATTTTAATTGAGAGACCAATATTGGATCTTCTACTTGCAGATGATGCCACCATGTACATTGTTTGCTCTCATTTATGTGCAGCCCCAGATTTTGTGCCGCCTGCTCGATCTGGAGGAAAGATTCCTGTACAGCTCTTGGGTTTCTTCCAATGATATCAATATTGTCTACGTAACCCAGAATCTAAATGGATTTAAAGAGGATTGTTCCTCTCGCCGTTACGTCAAAGTCTCGGATCAGTTTCACCAACGCTAAGGCACACTGGTATGAACCAATGATGAATTTAGCAGATGGGGCTATACTGTCTTAATGGATAGATGAGAAAATCTTATACGCGGTACTAAACAACGTTATACCACGATAATTGCTGCATGTTTTGATATCTCCTTTCTTATGTTTGGGGCACAGGATGCCTCTTCGCCAGTCTTATGGAATCGCTTATTCCTCCCATACGTGCATTATTAGTTCATGAATTGCTTTGTGTATTTCGGGGCCTCCTGATTTAATCAGCTCCCCTGGGATACGATCTGATCCCGAGGCCTTATTATTTTTGAGCCGATTTATCGCGCTGCTAAATTCGTCTATGCTTGGTGGGGGCAGCATAATGTGTTCTTCGGTCATTGGTGGAGCCGCCAATTCCTCAGTTAGCTGACCACTTAGAAACTCATTTAAGTGCTCTTCCCATCGCTCTAAGATGCCTTTGAGTTCTGCGTTCAGATTACTTATTTGTCTCTGCAGCATGTAAACGCGGTGTATATTGCGTCATTAGGCGGACTCTTTGGTAAAACTTCGGTTCCTTGTGCGGTCATCGCTCTCTGTACGGTTCTAGTGCACGGACGAGATTCTTCGCCCAACCTGCTTTCTTTCGCCGGTTAACTGTTTTTTCATATCTTCTTAGCTCTTATACTCATCTTCGCGTGTCAGAGTTCTACGATATTGTTGCATTGCTCGGAACGCAACATTCTTACTATAAGCCGATTTCAACGACTTCTTCCTAAGATTTCATCTCTATGACTCGTTGTCCATTGTCATTAATGTTTTCATGTAAGCTAACGGAGCCAATACTGGCTCCCTACCTATTTTGGCATTCATGGAGTTCCCGTTCGAATTCTTCTTTTTCATCATCTGGGAATCCTTTGTAGCTGTTTGAAAGTTTATGAAGCTTATCTTTTAAATCTGCCCCGCACGCGAAGTTTTACTGGTTTTAAGTTGACAATGGTGGGTTTCATTATTTTGCTGACTAGAACCAACATAGACTTTCAGTCGGGTTATATCCTGTAAGTAAACTAACCATGCTCCGACAGTTCCTTCTGGATATTCCCAAAATGAACTTAATGTTGTTTTTGTTCGACCTATCCGCAAAGTGCTTGGTAGTTCTACATACATTTATGGAGTGCCAACGATGTTCCTGTTCGGTTTCCATAAATCTTCGAATACCAATATTTAAGCTTGCCTAACTCAAGCCTAACATTGGTTCCGGAACAGTAGGAGTATCGGAAGAACCACTTCTTGCAGGTGCATCAGCAAATTCATTTCCTTTTATTCCTGTATGTCCCGGACCCCAGATAAGAGTGACTGAATTCCATCTTGAAATAGAGTTCAGTTAACCTTACTCGGACTATGACGAACATTTCAAAATAGAAATGAGCCAAATCGGTTGAGCCATTCTCAAGTGGTGCGGCTACCAACGAACAGCATTTAATTTTTATATATATAGATAATAAAATAATTAGTTTATATGAAGAAGCAGAAAATCATCGATTATTGACAGAATTTATGGTGATTTTGAAAGAAGAGAAACTAGAATTTATTCTAATGACAACAATAGAATAGGAGAAGAAGAAGAAGAATTTGAAGTGAAAAGGCTCTAAAATAACAACTTCTATGGGAGAAGACTATCATTTTCTTGGGAGAGATGGGACACCTAACTATAAAACTCTTGTTAAAATTTTTTCATTTTTATTTATCAATAAAAGTGATACAGGACACCTTTACGAGAAAATATTAAAAAGCCGGTTAATATAACGAAAAATTTGATAGAAAAAAATTGTTGGTATTATATATGTATGTTTATGTATTTTATGAAATTGCTTTCCGCTACACGTTATTGTTATCCCTAAGATAGATTCCTAAGCTTTTGACTTGTAATATGTATGCAACATGGCTATACACGACAAGCTTTTTTATGTAAGACCACTGCTATACAATATAGGTGAACGACTGCTACTATCTATCACAAAAAGCAACATCATTGGTATATTTCCACCAAATATCGAAGCAGTACAAATAAAAAGAAATGAATACAAAAGGCCGACACAAATTAAATAGAATTGAGTTTGATTAAAAAAGTTATTTTGTTTCATAAAACGCAATATATGGCATACTATACCTATTCTTCATAAGAGTTCATGTATTTTTTAAATGTAGATAATATTTTATTCAGTAACAGTATTAGTTTACATCGAAGAATATTGTTGCATATTTTGACGCATCAGAAAAAAAAGTCAATTATATTCCTCTTCATTGTTAGCTTACCAATATTTGTCTTAAATGAATAGCCGCTTTCACTTTATTGACCTACTTGCACGCGAATTGCAAGTATAACAAAGTGCTTTTTTGTGATGTAACAGTAGTCGAGTTAAAATTATAAGAATGTTATTAAATAAAAAACGGTAAAATAAGGTAGGTACATTGCAGTTGACAACCGGTAAACTTGACTCAAAGATGTTGCAAAGTAATCGTACATACCTCCATGTTGATATTCCCTCGGTCTAAATCCATGTGTTGACTGCATTAAATGAAGCAATACTGTCAGGATGATTACATAGGTAATTGCCGTTTGTGACGACAGCCCCAATTTGAGCCAATTTATCATGGTTTTTGTTTTGTTGTGTTGTTCGTCTGCTATAGTCAAAGGTACTATTATTGTGCTCTAAGTTAAAGACTAATTTTTAATAAAGTTTCGTACGCAAATCACCACAATTGTTAATTATTATATAATTTGTTTAATTCCAATAAACTGAGGCGAAGTCGAAGTTCGCATAAATTACGATGTGTCTACACTACTATTGCTATATATGGTGACAAATTTGTTCCGCGTTATATTTTAAAATCTTCATTTATGTTCTGAGGCAAGCACTACGGAAAATAAAAATGCAAAAAAAAAGATCCAATGAAGAAAAATCCCGTAAGAAAGCCAAGCCAGTCGATCGAATAAAGACGAAAGACTTCAATCAGGCAACGAACTCGATCATTGCAGTGCAGTAGCAGGCGCGTGCAACAGCGTTTCTAAAGCGTACGGTATCAATGAGTGAATCGCTTTTCTTTGTAGATGTTGCTGACGCAGTCTGGACGCGTATTTGCATTGATTCACCTCGATTAACTGTTAACTTTTTTTTTACACCTATTATGTGTTTTTTCTTGTGCCAGCAGAAATTTATACTCTGTACGTTTATGCGTAGTCACTAATTACTTTTTCTACTAAAGAACGGTGATCTTGATCGATGATCGATTAATGTTTATTCTGTAGCACGGTTGTAAAATGTTCAACTAAGTCACAGCATCACATACTTAAGGCAAAAAAAAAATATCACTAATTGCCATGCACAATGTAAAGAGTTGTTCTTCGTCCTCACCGATTAATTTCAAATCTGTGTTAAGCAATTTAGCAGCGATCTTTTCTTGTGTTACCTCCAAACGACATATGACAACGTTACTCAAATATGCTAAACTTATAACTAAACTCGAAACTTTTTCGCGGTCTTCGTTGTGTTGAAAAGATAACGGACCCGACAAAACTTTCACTTTAGATTCTCTCTCCGTGCGAGTGTGCGGGCATATAATGTATTCGAATACGAAAAATCCATCCAAGAATAAGAGGAAGAAGGAACAGAGGAAAAAGTATGGAAGAGAAGAGGCAAATACAAGAAATTAAAATTTTAGTCCACAATATTTGCTATTTGCCAAAGACGAATACGAAGGCGACGGTATGCGGAAGATTAAGGAACAACCGTCCATCCGCGATCACTAACAAAATCCAACTGAATCGGTATGGAATTGGCCGTGGACTCTATAGTGTTCCGAAGGTGATTATAATGATATGAAGATGTTTTTTTAGTTCTTTGCAACTTGTGTTGTTTACCTTTACCAAAGTAGCCATGGTTATGATTCCTCACTCATTTGTTGTATTGTGTTTGATCGGCTGTTGTGTTTTGTTGCAAACGGAGAGAGAGAGGCTACTGTGATTGTGTTGGTTCTCCAAGAAAAAGCAATGGAAAGATTTTCCTTAATCGTGATAACTAAAGTTACTTAGGTAAAAAAATAGTAGTTAGAGAATTCCGTATCGTGTTTGTCAATGGGTGAATAAGAAGCGCTAGTTGGTGTGCTAGTTTACGACAGTGGAAGGTAGCATTATAAAGATCGCAGTAAATTAGTGCTTTGCATTGAGTTAATTACCCGATTTGGTTTAGTTTCAGTTGAAAGACCTAAGAAGAACGAAAAAACTAAAAAATCATATTCAGTGCTTCTAAAACTGTTCAGTTAAATATAAAATTTTTCCCGGAAATCGTAAAATCCGTTAAATAACATTTTTTTTTTAAATCAAACTAATGTTATTATGATTCTTTGGACTACTGTTATCTTGAAGTTTTGGTGGTTTCTAATGCTTTTCTGTTTTAACGTTTGGAATGTTATTATTGTTTAGAAAATCCAATGCAATCCAATCCAATCCAATCCTATAATTAAAATAGACGATAATATCGGTCAACCACCAGCCCCCCCTCAGTTATCGACCCCATCCCCCTAGAGCTGTCTTACCATCACCATTCAACTCAGCGACCCGCAGAAAGTGCAATTCTTCAACTATCTCGGGTCAAGTGTAGCAGCCGATAACAGCATGGAACCAGAACCAACGAAGCCTACTATAGTCTGTCATGACTCTTCAAATCCAGGAACTTAACCATAACATCTAATCTGCTGGTATATATGACAATGGTCATACCAGTACTTACATATGGATCTGAGACTTGGGTGCTTAGCAAAAAGCATTCTGACCTCTAAGCCGCGTTCGAGAGAAAAGTCTCACGGAGAATTGTTGGCCGCGTATGTGAGGAAGGACAATTTCGAAGAGAATACCGCGATGTCGACATCATAAAGAGAATTAAGCTCGGTATACTACGGTGGGCAGGACACCTAGGTCACATGAGCGAAGATGATCCTGCTCGGAAAGATAGGATTTATGGAACACGACAGCGATGCTGGCCAAGCCTGCGATGGAAGGATGGCGTAGACCAGAATGCCTAGAGTTTATGGATGCCAAACTGGATGACATCGGCTTGAAATCGGGACCGGTGGATCGGACACCGGTTGTAGAGCCAAATATGATGATGTTACTTAAAGAAGTAGACGCCGTGGCTCAGTGGATATGAGCATGGCTTCTGAGTAGGAGGTTCGTCCCACCTCCTGCGAAAGTAAACGTCCGAGTGTTATAACTTGTCACAGAAAGCTTCTCAATTCGGCGTTCGGATCCGGCATTAAATTTTAGGTCCCCTTCATTTGTGTGCAAAAATATACATCATCAACACAAATGGTTTCGAGAAGCTAGGCCTTGAACCGCAATGGTCTGTCACGCCGAATATTATTATTATTAATTTTATTGTTATACTTTAAGTAACTATGCATTGATGCATGCATTGGCGTAACGCATTCTTTGTATGGGTATGTGTGTATAAGATTTTATTTAACAATTTAGATAAGGGATAATGTATCAACGGATTCGTTCGTAGTACCAGGCCTAACAAACAAAAAAGGCATGCACAACTACTGATTCGAAAGTCTTTTAAAATTTTACTTCTATTCTAGTGCATCTATCGTTATCTCCGTCAAATCTTTTTGAATATATTTACCAAAGACTCCAAAGCTTTAGAAGTTTTTGGACTTGGACTTGGCTTTCGATCTCCTATGGTAACCGTTGATTATTTAAGATTTTGTATCCTTGGATGATACTCTACAGGCTATGTAACCAAGTAATCTCTTCCGGAGTAATTGTTACCGTAACAGACGAGGCAATGAAAATCGTTTATACACAAACATGAAATTCTTCAATATGTTTTGAATGAATAAGTAGTCAATTAGCCAAGAATAGACCGTTCGTCTCAGATATGTGTTTCTATTCTATTAGTGATGATTACTATTTCTGATTTATACATTACAATTCATAGATATTTACTAATAATATCTTAATGAGGAAACGAAAAATAACAATTATTATTCAGATTTGTATTGAAATTTTTGATTTCTTTCCGCACTGTCTCTCTGATTGATAACTCATATCATCGTAAACTAAATTACAAGCAAACAAATAGCTCAGCTTTTTCCACGACCAACGAACACAGTCGGCTTTAAACAAAACCAAGAAAACCCTCTCGAACAACATGGAAGAAACCTCTTTCAGGTGATCATCGTGCTTAATGGTCGGCACCTCTGACACAGTATAAACGACACAAAACTATAAAACAAAAAGCAGCATCATACATCGCAAGCACGGTACGCCTATGATGGGTACAAAGTGTACATACAATTCCTTGACACGAATTTCACTGCGGAGTCTCGTAGGTTCCCTTTTGTAAGCAGAAGAATAATTTCACTTTCATTTTTGTGTGTGGGGTGAGAGGAGGAACACGTCCAACAGCTGCGAAGCGAAAGCACGATTTCAATTTTTAATTCTTTAACGGCGGCAGAAAAAAAATACTCGGCACGCTTTCAGCAGGCAACCCGCGGTGCTCATCGTTGATCTGGCTGGTTATTCCAATAGTGAATCGCAGAATGTTCCTCGCTGGAAGTTGCAGAAGTTAGGCAAAAGCTTAAGCGACAATTCGAAGCAATACAGCTACTTGTTATTTAGCCAACACCCGTGAAAGATAAGAAGCCTTGCTTGGCAAACATACGAATTTCCAATATTTTTATTCCCAACTTAAATACCTGCTGCCTCTATGTCTGAAAGGTGGGAGAAATCCAAAGAAGAAATAAAAAGCAATCGCTATATAGAAATCTGCATACGTGAGTAGAAGCAAACATTTGTGTACCAGACCAAGCAGCAATCTGTGGAATTAGGCGCATATCAAACATGTTGCGGATGGGTTCGATCGCTTCTGCGTTGCTATTTGGCATTTGCCCAAGCAAAAGAAAGTTACGAAAATAGTGGATGACCTGTGCTGACGACAGTGGAACAGTCAGTCGAAATCAGTGCAATGTAAATTTTAAAATAATTTTCTGATATAAAAAACAAAAAATTTGTAAAAGACATCATAATATTTAGCTATACAACCGGTGTCTGGTCCTGGCCTCCCGCAAAAAATCGGTTCACCGATCCCGATTTCGAGCTGATGTCATCCAGTTTGGCATCGCTAAACTCTGGACTTCGTGGACGCCATCCATTCAGCGTATGATTGACTGGCCTCGCTGTCGTGTTCAATAAATCCTAACGCAAAGACCTCTCCGAGCAGGATCCTCTTCGCTCATACGAGCTAGCTGTCCTGCCCACCGAAGCCTACATAATCACGATGTCGTCATAGAGGTAACGGTCGTAGATATCATCATTATAGTGTCTCCAGAATCGTCCATCCTCACATACAGGCCAACAATTCGCCGTAAGACTTTTCTCTCAAATGCTTTTGCTAAGTATCCAAGTCTCGGATCCATATGTAAGTATTGGTATGACCATCGTCTTATACAGCAGAAGCTGCTTGTATGTTATGGTTAAATTCCTGTATTTGAAGAGTCTTGACAGACTAAAGTATGCTTTGTTGGCTTTGAGCAACCGTCCGCGAAATTCTGGTTCCATGCTATTATCGGCTGCTTCAGTTGACCCGAGATAGTTGATTCAAATTCGAGATCCACTAATTTAGTTTTGGGACCAATGTTGGATCTTCTGTTCGCAAACGTGGCCACCATGTCTCGGAACAGTTTCTCCAACGACAGGTTGAAGAGGACGCATGCCTCCCTTCCTCCCTTGTCGGAGGCCGTTATAGATGTTGAATGGGCTTGATAGTGATCCGGATATTTTTACTTGGTTTATAAAATTGGTCATGGTTAACCTACATTGTCGTGTCGGTTTATTTGGGATGCCGAATTCTCTCATTATTTTATAAAGTTCTACTCTGGTTATTCTATAAAGTCTATAAAAAGATGGTGTAGTGAGTTGTAGTGAGGCATTTTTTCATCACCTGCCTAATGGTGTAAATCTGATCAGTTGTTGATTTGCCTATGATGAAGCAACACTGGTATGGGGCTATCCTGACTTGAATGATAGGGATGAAAATCTTGTGATGTGATATCTCCTTTCATAGGTACAGGATAACTCCTCGCCAGTCTTCTGGCATCGCTTCTTCCTCCCATACTTCCACTATTATTTTATGAACTACTTAGTGTGTTGCAGGACCTCCTGTTTTAATCAAATCCGCTGGCATACCATCTGATCGCGGGGCCTTATTATTTTTAAGCCGATTTATCGCTCTGCTAACTTCGTCTATGCTTGGTGGCGGCAGCACAGTATGGTCTTCGGTCATTGGAGGAGCCTCCAATTTCTCAGCTAGCTGGCCATTTAGCAACTCATGAAAGTGCTATTCCCATCACTCTAAGATGCCTTTGATATCGGCGATCAGATTACCCTCTTTGTCTTAGCAGTATGTGCAACGCGGTGAATATTGCGTCATACCGTGGACTTTTGGGCAGAACTTCCGCGCCTGGTGCGGTCCTTGCTTTTTGTACTCTTTTTGTTCACGGACGAGATTCTTCTCCAAGGCTGCTTTCTTCCGCCGGTGAACTGTTTTTTTATATCTTCTGAGCTCTTTATATACACCTTCGCGTGCCCGCGTTATATAAGATTGTTGCATTGCTCCGTACGCAACATTCTTACGTTCAGTCACTTGATTACATTCGTCATCGAACCATCGAACTCAACGACTACTGCCTAAGACGGACAGCAGTACTAATGACAGTATTCTCTTCTACGCCCGGCATCTCAGCCTCAGGACTTACTCTCCCTGCATGTAGGGCGAGTCCTTTCGCTTGACCGTAGTTGTTTCTAATCTTAATTCGTTGCGAAGGGCAGCCGTGTTGACTCGAATCTGATTCACGGTTGCTGTCTTTCTTGATGATGCAATCTGCGCTCGGCACACCACACCAAGAAGATAGGGTTCCGAGTCGATTTTGGCACCTCGGTCCGTTCATACCTTCATCAGCTTCGAGTTGTGGCGTCGGTCTATCAACACGTGATCTATCTGGTTGCGAGTGGCTCCATCAGGAGATACCCAGGCTTTGTGGATATTTATACGCGTATTTGTACTCGCAACGACCAAATTATTGCTTGCTGCCATCTCTATGACTCGTTGTCCATTGTCGTTAGTGTTCTCGTGTAAGCTATGTACTGTACTGTACTGCCTGAATACTGGCTCCATAACCTATTGTAGCATTCATATCCCCCAGAATGATTTGAAGAATGATTATCATCTGGCGAATCCTCTGTAGGTGCGTGAACGTTTATTAGAGTTATATTTTTAAATCTGCCCCGCACGCGAAGGGTGCATAACCGTTCATTTACTGCTTTAAATCCGACTGCGGTGGGTTTCATTCTTTTTCCACCTCGAGCACTGATGTCTTGCATGACAGCTGGTATATATTTCATATTCTGATTTTTGTAAGACACCATTCCCCGTTCACTGCATCACCTGGAATGCTGTAATGTCAGCATTATATTTGGACAGATTATCGGCTAGCTGCTGTGCAGCTCGAGCTCTATACAGTGAGCCTACGTTCCATGAGAAAATTCTTAAACTGTTTATCCGTCTTACGTTGCCGTGGTCGTCGTCGTTCATCAGTGTATAAGAGGCTGCTTTTTTTTGGTTTACAATATAAATAAGCAAATATTGCTCACTTAGGGGCATAGGGCAGAAACATAATTCCTCCATCCTCGTCGATCTTGCGCTAGTCGTTTAATTTCTCGCCACATTCCAGCAGTAAAGGCTAATTTGGGGTTCCGTAATGAGGGTTTTTTTTTACAGAGGTTATTGGCCTCGCACCAACCTTACTTTGAAGGGACTAGCCCGAACATTTCGCTTTTCCTGTATTGGGGGAAAATTACCAGCGGCCACCACGTGGAGGTTTCATCGCACTACCACCAATCAGAGATAGTTACGGCCACATGCATTCTGTGCTATTCGCCCTACTCTTCTGATGGCTGACCGCCTTTTTCTTTTTAAATTCTTTATATTAACTTAGCGTGCGTGCCCGTGTGTTTGTTTGTTTGTCGTGGAATAAATTGAAACCGGCTACAAACGTCAGGCATGTGATAAATCGTACATCTGATTACTTTGATTTTTAATTTATTTCGTTTTATTTTTATTTTTATTATTTTCAATTTAAATAAAGAACATAGCCCACGCCGTGACGCAAGTTATACAGGGAGTCCTCCCTTAACAATGAGTCTTTGTATATAAAAAAATCACTATTCGATTTTCAGTTTTCAATTAGTTATTCATGCGTTCAAAAACATAATAATAAGGCATCATCACGTGTTATCCGTGAATTAATTCCCATTTTAAAAATCTATAAATCATATAAAACACAAATACACAGTGACATTTCCCACCAGCAACTTCGCTTCTTCTGAGAGTCATGTTGATGTTCTATCTGCATTGCTGTGGAATTTCATCTTTTCGTTGTCACGCATAACGAATCCTCAAATATTTCAGTTCTCACGACTCACTTGACCAAAAAAAAAAATGAAAAAAAAATTGATTGCTCCAAAGTAAAGCCGCTTTTGTTCCAGCATTCCAGCACAAGAGCCCATCATCAAGCGTTTCTCTCTCGCTCGCTCCTTGAATTCTCAAGCGAAGAGGCGGGTTATTACTACGCATGCGATATCATGTTATGTACCATCACAATGGTCGGCAAGGTTCGAAGAACAAATTAAAATAACTTGAAATTTTTTCATCCGTATAATTAAGCGATCGACCATGTCGTTCGGCTGTTCCAAGCGGTTGCAATTGGTGACCCAGATGTGGAAACGTCTGCCGCGTTATCTGAGCAAATCTTACGAGTACATGCAGTGAAAGAGATAAGGAAGACAAGTAGTGATGCCAGCCGCCAGCCAGTCTGCATTTAATTATTAGTCAAAATTTTACTCGACAACGATCCACTTCACTCCACTCAGCGACCATATTTCGGGGTCAGTTTTCTGAGATCATATCTGCTACAGCGATGATAATTCTCCTTCTCATTCTTCCGTAATTATGTCCATATTGGGTGTGCTGTATTGTGTAGAGTTTTTCGATACATTATTGCTTCAGGCTTCTTCTTACTTTCGTAAAAGACTACTTTCAATGTTCCGACAATAAAATTCATGAAATTCCATTCTGACAGTTGACAGATTGGTGACATTTTGTTGAAAGTAATCAGCATCGCCGAAACGGGAAATAAATTGAAAAGGTAATACGTCAGGCGCATCCTGCATTTCAGGTTGTACCAACGCACTACCGATGTCCCAAAGATATGTCTCAGGTGATCTACCTTCTATTTTCATTATTCAGAGCTGCAAGAGCTGCAACTTGTTTCAAAGAAATCCAACCTGCTTCTTTCAGCAGTGACGCTAATGCACAGTGCATGTGGCGAATCTGTGTCACGTGCAGTTCACTTTCTTCTTCTACTCTTCATCAGTTGGAGCCATCATTGTCGTCGTCGATGGCATCGTCGCCGTGATTATCGTTGCGCATTAGTTAACTTCCAGAGAAATTATGACCCATTTTGTTGCTCGTTACGAAGTAGTTCCTTCGTCGCATGCGAACCGTTTAAGTAGGAGGTTTGCTTCTTCAGCTCAGATGATTTATTTGCTGTTCTGTTTATAGCTGTAATATAACACTAAGACCTATTATTTTCTTACCGCAAGGTAAACAAATAAATATGTGATGGCAAAATAGAGGTTTGCTTGTTTACTCGGTCTTACTGTAGCGATAACAACTCGACTCTATGCATATAACAATCAATAGTTATTTTTTAAATCGTCATCTTGGTCTTTGTTATATCACTCACCTGTTAGATGCTTGAACAGATTTATGTGATGGTTAAGATAACAAACCACTAATCAAGAAAAATGAAAACTTGCAATGGCAGTGGGACAATCGAAGAGACAAGTGGGTGTTAACCCGGATGAAAAATTGGGTAGGCGACAAATACATGAATAAAACAGAGATGAATGATAAATTAAATTGATAGGATGCGACAGCAAGGCAGGCTAACCGTAGACCAGGATGCCCAGAGATGCTAAACTAGATGACATCGGCTGGAAATCGGGACAGATGGAGATATTTTGTACTCAGTCAGGAGATGATGATGATGGTTAAGATGGTGAATGTAAATGGCTGGTGTTCTGGAATTAAATTTGAATGCTTCCATCACCGTGTTTTTCTGTGGCAAGGAAAACACTTCAAATAGGCGTAACTCTTCCAACTCTGCCATTGGGACTGCTGGGGCTGCATCCTCCGCTGGTTGACCGTTAAACGGTTCATCAAATAATGTGTTGTATACATCGATTCCTTTATCTCCAACCAAGTGAAGAAAAACTGCAATCTTTGTCATTGTTCCTACCCGCAGCAAGCATGTAGATGTTGAATTTCTACTTCCACAAAGGCCTCTTCGAAATTCATCGGCGAATTTGACCCGCCGAAGATGGGTATTCCAATCATATCTGCCTCGTTTGAAATTTATTCGGTTTTTCTCTTCGGGTTTACAAAGTAAACCATACTACTTTTTAAGCCCGAAGGCATAATTCTCTGATCCTAGAAGCCTCTTTACAGTTTATGTGATACCATCTATCTTTCTTTGGTTTGACAGAGTTTTTCCTGAACGGAATAAAGTCTCTCATACCAATAGGTAGGTAGGTAGGTAGAGTGGTGGTCCACGGTGTACTTGCGAGGAAAAAGTAACAAAACCATTTCGGTCTTCCCAGGGTTGACTATAAGGCCACAGTTTGTTGCCCAGGAGCTGACTCTACCTAGGGCCCTTTCCATGACTTCACTGATCACGGAAAGATATTGGCCTGATACGAGTATCACCACGTCATCTGCATACGCAAGTACCTTCGTCCTATCCTCTTGAAGTTTTGGTAGCATTTCATTAATTCCATCAGCCACAGTAAGGGAAAGGGTTCATCTCTCCCTTACTTTGGGGGGTGCATCTGTCGACTCGTTTGGTAATGTTACAGCTGCCAAAATTGGCATGCATAATCCTGCTGCCGAGCATGGATATGATCCATTGCGTAAGAAAGGATTCCACTCCTGACTGGGTCAGAGCTTCCTCTATGGCCTCAATGCGAACATTGTTGAAAGCCCCTTCTGTATCTAAAAAGGTGGCTAAAGTAAACTGCTTGTAGTTGATCGTGTGCCCAATCGTTCGCACTACCTCATGGAGGGCAGTCTCCGTTTGCCTGCTCTTTAGATATGCGTGTTGAGATCTAGATGCTTGTATGACTTCAAACCGTTGTCTGATATAATTATATAGAATTCGCTCCAGAGCAAGAACGATGAGATACTTGGAATCCTTTGCTGATTCATGGCCTCTTCTGCCTGCTTTGGGTATGAAAACCACCTGCTGAAATTTGGACAAAGGAAAGCGTTAATGTATTTTTTCACTAAAACACAAGATCGTGGCTCAACGTTATCTTTTTTATAAAAGAGATTGTAATCTCTCGTCTTTAGACCCTTGACGTCAGTACCTCTGACCCAAGGTTCTTATACAAGGACGATGTCTAAGTGCTCCTTGCACAGGAAGATCTGCAGGTTATCAGAGGCACATTTCGAGTGCTTGAGGTTAATCTGCAGTAACCTAGACATCGTCACTATTGGGTTGATATAGAGCGACCTACCACCAAAGTATCTATACTTAGATCCTCTAGTAGTCTGGAGGCCCTATCTTCTTCCGGGTCATCTTCCTCAAACCAAAAAGGATGATGTTTGTGATTGCTTCAGTGGCGGTATTCACGTTGCTATCGCGAAATAATAGCGACCAGTTAATACTCTCACAGTAGTTGGTAAGGCCGTTCCAATTGGCTTTCTCGTATTGCCATTTTTGGGAGTTTTTTCTCGAACTACGTGGTTTATTAACGAGAAATTAGCGGATACTACACAATGGTATGACGAGCCTACAGGTGATCATATATTGACGGAGTATTTATCAGTACGAGGGCTAAGATACAAGGCAAGGGTATTTGGGTGTTTGTCCCAAAATTATTGAAATAAAAAAAGTCCAAACAGAAAAGTATTTGGGATCAACAAGCATCCCATTATTTTTAGAAGGTACTTGTTGGACTGGTTTTATAATGAAATAAACCTCGAATTTTGATACCAAGTTTCACTCACTCCTCTGTTATTATTTCCTACCAACCTCAGTTCAACTACAATTACTCGGATTCCATTTTTAGAACAAGAATCGAATAGGTTGCTGTGTCTAATTATTGTTGTTGTTTAGAAATTGGTTTCCTATCTCCAGCTGAGTCTTTCAACGCATCGCTTACGCATCCGAACACCAATGGGTGAAAATTTCTCCTTCAATCGACTAAGATATATTGAAAATTTATTTGTTAAGGTCAAAGTTTAAATCTAGGCAAATGGAATTCCACTGCTTTATACCACCATAATCGACTAATGCCTAAAACATCAATTAAACATTTCATCGCTTGATTTTGATTAAAAATATAATTTCAATCGGTCGAACCATAGAAAGTGGCCGGCACAACCCATTCACGCCGTGCGAGTAATTTCCTTCTTTCAATTGAGGTCTTTTGCCCTAAAGCACAAGAAGTACCATTATTCTTCACGCTGGTGGAGTGATTAACATTTTTATAGTCAAGTAAAATATTTACCCGAAAATACGTGTGAATTCGCCCGGGGCCATAAATTGGCAAATCACCGAACGTTAAGTGCCGCGCACCGGCTGTCTTGTTGCAAGTCTCTTTTGGAAATGCTCTTGATGGCGTTTGCTCAGTCTTCATTGTAAATGGAATGCGAGTGGATATTTCAATAAAAAAATTGAAAGTATAATTCTTTTTGATGGATCGATGGACGAATACAATTTGTGGGATAACCTCCACACTGATTTCGTTGTTTTTGTGAAACTGTTATTTCGTTACTGACCTACTGCGATAAAACTTTCTGCGATTTATAGTAATTCACAGTTTCGTAAAATTTTTAATATTTTATATTGACTTGCAATGCAAAAAGCTTTACGATCGACTGGACTGCATCCTCTTTAATCTCGTTGCGATGTGATCCTAGACTGTAGTTAGCTAAGCTAAGCCTCATGTCAATATATAACCGCCAATAACGGCATTGATGTTGATTTATGTCTTATATCACCTTGTGGGTCCTAGGGACTCTACTACGCCTATGCGCTATCGCGTGCGGTTCTTGCCAATGAGCTTCAGCTCTCTCCAATTCTTCCCCAATTGCCGTGACTCCTCCTCAACTGTTCTGCGCCATGTATTTCTCGGACGACCAGTTATTCTACCATCCTGAGATAACGGATTCCATTGCGTTGCGTAATTTGTTGTGGAACTGTCGCCTTTTCGGAGTGTATGACCAATCCACTGCCACTTCCGTCGTTGGATGGTTATGCATATTGGTTCCTGACCCGTTCTCTGGTAAAGATGTTCGTGAGAGATACAGTTAGGCCAAAAATCCTAAAGATTAACGAACGTTTGCAATCTTTTTGTGATAGTAGCGGTCACCTTCTAAGTGCTGCACCAATACAACAGCACAAATTCAACATTTGAACGGAACAGTCGCAGCTTGGTATTTAATCTGATCACATTGCTTCGCCATATCATGGACATCATTCTAAAAACTGATTTGGCTTTGCCGATTCGGTTAACAATGTCCTGTTCGGTTCCATCTTCGGTCGAGACAATACTCTCAAGATATTGGAAACTTTCTACTCTCTCTACCGGTTTTCCAGCAATGTTAACTTGAGTTCCTGAGTTAGTGCCGAGGTTGATGATTTTGGTTTTGACAGCATTAATCTTCAAACGTTCGCCTCCCTTTCCACATTTGTTGTCATTTGGTGCAGCTCTATAATTCTCTGCGAGAGTAAACAAACGTCGTTAGCGTACTGCAGATGTTTAAGTTGAGATGTAAGTGTCCAACGAATTACTCCCTTTCCAGTAGATAAAGCTGCGCGAAGCACATTGCTAATCACCAACAAAAAAAGTATCGGCGATAGAATGCAACCTTGTCGTACCCCACTTAGGATCTCGAATTCTTCTGACAGCTTTCCTCTATGCAGTACATGACATTTAGAACCATCATAGGTTGCTTTAATAATAGCTTTTAGTTTATTGGGTATACCTCTCCTGCGCAAGGCGAGCCAGATAAACTGTCAAACGCCTTCTCAAAATTGATGAATAGCAGGTGCAGTGATGACCAAAGTTCAACGCACTGTTCAATAATGATCCGCAGGGTGTTGATGTGGTCGACACAGGAGGATCCAGTGCGGAAACCTGTATCCTTCAGATGTTCCTTAATTCGCTCAATTACTACATTGGCTATTACCTTTGCAACTGCAGGGAGAACGCAAATGCCTCTCGAGTTTTCGCACTCCATAAGACTACCTTTTTTAGGGAGCTTGACAATCATTCCCTTCTTCCACTCGTCGGGGAAACTTTCTGCCTCCCAAGCTCTCTCTCTACAAGAGGATATAAAAGCTCTGCTGATGTAGTTGGAGCGACACGCAGAAGCTTTGCGGCTATACCATCTATACCGACTTGTTGTTCGTTAGTGCGTTTATCGCGGTGTCGGTCTCATCTTTACTGGGAGTTGAAGTGCGAATTCGGGAAATTGTTACTTCCCACAGCTCCGTTTGATTTGGGTGCATATCTTTGGCGAATACACGATTAAGGACCGTAGAAAAATGCTCCTTTCATCGCTTGAGCTGATCGTCATTTGAAACGAGTACGGCAACATCCAGGCCTTTCACTGGATATTGGCTAGAACGGTGACCACCTGTCAGCTCTTTGGTAATTCTGTAAACGGTTCTGCTATCGCACTCTGCTCGCTGCTTTCTCTGCTTCTGAGGCCAGGTTGTTAATATAATATAATGTTAATTATATTAATAACGGCATAGAATCCCATAAATATTTACATGATTTGTTAAAACCAAAAATGGGTCATTAATCTTGGATGCTCTTTATAAACTCATTGCCAAATTCTTTCTCTTCCAATAAAAGATTTCACTTTTCAAATATTTCTCAACAATTCGAGTAAAAGTGTTTTGAGTTTATTGACCTTCCGTCAGGTTCGGTAATATTATTTTTAACGGACGTAATTCTTATGCCAACCTTACGAGTACTAAAAACCAAATAATTGAATCATTAAATTCAATTCAGCTCCATACTAATACATTTTCACCTTTCGTTTCAATGTTTTTTTGTGTGTTCGTTGACTACTTTTGTATATGTTTCTCGTTAGAAATGAAAGTAACAGAGTATCGTAGTGAAATACTTTCATTTTATTTGGCCAAAACGAATGCAGTGTTTGTTAATACTAAAAAAACACATTAAGTCAAATTTGCAAAGTAAATATATCCAAAGTGATGCAGCACTGCTTGATTGATGGTTTAAGTTTTTCATATCTGTTGTTGTTGTTGCTTCCTTTGGTATTTTTATTTTTCCAAAACAATGCAACAAGACACAAATGACTATAAACAACACAATGTGCAAAAGACAGTAAGCTTCAAAAGAAATTCGAAATTAATGAATGCGGCTAGGGCTACGCACCCTTCTCTCAAATCCTATTAGCGTTTATTAATATGTGCCACAGAAATACCGACAAACCGCAATGAAGAAAATGGGAGAAATGTTTATTTAAATTGGAAAGCATTTTCATGGGCATAAAATTACATTTGTTACTTGGTCCAGTGGTAAATACTTATCCATAGATTTCAAATTTTGGGCTGACCTAAGAATGTAAAATTTGGTTCGCATCTTAAATGCTTTTATATTAACGTGCCTATGTCTTTCTTTCTGCCTTTCTGTCGGTTTATATGTCATTCTGTCACGCTTTTTTCTTTCTAATGCTGTGGGTTGACGGTCTTGTTCGAATTTTTGCGGAAGACTTTTCGGAGACGGGTCTTGAGGGGAGTGTTCTTGGGCTCAGAGGTGGTCTTGTGGGGATCTTAAGGTGGTTTCAACAGGGCCTTATATGTCATTCTGCCACGTTTTTTTCATTACAAATCTTAGTAATGTTAGTAAGTATCGTACGCATTTTTGGGGTAGGATTTTTCGGTTCGGGGGTTAACGGGTGGGTCTTGAAATGGGTTTTGAGATGATTCACGATGGTGCCTTCAGGTGGGTCTAGAAGAGGTCTTGATGTTTATTGGCTTTTGAGGGCGTCTACAGATGATGTTAAGGGAGTATTAAAGGGGGTTTTTGAGGGTTTAGTGGGGTGTTTAGGTGGTCTTGAGGAAGGCTTGAGGGGGTTTTGAGAGGGTCGTGAGCTAAGTCTTAACGGGGTCTTGAGGGAGTCTTTAAGTAGTCTTAAGGGGGTCTCAAGGGAGTTTTGTGAGGATATTAAGTCGGGTCTTGAGGGATTCTTTAGGTGGTCCTTATGGGTTCTTAAGTAGATTTTGAGAGGGTCATGAGTCTTGTGGAGATGTTAAGAAGTTGTTGAGGGGGTCTTGAGGGGGTTTTAAGAGGGTCGTGAGTGGAACTTTAAGGGGGTTTTAGCAGGGGTTTTGTGGGAGTAATGATGGGGGTAGTAACGTGGTCTTAAGGGGGTATTGAGGTGATCGTGAGGGAGTCTTGAGGGGGGTCCCGAGTAGGTTTTGATTACGAATTTCATGGGCAACGTTCTCCTGGTGATTTGATGGTATATCTCACCGTCTTTGGGTGCACGCGATATTTCTAAGGCATTTGACAGAGTTTGGCATCAAGCTCTTTTGTACAAAATGTGTGAATTCATTCAGGGCTCCACCAGGAGGTATAGACTACACCATTCCGCAACTACATTTGAATAATAGTTTCCAGTTCATAATCCCCTCCATATCACTCTGGGAAGAAGGTGCTATCTCGAAAGATGAATCGATCAGTTTTTAAACTGACGGGTCAAAAATTGATGAAGGGGTAGGCGGAAGTGTTTTCTCAAAAAGACTAAATAAAAGTCTCCCTTTCCGTCTTCCTAATCAGTGCAGTATTTTTCAAGCAGAAATCATGGCGATTAAAGAAGTCCTGTCTTGGCTGAAGAGAGAAGTCATAGCCACTAAGGATATCTACTAAGGATGCATCTTCTCGGATAGTCATGCAGCTTTGAATCAGTCTCTATAAATTCTGTTGTAGATCTAGACTGCCGATCATCTTTCAGGGAGATGTCGGAGCTGTTCAACATTTACCTGTACTGGGTGCATAGGGACATTATAGGTAACTGCAGGGCCGATGAACTCGCCAAAAACTCTACCTGAAAATGGTTCCTTAGGCTTACCGATTGCTACATGAGAACTCATGTTAAACCTGGATGCTACTGACAAAATCAACCTTTGATGGAAAAATTGTATAACTTGTGTAGCAATAAAACAGATCTGGCCAAAGCTGGACCCGAAACGCTCCAAGTGTTTGATCTCTCTAAACAGAGTGCACATAAACGCTATAGGTGTAATTACTGGGCACTGTCTTATATTCAAGCACGCAGCGAGGCTTGGTGTATTTTCCAATGACTTCTGCATGGTCGAGGAAAAGGGGAAGAGACCATTCTTCACCTTTTCTGCACAGGCAAAGCCCTTTCTCTAAAGCGTAAGCTCCGTTTGGGAGCCTTCTTTTACAATGACCATAACGATTTGTAAAGCGCTGACATCAAAAGTCTTTTACGCTTCATTCAAAGCTCCAATTGGTTCAACGAGTATGTCGAAAAATCCTCTTGATCCATATGGCATCAAAATGGCCTAAGTGGCTCGCTTCCTGCCGACAGCCACACCAACCTAACCAAATCAGGTAACTTTGTTATGATATCAGTTCCTTTCGAATTAAATAGATTTATCCGTTTTGCCTTTCGAAGGCCTTACGTGGGCGTTACGTGGGCCTTACAAGTTCTTCCATGGCCTCATATTTATGTCATATGTTATGTTCTCTTATGTTGATCGTCTGAAATTAATTAAACTAACGACTCTTGAAAAACGCTAGAAAGTGGTGGATATTGTGTTCTTTCACCGGCTCTTACTAGGGAACATTGACTTTCTGGCGCTCCTTGAGTTGTTCTCCAATAACATCAACCATCACAGCCTTTGGTTAGCCCCCTCTTTCACCTTAACTTTAACAGCATTAACTATGGGTTTTACAAACCAATGTATCTCCTCTCATTCCCTTCTGTCTCAGCTCATGTTTTTAGTTTTAGTTTTTCCTTTTTTGTATTTATTTATTCATAATTAATTTATTAGTATTTTTTGAATACTCTTATTAGTATACAGCATTATTAAAATAAATAAAAAAAAACAAATTTTAAAGAAGATGGATCCATCGGTAAGCAGAAATCGTTTCATGTAATGATTCCTACTTTCAATCAGTGAATGTTGCCCTCTTCTCTTCATCTTTCGCAACAAACGGCATTAGAATTGATCATTGCAAGCTAAATTCAAAGGCAAATCGCATTTATTCAGATAGATACTAATAGATACCGAAAGATACGTCGTCCTAGCACCTTTCTGCACTTGATCTTAAATAATAATTGTCTGTAGCATTAGTAGAGGTAAATAAAAAACCTCAATAAGGATTGTTGATTTTTCTACATAATTTAATAAATATCTATTAGATAAAGTGAAATTTTCCATTTGTTTGGATCTCATTGTAACAAGCGTTAGATGTACACTGTACACCTGTTGTTGGAATCTTAAAAAATCTTCTATTGCTATCTTAGAGATTGTGTTTTTTTTATACCACCACTTTCATTAATAAAATTGAAAGTAGAAAACAATGATCTATCCGCATATATTGAAAATAAGCGCTTTTCACTATTTTTTGTTGTTGCAAAAAAAAAACGGGGCCTCACCTCATCAATTGATCTCCAGTCGATTAAGTAGTCATAAATTATAGACAATCAAAAGATTAGACCGCACATCATGGAAAATAATTTGCAGTTTGTGTTAGCAATAATCTGCCAATTGAAGTGAAAACTAAGGAGCACAAGAATTGAATTGCCATTGGCCGATTACGAATTGCCACAATGATGTGATTTGTGCACTGCTAGTGCGGATGCCCTTGCTTTAACATCTAGGAGGGAGCACTCCAAGTCTTCAGTGAAGTCACACCATTTTTGATGTGTGAGTGCAATCAATAAAGAAAGGGAAAGTTCACTTGAAAATTAAGTCCTCTTCGCCTAACCTAACGCTGGACGTGCTTGAGATTTAACTCGCACTTCAAGAAGTCAAAAATTCATGAATCATGAGTTGGCAATTTTTGTTTATCTAATGGTTCGAGATATGATGAAGCAGAATTTAAATTAAAAGTGCACCTCATGACTGACTTTACTTACGACGAAGAGGAGTTGTAGGGAGCTGTCACCGAAAGAAAGTTGAAGTTCTCTATGCTACGATTAATATCCGATTCACTGTGCACACTAACTCAGACGCGCATCTCCAGTCATAAATCTTCAACTCGAGCATAATAAATTGCTACGTGTGAACGTTTGCGCGTGTGTGCAGTTTAGCGTTCGATTGAAATGCCGATTTCGGTAATTCCTGGCGGGATACATTAGCGAAAGCGCCACACCGTCCACACAGTCTTCAAATGGCCTTAACTTCACGTTGTAAATAAAACAAACGTCTGACATTTGACACGTTGCGTGGTGAATTCAAATGGTTGTGTGCATGATACTTAAGAATTCAAATTCAAAACGGACAAAAACCCATTAAAGTCGATGACGGGTCTCATTTTCATTGGTAATGCTCTCGCCTTCACTCTATTACATTTGCAATTTTTTTTTATCGTTGCCTCACCCATTGAGCAGACACAAATGATGGTAATTTGTAGAAATTTTCACACTTCATTGGAGTTTCCGCAACGGTGCTAAATGACAAATATTATGGACGAGGTAACAGCAGGCGACCGAAATACAAATGCACTGTGGTGTTTTTCTAACAATTACCCTAATAACCTAAGTCCTAGGCAAATAGTTCTTCAAAGAGTGAAAGTGATGACTGATGACAATTCAATTGTGACATATGTCATTGTTTATAATTGTAGTGAGCTTCAGTTATTCTGTGTTCGTATTGGACTGATGGATTTTACATTTGTAAATCATGTTTGTCATATGCTTTCGATGTTAATTTCAATGTATACCGGGTGTATCCGTTTAGGTGACAAATACTTATAGGGGTGATTCATTGGTTAATTTAAAAATCGTATAGGAGTATAGTAGTCTAGTTTCACCCCCTGCGGTGTAAGTAGCGTTTTAATGCGACGAGACATACTTTTGACCTTACATCACTTCACACCCTGTAACTCTTAAACTAGAACTACTAGCTATCTGTTGGTCTTTTTGGAAATAATATTCAATTTTTAAGGTCAAACAATGAAATTTTTTTTCTAAATTGTAACCTGTATATTTTAGGAATTAAATGGTATAATTGTTTAGTAATAAGATGGTATAATGGTAATGGTAACGCAGCAAATATGCAACTGCATTACCGATAATGAATTGTCAAAATGATGATTGTCAGTTGTTGCGGGAGACGAGAACGTGTGAACGTACTTTGGCGAAGTGAATAAAATCAAATTAATAATTCGAAATCATCGGCTTTATTTTTACTCGTTTCAAAATATTATTTTTAAACGTGTTATCAATATTAATACTCTTTATTCCAAAAATGTAATATATTTAAAAGACAAAAAAAAACAATCTTCAAAAAAAAAAAATCGGCTTCCGCTCTCTACGAATCCGCTCAGCCACACCTTGTTTTTGACGTTTTGCTAACATCAACGATTGACAACTCCAACTCGTTCCTTTTTCGACGTTACCAGATAGCAACATTTTTGCTAAAAAACGCGGTTATTTAAAGATGTAATTCAACAATTGCGAATAGAATGTTAAACGACAAGTTGGTTGAGAGATACCTTTGGTCAAAACCAAGAGTGGTGATGCAAGAATATAATTCCAAACTTACTCAACAAAGCAGTTTCAGAGTCCTCCCAGAACTATCTAAAATCCAGAAAGGCATTTTGAAATCTCCTACGTTTGATGGTGAAATTGAAAGTTTCAAAGTTCAGTTTAAAGCTGCGTCGCTTTATAACAGATGTACTGTTAAGAAACAACTTAATGTTCTAATACTGGTGTTTAGAGGCAATGCAGCAGATGTTTGTGCTACAGAGATGGTATCTGAAAGAATCCTTAAAGAGTTGGATTTGCGGTTCGAACACTCTGACACCCAAGATTTATGCAAAATACAGCTGCTTAATAAGAGACAATATCAAGGAGAAAGTCTTCAAGGTCTAGATTAGGAAACAACAAAGCTGGCGTGACGGGTGTATTACGGTGTTTCTGCAGATATAGTAGACGTACCAGCAGTGAATGATGTTATACCTAAGCATTCGGATGATATTGCGGATTCTTTGAACTGATGCAATACGTAACTGGACAGTAGCTACCATAAGGTGATGATCCCGTACCATACCCATGTTAGCGCCATTAATGAAGGCAGATGTTCGAGATGACGAAATAAAGTTTCATTTGGGGACAACAGCGAGAGGAAAAACGATGAATGAAGTATTGGCATCGAAATTGGAGTACTGTTGTAATCAACATAAACCCTTACCATATCTCACTCTGCTATCGCAACAGTCACATTCATGTCAACATAAAGAGGTTATTTATGGACATGGCTTTGACATTCCAATAATGCACGCCAAAATCCATATATAGCTTAATCTTAATGATGCAAGCTGAAACTGTTATCATAATTACTCGCTTGTATGATTTCATAATGCACGTGTACTTAAAAAACGGTCTATTGTTATTGTGTGGGAACCTAAACCGCTTACAAGGCATTTTTAGACTCTATCTGTATAGTATGTACTTTTTAAACCTTACCGATATCTCGAGGTTGATTGTGACAATATGAAAACCCTCATAAATTAAACCAAGCGACCGATCGACAGTGTATTTTAGGCATCAATAAATTAAGATCTTTATGTAGTGCAGCGCCTGTCGTACTTATTTTACGAGAGCGCAGCACTTTGTATATTCGTGAGTCCTGAAATGGTGTCTGGAGAGCCAAGTGCATCACTACTAGTTGAGGACAGCTACAGGAGAAGCTGCAGTATTTAAGTTGGAAAGTTTCCTTACAGTCATGTTTGAAGGATTAAGGTTTCGGCAGCAGTTTATTGTGTGGGAGTTAAATGCATATTTGGTCTAGATTTTATGATGGCGCAATAGATGTCATTTGATTTGAGAAAACAATTGTTAACATGGCGTAATGTAGAAGTACCGCTAAGAATTACCAACAATAACAATGACGGAGCATTTAGAAAGTATTGTGTGCCCAAGAACAAACACATTAGAAGACCGGAAAACTAGAAATGCTCAGTTGTTTCACGGATTACGGTCCAGCAGATAAAAGACATTTGGAGGGAGGCAGCAGCTAAGGGTAGATCAAGGCCGTACTGGCGTAAGATTGTATTAGCAAGCCCGATAGTAAGAAGTTACTGGGCTCAATGGCAAACCTTGAAATTGGAAGATGTACTGCTGGTAAGGCAATGGGAATCTGCCGATGGTCGGTGTACCACATAGAAGGTAGATTTACAACGAATTTTGTTAATTAGTCTCCTAGGAAAACACACACTTGAACAACATGAGGACACTACATAAAGTAAGAAGTCAGTCGATTCTTTTGGGTGAATTGCTTCATAGATGTTGAAAACTGGTACCGAATGTGTCAAAAATTTACTGCGGGAAGAGGACCGCAACAAACACCTGGGGAAAACACATCAATCCAAGGTTGTAGCGCCAATAATTGGGCAAAATGCAAAGGAAGCCGATTAAATACAAAGAGTAATCAATGCCTATACATGAGTAAGGAACAACATTGTGAATGGTAATGAAGGGACGAAAACACGGAATCACCTGCGTGCGAAGTATGGAAATGGAGATTTCGTTTGGTCTTAGAATCCCAAGACAAGACAAGTGAAATTACAGAAACTACAGCAAAGTTGGGAAGACACCTAAGGAGGAACAACGATGCAGTTTTTCGGATTCAACAAAACCCCAGATATAAAGTAAATAGGACGTAAAAGTTGGTTTGAAATGCCCTCAAAAGAGTTGAAATAGACAGACAACCAAAGGTCAAGTCATGTAAAATAAAAGTTTTACCAAAAAGAAGATAACTCGTCACTGAACAATTTATGTTTCATTTGTTGGCTTGGATAACATATTTTCTGGCGCAAGGAAATTTAAAATCAATAAATGCTAATTGTTTTATGGTAACAGTCACTTATCCTAAAAGCCGACTATGTATTTCAGTTCTCTTCACTATGTTTTAAATCTTGATTCGCCCTAAGATATGCTTTAGGCATTTCTTTTCCCCAGAAATTCAGAAGAAAAATTTTCGTTATTTGAGGCATAAGAAACGTACAAACTAATGTTTGTTTTGCATACCTTTTGGTGGTGATGGAAATAAGAGCTGTGATAGGGGAGAACGAGTCCACTTGGCAAAATGTAAAACCGTTGGTAAGTAATAAATAATTCCCTTTTCTGACGGTTTTTTCTAATATGTATCACTTAAGCGAGAATTTTCAAAACAAGTCATCAACAATAAAATAAATAGATATATGTCGATTTGTCCGTTCGTCTGTTTGTCCGTTAGTCCGTTCGTCTGTTAGTCCGTTCGTCAATATTTTTATAACTTGCGCACGCGTAAATGGGTTCGTACCCTTATAATGCTCGGCTATATGCTTGGTACAGTGTGAAATGGTGGTAAAGGAGCGTTAACAGGAGCTGTTTGTGAGCTGTCTGTTTGTTCGTTTATCTGTAAGACCGTTAGTCCATTAGTCCCTTAGTCCGTTAGTCCATTATTCCATAAGTCCATTTGCCCATTTGCCCATTTGGCCGTTTGTCCCTTAGTCTGTTTTCTTCATTCGTCTATTTGTTCGTTCATCGCTGCATCTATTCCGAAATTGGTTTACAAAATCTTAGAAGCTGGGAAAAATTTGTTTTTATTCGGTTATCATCACTTCCAATGTTTAAAGATTAATTTCTTTTACAGTAAACTCCATCAAGAAACGATGGTCGGAGTGCTTTCGCGTGTACTTTTACCATTTCGAATACTCTTTGGAGCAGATCCATTCATGTAATCCTATCTCATTATAAATAAATCATTAGAGCCAGATTCGATGTCTCTGAAAATGTATGTGTTCTTCAATACTGGCAAAACTCTGTGTCCATAAACAAAATGTTAATAGACTGTACCCAAGAACGGTTTTGGAACACGGTGGTCACGCCAACGAAGTCTAAATGTGTACTGCATAGCAGTAGCTTTCAATGACTTTTAGTTAATCAAGGGAGACTGAATCATAGTTACCCTAAATTACTTCTGCCTAAACGCATAAAAGAACTATGAACGATTCCACTAATTTTAGTCTAGTATCAATAGAAGTGAAGCTATATGATAAATTTGTTTTGTGGATAGCCAATCACTAGAATAACATCGTTCTGTTTATCCATAAACAGAGAGACTAACAACAATGTTTTTAAACTTTAAGCAGGTGTTCAGGAACGCTGTGTTAGTGCTCAAAATTTCGACAGATGGCATGCATAATCACATAGGTTGTGGTTAGATTAATGATGGAACCATGTCAGACGACCACTGCGAATGGGTTGCCATTAGTATTTATTACGAAATTTAGGCTTTATAGATTTCGTAATGGGTTTTGCAAATGAAAACATGACACAAGTTCGTTTATTCACAAAGTTATGGTGTCAATGAAAAACTGCTTCATTGTATTAGAAGCTATCTTTTGGACCGCTCAATTCAAGTTGTTTTAGACGGTTTCAAGTCTAAAATGCATGCGTTTCCCAGGGCTCTGTTTTGTCCCTGACACTCTTTCTAATTTTTATTTATGATCTCTTATTTGTGACTTCTAATCCAATTCACTCTTTCGCTGACGACAGCACTCTCAGCTTCTAATATAAGTTTGAGGAACGTCTCTCCACTTCTCATGGGGAACTCAAACAACTAAGTATGTTAAGCATGTTAAATTCTGATATGGACAGCATAATAAAATGGGAAGAAAACAATCGAGTAGTATTTACCCCTTTCAAAACCCAATGCTGTCTCCTGTCGGCTAAGCGAATCCTAAATCCCATGCCATTATCCATGAATATTCGAATCAACACGCAACGAAGAGACCAGAAGCAACTACGGTCAAGTGATGGGACTCGCAGGGAGAGTAGGTCTGGGGCTGATGAATGGCACTTGCATCGAGGAAACTGAAAAATTCGCTATTATAATATGTGCCTTAACGACAAGCTTTGTTGGAATGACCACATTATTACCGTCGCCAAAAAATGCTCTGAAATGTTTAGGTTTTCCAACCCGGTGAAAAAAAATATTTCACTCCCTCTGATCTGGCTACTATCTACAAGGCTTTTATTCGCCCTAAACTTGAGTACAATTGTCATATCTTGGTCTGGTGCACCTAAGACTATCTTGCGTCAGCTAGATAGAATACAAAGCCGTGCGATAAGACTTATCGGTGACGTAATCATTGCGAAATCAATAGATTAACTTGAACACCGTTGGTACGTTTTCTGCTTGTCATTGTTTTATCGCTTCTTCCACCAGCGGTGCTCAAGAGAAATAGCCAGTTACATTCCACCTCTCCTTGAATTCAAGCGCAATACTTTTGGCGCTCTAAATGCTCATCAGTTTACCCTTAAGCCCATGTCTTCGGACGCACAGTTACCTTCAGGGATTAAGTTCTTCAGCCGTACAACACGTATGTGGAATGCTTTGCCAAGATATGTCTTTCAACATCACTATGACCCACAGGTGATGACAGAACGCTCAAATTTACACTAATAACAGTTCATTCCATTGTTTACAATCGTACAAACGCATTTTAGTGGAAATATTCAGAAAAAAGTTATCCGCAATGGAATTCAAGCGCAACAATGTGATTGCTCTACATTTGGCTGGAAAACCACAGCCGCAGATTGTTAACCAGTTAAAACATCTGAATGTGAATAAAATGTTTGTGTATCGCACCATAAATCATTATAACGATATTGGCAGCATTGCAAAACGCCATGGTGGTGGACCGAAACGCACTGCAACATCGCCGGATATCATTCGGAAGGTGAAGCCCAAATTGGCTAGAAATCCGCGCCGTAGCGGCAGAAAAATGGCTCGTGAGGCGAACATTTCGCTCGAACGGATGCAGCACATATTGAAAGATCATCGAGGACTAACTGGCTTTGAAATTTCAAAAAACGCATGGTCCCACCGATGCTCAAAAAAAAGTTAGAGTGGAAAGAGCAAAGGAGTTTTTACGCTTGAACGAAAGTGGCGATTTGCCGAATTTGGTTTTCTCCGATGAGTCACCCATTCGTTATTGAGCAATATGTGAACAAGCAAAACGACGGGATTTACTTGCCTGGCCGTTCTACTGAAAATTTGGACCAACGGATTGCCACTCGAAACCAAGCGCCGCCGATGGTGATGGTTTGGGCCGCCGTAACGACCGAAAGACGTCTACCGCTCGTTTTTTGGACCGTGGCATCAAGATAAATGCTCAAATTTATCGGGATCATGTGTTGGAGGGAGCGATGAAGCCTTGGGCACAAAAACATTTCAGGGGCAGAGCCTGGACATTTCAACAGGACTCGGCGCCGAGTCATAAAGCGCTCGTCAATTAAGATTGGCTGAGAAACAACGTTCCGCGGTTCATTTTCACTGCCCAATGGCCACCAAATTCACCGGATGCAAATCCGCTAGATTTCTCCGTTTGGGGTATTTTGAAGAGCAAGGTTGGGACCAAAAAATACCAAAGTGTCGATCATCTCAAACAAGCGCTTCACCGGGAATGAGCCAAAATACCGCAGAGTCACTATCGTGCTGCATGCACCAGCTTTGTCGGCCGTTTGAAGGCCATAATCGCGGCTAAGGGTGGCCAAATCGAAAACTGCTAATGTAATTCGAAATATTTAAATATTTGTGAATATTTTTTACTTTGATTCAATAAAATTCATCAAAAAATAAAAATTCTGTGGCGTTTTGTTTTGGTAACACTTCGTGTCAGACATAGAATGCATTCTTCGTTGAAATCATCTGTGCAAAAGAGCCAGTTTCAAGTCCACTCGTTGCTGCATAAAAATCTACATCTTGAAAGTAGGTATTTATATTTTCTTAAATTTTCAGTAAGAAAACTGGGTGGTTTTGTCGATTGAGTTCGATGTACAATTGGAGAACGATTAAAGATAGAAAAAGTCAGATTGAGTGAACCGCTGGGAAATTAAAATCGAAAACAATAATAGCTTATCAGTTTGAATTGGCAACCGGATAACATATCATTTTGTCAAAGCAGAAAATATTAATAAAATATTTTAGACAAGATATTCGTACCGACTCGTTTCTTTCACTATATATATCTGCTGAGATCTGTGCAGTTCTGAGAATCTTTATATTATTGGTCGACTTTATGATCAGAATATAGGAGGGAGAATACAAATGGCTATTGTGGGTGATTATTTCTTGGAATGAACTGTAAAATTCCTTGCAATTTGAATGAATATGGCATTATTACGACCCCATTAGCCTTAATAGAAACTTAAAGGGTATCACTCCTATCTTAAGCACAATTAAAAAGTCCTCACATTCGTTATACTACATCGTATGTAGGCAAACTGACGAAAAACTGCTTCGTAATGAACTAGCTGGAATCAGCACTCTACGCATAATAGTAGGACAGTCTTGGAATAGAATTCGACACTTTACCTCCTCTTTTTCAACTCCAAAAGAGCCATTGATATAATATTAAGAGGCAACATTTGGATCGATTTAAAGAATCTTGTTATTCCGGGTAACATTTTTAACCTTACTCGTTTCCAGTATTGAGATGACGCTTGTAAAGAAGATGGAGATGTGGGAGGTGGTTGGAGGTATACTAAGGTATATCTTGGAGAGGGTCTTGAAGGGTCTTGGTTGTCAGTTGGGCGGGGGTAGTCTGGTGGAGACAGCTGGGTATTTCAGCTAGATTTAAATACAAAATGATAAATATTTTCGTTGTTAGAGAATTGATATTACTACTACCCATAGGCTGCTCTCAAACTCGTCTATCCATAGCTTACTCAAATGCTTATTAATTACTAATTACTTACTAATTTTGGATTATCTTATAATAACTTAATAATAACAATGAGGGTATTATATATTTAATATTATTAAAATATCTTTATAGATATATTTACGATTTATTTATTTGTTATAATTCGTTTATAACGGGTGTTTTTTTAAGAGGTTGCCGATTTTTTTTTTGAATAAAACACATATAAAATTATGAAATGACCAAAATTTTTTTTTATTTGGTAGATAATTTTTTGGCATTTAACATTTAAACACAATTTCTGGCATATGGCTACCACGACTATTTTTCACAAATGTCATTCTGGAGGTCCAATTTTCCAGCACTTTTTCAAGCATTTGAGGGCGTATGTCAGCAATGACACGTTGAATATTGGTTTCCAAAGCGTCAATCGATTGAGGTTTATCCACATAAACCAATGACTTCACGTATCCCCACAAAAAGTAATCGAGTGGCGTCAAATCGCACGAACGCGGAGGCCAATTCACCGGACCATTTCTCGAAATAATGTTGTCGTTGAAAGTTTCTTTCAATAAGTCGATTGTTTCACGTGCTGTATGGCAAGTGGCACCATCTTGTTGAAACCACATTTCATCCATATCCATATCTTCAAGATTTGACAACAAAAACTCATTTAACATGGTTCTGTATCGATTTCCATTCACGGTAACGCGTCGTCCTTCCTCATTTTTAAAGAAATATGGACCGATGATCCCACCAGCCCATAGACCGCACCAAACAGTACATTTATCAGGATGCATTGGTAATTCTTGAACGGCGTGTGGATTATCTTTGCTCCAAATGCGACAATTTTGTTTGTTGACGTATCCATTTAACAAAAAATGCGCCTCATCACTGAAGAGAATTTTACGGTAAAAAAATGGATCTTCGTTCAATTGATTTAACGACCAATCACTGAATTCACGGCGCAAACGATGGTCGTGTGGCTTTAATTCTTGCACCAATTGAATTTTGTATGGCACCAAACCCAAATCTTTACGTAAAATTTTCCATAAAGTCGATGGACAAAGTCCAATTTGCTGAGCACGACGACGAATCGATAAATTGTCGTTTTCTTCGACACTGGCCTCAACGACAGCAATATTTTCTTCTGTACGAACTCTTCTCATTCTTGTCGGTGGCTTGGCATCCAAAAGAGTGAATGTAGACCGAAATTTGGTAATTACGTTCTTTATGGTGGTCTCTGACGGACGATTATGTGCACCATAAAATTCACGAAGTGCTCTATAAACATTTTTAATTGAACACTGATTTTGAAAATAAATTTCAACGATTTGAAAACGTTGTTCTGGAGTTAACCTATTCATAATGATTTGCCAAACAATACTGAGTAGAAATGCCACTTTGAGCTGTCAAAACAACTGTCATAAAATAAAACGACATCTATCGGAAAAACAAACCTCCTAAAAAAACACCCTATATATTAATATTTAAATCAGACATGACATTGTTACATGTTTTTTCGAGGTAAGTCTAAATCAGAGAGAGAGCAAAAATACCCCTGCATGTTAAACTCTGATATCTGTCAAACATAATGCATTGAAGTTAGCTGACATTCGATTATTTCAGCTCGTTTCTGTGACAAACTCAAAAGGAACTCACTAAGACATATCAGAGGGTGCACATTTCTTTCGCGTGTGCCAAAGTTATTTGTGGGATAAAAATTATTAACCAGGAAAATGGCTTTAAATAGAAAAACACAAATTTACTGAACATTTGATTTTATTGCCTTTGTGAAAATTTTAAGTACATTTTTTTTGTGTTAAAAAATCATCGCTACCATTTTATTCTCTCCGATTGCGTATTCTCTTATGCAATAACTAACTAAACTACAACGAATCTAATAATATATTTATATGTATATATATATATATACATATATATAAATTTATAATTAGCTAATTCTATTCGTCTAAAGAGTATAATTTTATTAGTGTTCTATTTTCGATATTAAATAATGCAATTTATAAAGGTAATAGTTTGTAAAAGTTAATATATACGCGAAACTAAAATAAAAAAAAAATAAAATAATTAATAAATTATATACACTATCTTTATATAATAAAAATGTAAAATAATTAAGTATCCTATATAAGTTTTTATGTTAAATAAATAAATGAACTGTTTTTCGTTTTGTGTTTCTTCTGCATCTGTGCATCACTGGACAAAATAATTATTTAATTGAAATTAATTTTAAATTATAATTAAATTCGCATTCACTATATGAATATGAAATAAATAACGGATAAATCGTTGCTTTGGTTACAAACTACCGAGAGAAATGGTCAAACTTCATTTTGTAACCAAAGAACAAGTTCTTCAAATTAAAAACAAATAAATTAAATTCGTTATTTGCTAAATTATTGTAAAATATTGCAGATGGTGCTGTGAATTCGTTGATTTATCTGTTCTGAACCTTGATACGCGAATCCACTGGCTTACTATTGCGCATAACCGGACAACGGCACAAACGTTTTTGTGGCGCAAAGCGAACGACACTGATATTTGATAATATGTTAAATAAATAATAGAAAAACAAAGAATAATTAAACTAAAATTGCAAAATCTGATTGATCCAGTCTCGAAATTCGGAAATCCTTGTGTAGACACCGGGTTGATTGGACTCCGCGCAGCCGATACCCCACGAGATGACACCGCCGAGCATAAATCGTTTATCGTCCTCTCGTTGCAGCACCATTGGCCCACCGGAATCACCTGTATGCAAAAATTACATTAATTAATAGCAGTAATAAGACCCAGTCGGGTGTGGTATGGATTTTACCTTCACAAGAGTCATAGCCGCCTTTCTTCCAACCGGCACAGATGAAAATGTGCGGTATGTGCTCGATGTAGCCGGCCGCTCGGTACATCGTCTCGCAGATGGTGTTATTGATGACCGGCACAGCGACCTCTTGCAACACACTCGGCAGTGGTCCATCCTCATAGAGTCGTCCCCAACCGGTCACAAAGGCTGTCTGCCCGATGAAATTCTGATCGCTTGCGGGCACACAAACTGGGATAATATTCGGCTGGAAGACCACCGGTTCGTAGAATCTGTTAGACAAAGCAAAATCATAATCATCCACGTCGTTAATACCATCTTCAATTTTACATTTGAGGGCGTGTGTGTGGTAACTTACCTCAACAGCGCCAAATCATACTCAAAAGTCCTTTGATCGAATTGCGGATGTGAGGCAACAATCTGGACGCGTCTCTCCTGATAGCCATAGGGTTCCTCCTCTTCGGCCAGATCGTATTCACCCAAACGCAATAACAAGTCCGACGGTGGTACACTACAGAGACAGAAATAGAAAAATATATATCAATGCTCCCTTGTTTGTCCACTGTTTTGCAGAATTATTACTTGTCCACACAATGGGCAGCTGTTATCGCCCAATTTTCATTCAAAAGTGCGGCACCACATTTATGCAGATACGTCGATGTGCGCCACTGTCGTAGGGAAATCTGCCAAGGCCATCGTCCGAATGCCGCATTCGAACCTCCGACGATGCGCGGCTCGGGGAACATACGTCGTCCGCAAACTGCCAAGATGAAAAGATGAATAAAAAAAATAAAATCAAATAACTACATCAACAATGGGATAACAATAACAACAGAAACAACAACTACAGCTATATATAAAACAAATCAACGCAAACAAAATGATGAAAGTATTTAACGGCCACTGACAGCCATCGTAAATTTTTTGCCAACCCCCCGCTGTGACTTGTTGGTTAAACGGTGCATATAAATGACACTGCGGCTATTACATAAATAAATGCACACCTGCTGTGAAGGAAATTAATAAAGATTTAAATTGCTCTCAAGTTATTTATATCGGTCAGAGTTTTGGTGAGCGAGACTACAAACAAAGGCTTTAAGGAACATCACAAAACACATTCTAGGAAGACACACGGTTATGGCAAAGTCGATAAATAGGTTTCTGTACCGTTTAACATAACCTTGTTCCTGCAGAAGGTTATTCAGTTTAGTCATACTTGTGGCAGCTTAAGCTGTCATCCACTCTAAGTCATCTCTTTAAATGAATCTGTTGTTTAAGTTTGATATAACAACTTTTTCCAGTCGCTTAGTAATAATATTTGTCACAACAGACACCATTCGTCTACCATTCGTGCTCTACCTGTAGTTTTTTTTTGCTCAAATATGAATGCAACCTACTATTAAAAGCCGCATCCAAAAGACTTTCCAAAAGCTTTCTCGTGACACTAATTACTCTCGGATGTTTGTCAGACATTAGCGATAGGTGGGACTGGAGCTTTTTGGTGTTTCTCTGGGATTTGAACTTCGAACCTCTAGCTAAGAAGTCAAGCACACTAGCGACTGAACCATGGCGCTGATCCAGTCACTTAAGTAGTTTTGCCCAAATCCCAACAATGTCCCAAGAGGCAACGTATTGAATAGCGCAACCTATGCCAATAAGTGAAGAGAAAGTCGAGTGGTCTTAGAATAAACAGCAAAAAGGCACACTGAGGAAACCAGACGAATGGAATCTACAGGGTGCACGGCGGGTTGGAAGACCAAGAAAAACATGGAAATCAACTGTCTTAACAGAAGCAGAATCCCAGAGAAGGACGTGGCCACAGCTAAAATACCTTGCTAGAGACCGTGAAGGATGGAGACGTTTTGTTGACGCCCTATGCCCCAACCGTGGTTACAGGGCAAGACGATGACGATGAAGCCAATTTATTAAAATAAGAACTCACTTCCAAAGCCGAGAAACCGATCAAGTTCGAAGAACCCCCGAACATGAAGGTTTCAAACAACCTGAAACGAGCTCTCTACTCTCTCACCCAAAACCCCTACCATATTTTAACTTCCATCTAAAATATGATGCAAGTAATGATCCGAAATCAATCCAAAATTCTGCAAATCCTAGGTAGAGTGGCGGTCCTCGCTGACTTGACGAGGTCCTCAAACAGCACTATAGAGCGCCGTTTTGCAGTTCTCAGGAGACCCAATACAACGAAAAATGGTTGTGTGTATTTATATCCAACCAGTAGCATTAAGGTACGATATCAGATCTGTGATGCCGTACTCTGAAAGCTCCTTCAGTTCAGAAAAGAAGGGCATACTTAGTTAGCGGAAACGAAGAGTCGCAAGGGCCGAGCACTTGCAAAGAAAATTAATGAGAGTTTCTTTTTCATTCACATCTAAACAGCTCCTGCAAAAGGTGATGTGAGCGATTCCCAGGTTGGCTGCGTGGCTGCACACCAGCCAGTGCAACCATTCTGGAAATATATTTTCGAGATCTGCCGATCAGTTCGGTGGATTTGCTTTTATTATAGGAAGGCCACATTGCTCTTGACGTTGTGCAATTGGTCAAATTGCTCCACCATAGCTGTGCTTTCGTGGTAAGGAAGGAGAGTATACGTTCCCTAACGGATCTCAGAGGACAGCTGACTGTCTCACCGCAGTCCGGATCCAGTTTGACGCCCTTCTTTGCCAGCAAGTCCGTACTCTCATTGCCGTCAATGTCGCTGTGCCCCGGGACCCAAACTAGGGTCAAGTCTTTGCATTGGCTTATAGAAGCCAGTTCGACCTGGCACTGCCTGACGAGCTTAGAATTGTTGCTTGTCGCTACAATGGCTTTAATAGCAGACTGGCTGTCTACATATATGCCAACCTTGCCCTCTATTGTGGTATTGTTAGATAGGGCTCTGCAAGCCTCTCTAATAGCTTAGATCTCTGCCTGGAAGATACTAGCAGAGTCAGGTAGCTTGTAGGACCTTGAAATTACTCCATTACTCATCTTGGATCCATCGGCGAATAGAGTTACAACAAGAGAAATTCTATAGTAGTTGGGTAACAACTGCAGTATATTGCAGTTCCCGTACGGTTTGTTAGCAAACCACCCAGATTCTCTGAGCCGGACCATGCTGCATGCCGTAACGTATTTAATAAATAGGTCCGGAGGTAGTAAGTGTAGGATTGTGTTAAGAGCATCGGTGGGACAGGATCGAAGTGCTCCATTTAAGCCAAAAGCTACTGATCTCTGTATTCTACCTAGCTTGCTGGCATTGTTCTTTTTCTTAATCGCCGGCCACCAGACCAGATGAATAGGATGCACCACTGCTGTGTACAGCCACAGAGCCATCCTCGGCTACAGTTTCCATCATGCAAATCCTACTATCTAATAAATGAACGAACTCAAAATCAAATCAAAGTCATTGGAACGTCAACGGCCTAAGCCACCATAGACTTTGAGCGAAATTGATTTCGCCGATAAACACAACTTTCAAATAAAAGGATACGAGTCTTACGGCACCAATCGCGCATAGGAAAAAGTTCATGGTAGCTCTGGAATTCTTATCAAATTCCGCCTTAGCCAGCACCCCCTATAGAAGAACCAAGAAGACAACCTGCAAGCAACTTACATTTGTCCAACTGATAGTGGATCGAAGCATAACAATATCAGTCATATACTGTCTCCCTAAATTCATTATTACGACCTAACAATTCCTCTACTTCTTCAGCAGCCTTGGGAACAAGCTCTTGGCAGTTGCCTACTATAATGATAAGCACACCTATTGGGGTTCTAGGCTAACAACTCAAAAAAACAGACAACTGTCTCAGCGGGTCAACCCAGCTACTGATGGCCTACAGATCAACGAAAAATCCTAGGCCTTATAGACTTCGGCATCACAAAAAATATTAATGGGCACAACCTAAAAAGCGAGATAAAATTCGAGCTCTCATCTGACCGCACTCACCTCTTGTTATCACACTAGCAAATTTAGGAAGCGTGGAACAAAGTATGTACCCAAACCCTCACAAGCAAATCGACAAATTGGCTTAAATATAGTAAATACATAAGCTCTTATCTCAGCCCGTTAACTCCTATGATGCAACACGAGGATTTAGATACTGCAATTCTAGAACTCAACCAAACAGTAACAATTGCAGCAATCTCCAACATATCCAAACCGTCCAGAACAAAGTTAAAAAATACTCCATGCACATCAGCCAGAATTTAAGAAATGATCCGCGATAAACGCCTATTAAGACGGGAATGGCAAAAGCACAGATCTTCCCAAACAAAGCAAAAGCTGACGAAGGCGACGAAAGCCCTACAAAGAATTTTCAAAGTGGCAAATGAGAGGAGCCTCCAAAGCAGCACCACCCACCAATTAGACTACCGAGTGGAAACTGGGCAAGAACCAACGAGGAATAAGGAAAAACTTTTGCAGTACATCTAAGTAAAGTTTTTACGCTAAATCTATCGCAGTCCTAGGAATCCTTGCAGCAAACAATTTGTAATCACAAATGTATTTTTTGAGAAGCAGAACGTGTCCCATGCTCTAAAGAATGGAATAAATCTTAAGAAGGCACCAGGTTACTATTGAGCTGCAGCTAGAATACTATTTCCCAAATTATTGTACACGAATTAGAGGACATCCTGTATATAGAGATTGCTCACTCTGATCCTCTAGGAATATTATACCGAAATATAATTTTCTCAATTCCTCACACAATTCCTGCCACGCGACTGTGGAATTTTTTGCAGCCTTCTCTTAAATTAACAGTGAACGCGTGGCGATTCTGTAAAAGCTATCTACGATGATTATGATTTGCAATAATCCCTCATGAATTCTACAGATTATATGCCTTGCTTACTTACTTTACTTTATTTTTTTTTTCACTCTATCTCATATCTTTACTTTGACTCTCGGGCAGCTATTACTTTAGTGGTTATATATATTATTAGTTTGTCACAGCTTATCTCACAGTTAATTAATTGATTCGTATTATTGTACACTCTGTACTTTATACTAAGGATGATAAATAATTGAAATAACAAAAAAATTGAAAAGGAAACAAGAAGTACACCACCCTGCTTTGGAAACACGTCTACGTCGATCAGTGCGAGACATAACATCGTTTCGCGATTACGAATAAAAGAGAAAAATATCCCCTTAAGGGAAATTCTACCGCACATCTTGGGATCTTTCAACTAAAGATGGACGGCCTATTCCTGTCTAATTGTTCGGTTTTTCAAAGTTCCGCAAAACGAGACAGCTTCTCCTCCTCCTTCTTTTTTGCAAGAATCTCATGTCTTCAATTATTTAAAGTTTATGTTTCCTCTTCAATATTAGTTGAACAAAATAGTGCAAATAATTGATAATAATTGGTGAGCGAAATCCTTATAAATTTGCCATTTGCTTTAGATCATTCCTTGGCTCAATATGCCTCCTCGCATCCCTCCACAGAATAATCTGCAGAAAAAGGAGGAGAAAAATCAGACCCCGCTATACACATTTACTACGAAGAGGAATTTCTTCAGTTGCACCTTCATCCAGCGCCGGTTGTCTATTTTTGAACTTTGTACGTGTCGTCCGCGTCTAGTGTGCTCACGTTGAGATGTTGTAAACAAAGATCGAACGCCAGCAATGCATACCGGTACCGTCGACAGACGGACAATGCATATGTGCAGAAAATGCAGGAGTCGTTGTTTCTCGATCGACCTTGGTCGGGACCTTCATATAGGTTTACCAGAGTCTCTGCGTTTTCTTCTTTTTCTACGTCTAATGTAGTGTTTCGAGTACCTATAAGTACAGCCAGCTCTTAGCCAGAACAGAAGAACTTCTTCTTCTCGTTTCGTCGTCGTCATCTTCGTCGTCATTATTATGCGAAAAGGAATTAATTTTTTGCTATCGCTTTTGCTCGATCTTGTTCAAATGAAATCGCAGGTTTCTCCAGCTCTAGTGCTCCGGAAAGCTGCCTCAGTCCACTTGGACTTGCATACACGTTACCATTTGATATTCATGCATGAGTATAGTGCTGCGATTTTCGGGGTCAAAGCATTGGCCTATTTTTCTGTGTGACTTGAAGTTGCTGTTGCTGTAGTGATGTTGCAGAGTCGTTTGCATCTGTGTGAGTCTGATATTAAAATAAAGTTGAACATAGTTGGTGTTGTTGTTGTTAGGATTCATTCACAAAATAGTCGTGTGGTCAGCGCTTGAGCTGAATTCCAATTCGTGTCCAATTTTACATATCACACACAGTCAACGCGCATTAACAATTAACCCATTCTACATTCAAGACATAATTACAGGGAAACATTTTTGGATTTTGTGCGGTGCAGAGGCCTTGAGATTTCTTTGGAGAACATCTTCACTCCTTAAGTTGGTAATAATCAACCTGGAGGGTCATAAATAATGCAACTCGATGCGAAGCGAGTCTCGTAAAATGCTGTAAAGACGGTATAGTAGTTAAGAACTACCGCTCTTTCTGCCCCTGACAATCGGACCAAATGGCTTGCGCCGTTCATTGTGCGTTTCTTCTTCGTGTTTCATAATCAATTATTGTCAGAACAGAACATCTTCTGTTTGGGTTCTTCGCGAAGGAGTCGACGTAGTAGAAGAAGAAGGCGAGAGTCATTTAGGAACGTGTGATGGGTGTCTTGAATTTTGCCAGCAGTAGCCAGCTACGATCTTGTGGCAAGTCGATCGATGCGGAACGACTATACGATGGACAAAATAATGAACTTACAAGTCAAGGTTGATTGTCTTTCGTTTTAATGTCGCTGCTGGATATACTCGTAATCTTAGTTTAGGAAATTATTGTTTTCCTTTTCGTCCTTAACTCCTTCTTAACTCAGATCATCACGCTGAGATAGTGGGAACCTTATTTCTGTGGGAGAGTTGCATTCTGTATCAACAACTCTCTGTAAGTGATGGTTTAAAACATTGACTTATTGCTAGGAGTGCGTTGCAGTGATAAAAATAATTACTGATAGCCGTAAGAAGAAGTTGGGATTGACTCTTTTGTATGTAAGCTATTTTATTTGCCTTCAAGGGTACATCGTGTGCCTTTAAGTCTTGAGTCCAGCAAAGAGTTCCAACATCGAACCTATCTCAACCCATAGCATCTTGAACAAAGCCCTAGATAGTAGCATTTCTGTACATTTCATCTCCGTATACTCTGTACTTCAAGAGAGCACTAGGGAGTGGACTTGTGCCTCCTGAGGCATTCTTGCATCTGGACGCACCGAGCTATTTTTCGGACTCGTGCAATGTGCAAATGATGCTTGAAGTGACTTTCGCGAAAAGAAGATTGGTGAATCTAGACCTGTCACTATTCGAGCCACCACTTAAGTTTATTCCAGTGCGGTTAAATATCTTGAAGTTATCCTTGCTAAACGGCTTAGCTGGAATTCTCATATCAAGTCCGCCATCGAATGCCCCACTAGGGAATGGGCCACCAGACGTCTTTACGGCAGATCTTGGGGTCTAAATCCTAAAATGATACACTGGATGTTTACAATGATGGTAAGGCCCACTATCACGTATGCGGCCATCGTTTGGTCTCCGAAAGTTGTTGAACGGGCAAGGGCAAGGGCTTCAGGAGATGCAAAGAATTGCCGTTTTCGCTATAACGGGTGCCTACGAAGACATTAGAAGCTCGCACCCTTACAATTCTTCATTAGGAAGATGGCCGCTAGATGCACTATTAAGCTGCAATTAGAATACATGTGTAAACCTGGCGACCTAAAATACTTGACTAAATTCCCGAAAGATTGATGTTTAACAATATTCCCGAAATTATAGTCAGGGAGTGCTGTTTTGGCAGGTTATTTGAGATATAAATATTGGACCGTGCTAACTGGTCTAATGATGTTCCGGCACTGGACGCCAGAGATCTGGTCTGGTTCACAGATTGTATCTGGAGTTGGATCTGGTGTCTTTGGACCCAACACCAAAGTATCTATGTGAATGAGTCCCTCGGTTTTCCAGGCTGAACTCCATACCATCGAGATCTGCGCTAGCATGAATCTTAGTATAGGCATAAGGGGCGCGAGAATATATATCTTTACAGATAGCCAGGCAGCGCCTTACGTGCTGTCGTCCAACTAAATGGATTCTTTATCAGTTAAAAGCGGCTACGATGCACTACAATCTTTTGCCAGACAAAACCGGGTGAAAATCTGTTGGGTCCCTGGTCATCAAGGAATTGCAGGTAACGAATCTACAGATGAACTAGCTAGGGCTGGCTCAGAATCTGCGTTTATAAGACCTAAAACCTACTGTGGTGTAAACGGGTATGACGCCACAGCGCTGATTAAAAATGGGGAGCGCAAACTTCGTCTGGCCTCTTGGGACCAAATGGAAGTTTAATATTTGCTAAGCTTAGGCTTAGCATTAATGTTGTCTTAGTCTACTCTCCTTAATATCTCTACTTACTTTGCTTGTAGTCAACACCTTCCACTGAATTAATGGATGCCGTCGTAGTCGAGGAAGGAATCATTGTCGCATTGTAATCATCGGTTGTATATTCAGTGGTTGTTGTGGTTGTGGCTGTAGATGCCATTCCGGGATAATCTTCCGATGTGCTCTCTGCTTCTTGTTTAGTTGTAGTAGATTCTTGATTAACATTGTAACCTTCAGTGGAGCTAGAGGTAGTAGCTGGGCTTGAATTGGAACCATCTACAGCAGCTGGAGCCACTGCCGATGAGTCGGTGTCATTTTGCTTTTCACTTACACTCGATGAGATGGAGACAATAATTTTATTCGGTTCAGTTGAGTTGCTCGATGTGTTTCCTTCAGTTGTTTGTTCTGCAGAGAGACAGAGACGGAATGATTGAAAAAAAGAAAGGGTAAAAGAGCGGGAGATAAATAGCAGAAAGAAAAGAGACAATTAGTATTCGAAATTTCATTTATAGTTACATGATAGCATTACCACTTGTCGCAGAAGTTTCTGAAAAAATCCCACTTTGATCAACAACTGGTGCAAGTGTGGCCGCAGTGGCATTTTTAATTAGACCAACATCCGGGTTAATTGTTGGCACTGGAACCCAATCGGCGGGTGGTGGTCTTGGTTGCCAGTCTTCATCTTCGGCTGGGGCTGATGTCTGCGTTGTATTCTTTTGTTGTCCGAAATCACCGTCAACATTCGTCCAAGTAACAAGTCCTGGCCTTAACGTTGAATCAGCGTCGATAACATAAGCTGCAGTTGTGAATCGAATTGTCGTAGTTTGTTGTGGGGACGTAATTGTTGTTGTAGTTCTTGGACGTTCAGTAGTTATTGCTGTACTGGTGGAGGCTTTTGTTGTTTGTGCGGTTATTGTAGTCGAAGTGGCCATTGTGGTCGGAGCTTTGGTCGTCGTTTTACTCGTCGTTGTAGTTGTAGTCGGAGCTTTCGTTGTTGTCGTTGTACTAGTCTTGGTGGGTATGGTCGGTGTTCTTGTTGTCGTTCTTGGCCTCTTTGTTGTTGTCGTCGAAGTTGTTGTTGTAGATGGAGTTGGAGTTGGCTTTGAAGAAACGACGGTCGTCCTTTTGGTTGTTGGTTCAGTTGTAACAGTTGTAGAAGCGACTGTAGTCGGTTGGGAGACTTTAACAATTTCCGCAGTGGGTTTGGGTTTTGGTCTTGGAGCCCTGGTTGTTAATGGCTTCTGGCTAGTTTGTACAATATCTCCTTCCGTGGTTGCGGGTTCTCTATGTTGCGGAGATAAAGTTGTCGTTGTCGTCGTCGTTGTTGTTGTTGGTCGTCGACTTGGCTTTAAGGTTGGACGCTTAGATGCGGTATATGGTTTTTTACTTGTCGACGGCCGTCTTGTTGCTTGAGGTTTATACTTCTGTGGCGTTGTCTTCGGCGGTACCGTTGGACGGACTGTTGTTGTTGTTGTTTTAATTGGAACAGCAGTCGTGTTAATGGGCCTCGGATTATGTGTGCTGAGCGCTGGACGATTAGTAGTAATTATTGGTAGTTCATTAAATTTGGTTGCCTCAGTCGATGGTACTATTGTGGTCTCAACCATCTGAAATGTGAAAATTTTCGAAGGCTGTGTAGTCACTTCATTGTGTTGTTGCTCGGAAATTAATTGTCCCGTGGTAAGGATTGGCGCTAACGTTGTTGTATTCCGTTTATTTGGTTTCACAGTAGTGGTCGAGGTGGAAGTTGTAACCGTAGTTGTTGGTACTTTAGTAGTGTTGGGCGTTACTGTCGTCGTTGTAGTTCTCTTGCTAGCAATAGTATGTGTAGTTGGATGCCTAGTTGTGATAGTGGATGGAGGGATTCTTGCCGGTTTTGCAACCGTCGTCAATGACCCACTATGCATAACTGTTGGAACGGGCACATACGGCACAGTGTCGCTTTTGTTTTTTAATCGATCGGCCACAATCTGCAGTTGAGTTTCAGTGGTTGTCAGCTTGAAGAGAGCACTCGTCGGCAGGGTAGTTGACTCGTGTGAAAAATGCGATATTGTGTTCTGATCTATGCTGTTATCACTGATCTCCTGGGTAAAAAGATGCGTCTCTTCCTGGTGTTTTTTTTTTGTGAGAAACATCAATTAGATTCCCTTCTTCTTAAGCAAAGTACAAACTTACCTTCATTTGGCAACACGATCCAAAGTAAAATCGATCTATACATGTACCCAGGTGCGTTCCATTCTGCTTGATGCAGTCGATCGCAAACATGCAGACGCCCGATCTACCAGATTTTCTCACAATGCATGGCAAATTTCGAATATTTCTTCCCGACTGAACTGCAATGAGAGAGAATTCTTGTTTAGAAAAAAAAAAAAAAACAAACAAAACATGTATGTAGTTGTGACCGGCGGCTTACAAAAGCATTCGAATATTACTTCTTACGCTTACGCTTGGGCGTTATATTTTATATCGATTCTACTCTCTACTACTCTACTGGCATGTTTGCTGCTTCGGTATTTGCACGGTGCACACCTCTGGCATTTTACCGTTACACAAATAAAACGAAGAAGTGAAATTATACAAATAAACATAAAATTATAATATGGATTGTTGCTATTATTAGGATGGTAATCGTATTATACATTGCGGTAGATAATTATGTACCTAATATACGCCCGCTGATTATTTCTATGCTCACGTGTGCAGGCGTAATTTGAATTATTCTTTCTAATACTTATACGACTGTATGGTGATGGTACCGATGGTTGACCGGAAAATTTAGTGCAGCTTCTGTGCAAAAACGAATCTTTTAAAGAATTATCTTTATAATAAGAATGGTAGCTACTTTTCTAATTGGTTGTTAATACAGAAAGGATCTATCCTCCAAAACACAAAAGATTTTGGAAGAAAACCAGAAAACACAGAATGTTTGAGAAATGTATTTGGCCTCTGACTGGTGGAAGTGCGAATAAACTTCCACGTGGTGGCCGCTGGTAATTTTCCTCCAATACAGAAAAACCTGAATGATCGGACTAGTCCCTTCAAAGTGAGGTTGGCGCGAGGCCAATAAGCTCGCCCATAAAAAAAAACAGTTCAACGGCGAGAGAAAACAGCCTGGGAGAGGAGCCTCTTCCGTGAACAAGTACAGTACAGAGAGCAAGAACCGCACAAGGCACGAAAGTTCTACCAAAGAGTCCGCGTTATGACGCAATATACACCGCGTTGCACGTACTGCAAAGACAAAGATGGTAATCTGATCGCCGATCTCAAAGGCATCTTAGAGCGATAGGAAGAGCACTTTCATGGGTTGCTTAATGGCTAGCTAAGTGAGGAATTGAAGGCAATGACCGAAGACCACACTATACTACGCCACGAAGCATAGACGAAGTTTTATGCGCGATAAATCGGCTTAAAATAATAGAGCCCCGTGCTCAGATGGTATCCTAGTGGAGCTGATTAAAACAGGAGGCCCCACAATAGTTCAAGAATGGGAGGAAGAAGCGATGCCAGAATACTGGCCAAGAGACATCCTGTGCCCCATACATAAGAAAGGAGATATTACAACCTGCAGAAATTATCGTATTATAAAGTTGTTGAGTACTGCGTATAGGATTTTCTCCTATATCCTTCAAGACAGGATAGCCCCATACGCTAAAGTCATCAATGGTCCATATCAGTGTGGCTTCATTCAAGGCAAATCAACAAGTGATCCGATTTACACCTTTAGGCAGGTGATGGAAAAATGTCTAGAGTTTCAAAACATACTACACCATCGTTTAATAGAATTTAAAACCACCTATGATAGCATACCCAGAGTAGATCTTTATAAAGCCATGATAGAATTCGGCATCCCAAATAAACTGACACGACTATGTAGGTTGACCATGACCAATATTATAAGCCAAGTAAAAATATCAGGATCACTATAAAGCCCATTCAACATATATAACGGGCTCCGATTAGAGGATGGACTAGCCTGCGTCCTCTTCAACCTGGCGTTGGTGAAAGTGATTCGAGACTCTGACATAACAGCGAGGGTAACAATACTCTATAAGTCCATTTAGATACTGCCTTACGCAGACGACATCGACATCGTTGGTAGAAACCCAAGAGCTGTATAGGAAGCTTTCATCAAACCAAATTTGGGAGAGCAAAACAAAGTAATTGGTGGCCACGTCTGCGAGCAGAAGATCCAACATTGGTCCCGCAATTAAAATAGTGGAGCGCGAATTTGAAGTATATACAGATCGAGCACGCGGCACGAAATTTTGGGATTGCACATAAATGAGCGCAAAACAAAGTAATTGGTGGCCACGTCTACGAGCAGAAAATCCGACATAGGTCCCGCAATTTAAATAGTGGAGTTTAAATAGTCTGTCAAGGCTCTTCGAATCCAGGAACATAACCATAACATCCAAGCTGCTGGTATATAAGACAATGGTCATACTTGGGTGGACTTGGGTGCTTAGCAAAAATCAATCTGACCTCTTAGCCGCGTTCGAGAGAAAAGTCTTACGGAGAATTGTTGGCCCCGTATGTGAGGAAGGACGATTCTGGAGACTCTGTAATGATGAGATCTACGAGCTTTACTCGCGATGCCGACATCGTGAAGAGAATTGAGCTCGGTAGGTTGCGGTGGGCAGTACACCTAGCTTGCATGAGCAAAGAGGATCCTACTCGGAAAGTCCTTTGCGGTAGGATTTATGGAATATGACAACGGGGCCGGCCAAGTCTACGCCAAAAGAGCTAAAAATTATGATGATGAAGACAACACACAATCCAGGAAAAGATCTGGAGAACAACAAAGCAATATCTTTAGATTTAGGATGGAAAAATCTCAGATTCTTACCGTTGTTATCTTTACCCACCGTTTTTTCATTTTAAAAGAGCCATTAATATGAAGGAGGTGCTGTAGAGGTAAGATTTACACTATCACTCTGAGCAGGAGGTTCGTTGTGCGAATCGCATTAACACAAAAATTATTTTTCACGGTCACAGCTCTTGCGAAGCATCCGATAGTAATAACCTATTACGGATTGATTCTCACTTCTCCGTTCACATACGGCATAAGGTCCCTTCCAAATATATACGTGCACAACACAAATGGTCGCGAGAAGCTAGGTATTGGACCGCAACGGTTTGCCGCGCTGAATATTATTATTACTAAGTCACAAAACTGGGGGAATTACAATATAAATCCACATTAGTCGCAGTGCTATAGCATCCCATCGCAATCAATCAATCGGGAATGTTTCACTACATTGATCTTTAAAATTCGCCTTTGGACATTTTTCTAGTCTTTCCTATTCCTTTCTTCCTTAATTATTCTTATAATAATACTCAGATACTCAAATAAAATTTGAAAAAATTATAAACAGCGATATTTCCATGAATTGATTATCCAACGTTCAAATGTCTTAGAAGGAACGACCAGCAGTTAAAACAAAAGAAGCAAACATTTTATGGCTCAGAAAATTTGATACTGCAGGCCAGCTGCAATAACATTTTGCTCAGCTAATAGATCCGCATTCTAAACATGCTGTAAACTTTCACGCAATCCAATCTTTTTTTTTTTTCTCCAGAATTTACATACATGCACAAGATTCAAGCAATTGTCAGAACAACACAGATAAACGGACATCCGCGCGCATAATCAAAGCGACTGCAATTGATTTGCGGTGAAATGCGGTCAAAGAACGGAATGTCCATTCGAACTGAAGATTACTTCTAAAGAGATATTATATATTCCGTTTGCCTATGTGCTTTCGTACCGTTCCAGCGGGATGATGACCACCAGCTTACACTTACACACTTGGAAAAGATCACAAGCGCGACCAATAGATGCACCCCGAATCGAACGTACAAAGTGTAAGGCGAGTATAATAAATCGATTGTGTGGCCGGCGATGATGCAAAATGACTCGATCGATGGTCCTCACAAGCCAACCAAAGAGAATGATAAAATGAATAACCCAAACGAATGAATAAGATTTTGCGATCCGAAATAACAACTTGACCGCATGTTGTATGCTGTAATCGGATAGCGGTTGTGTCTGTCCGTTGGATCATCCTTTCGTTCATCAGTTCATTGGCCCCAAATTGAACGCATTTTCAATTACATGCTGGCTGATGCTTTATGGCCGCGACTACTTAAAAATTCTTTCACCAACCAATTCAATTATGTGTCGGTTCGCAATTTATCATTATGACAATTTCGTGTTTCGCATATAAACAGATAACCCCTCAACCAACCTCAGCCTTTTTCGTTTATCAACTTCTGCTGCCAAACAGAATTTTTTTTTTGGCTAATTAAGGAAATTGCTCCGGCCAATTTGGCAAAAATAACCAAAGAAAAATATTTGGGCAATCGAAATACGATATGGGCTCTTGATACGAACCATCACCACCATCAGATGCGATAATTTCGGGGAATTAATTCGTTTTGAGTGCATTAGCTGGTTCTTCTCGTTTGAACGAAGTTGACCTACTTTTGGCCAATTTAAGATTTCCTGTTCTTTAAGAAGTTTTTGTTCTTAAATTACTTGACTTTTGAGTAATCAATTAGTTGCCGGTGGAACAGTAAATTTTTGATGGATCGTCTATAAGATGCATAAAGTTATTATTTATCAATATTTGGACAGCATCACTTTGTATTGGGTTTATTACGGTCTTAGTGCTTCATGTTCAATTTTATCAAATACTAAAATGAAGTTAAGTTGACAGCTTATATTGTTGATGGGTTAATGCATAACGGCGATAAGTCTGGAAGGGTTTTTAATTAATCATTTCTATCTTTAAAATGTGTGTGATGTTGGTTTCCGGTCTGAATTGTTGACCATTTTTATAATCTGAGATGTGGTTTAGTGGTTAGCAGTTCTCGAGAGACATAGCATGAATATTTAAATGGTTTAAATCCAGCCTGTAGCGCTCAGATATGAGATTAACTCGATGATCCTGTAATCTGAGAGCTCGTTCACCTAAAATGCGTTGTCTTGTCCATGCTACAGGGCTCGAAAAATGCAAAGGAAGTGTATGAGAGTGTCTTTCTCATTTTCATCTTTGCAACTTCTACAGAAGTTGTTGTGCAGTATACCCAAATGAGCAGGATGGCTGCCGACTAGCCAGTGGCCCGTGCTGACAGCCAATAACATTCCTTTTGCTTTTTCCTTTTGCTGTAGGATGTCCACAAAAATCTTGATATGGCGCAGTTCGACAGACTGCTCCACCTGATCTGTGACTTAGTATTTAGAAAGGAGAGAATTTGTTCCTTGGCTGAGCCCATTAGACAGCTTTTCCTCTCCATAGAGCCAGTGTCTATAGCGGTGACCGCATCTTAGCTAATTCGTCCGCCCTCTCATTGCCCTATTATATTACTGTGCTCCGGCACCCATACTATGGTAATCTCCAGGAATTGGCTAACCGAAGCCAATTCTTCTTGGCACTGTTGTACGAGTTTCGAGTTTATGGTGGTCGCATAAATCGCCCTATATGTGGCTATCATCACATATGCCAATCCTTCCATTTTGTACATTAGTGAGCCTTAGTGCCCTGCAGGCCTTCGTAATTGCTAGGATCTTGCTGAATCGGGTAGTTTGTATGACCTTGACAGATTTAGATCATCCAAGAAGATACCTGCACCGACCCCATGCATAAACTTGGATGCGTCAGTGAATGTTGTTGCGTCAAATTGCCTCGTTACTCTCCCATCACTCCAGTTTCCCCTGGTAGGAAACTCGATGCTGAATGAGGTGTTGAAGCTAAGTTTAGGGATGCAGTAGTCAGTAGATGATGGTATCATGCCTTCAGGTACTGTCTGCAGTATATTACAGAGCCCGTATGGTCTAGTAAGAAACCACCCAGATTCTCTGCTGTTGTCGTGCTGCATTGCACGTCGTAAAATTCTTGATAAATATGTCAGCAGGTAAAAGGTGCAAGATGTTGTTAAGGGCCTCAGTCTTTTACTGCATCGCTCTCCAATATTTTACAATATACATTTTTCTCTCTTCTTCTCCCACAGCCAATTCTCTCCTTAGAACCAATTTTTTACGCTGATCTATTGCTAATTAGAAAAAGGATGAGAAGTATTTCTTAGCCGAATTCATAAAGTTTTGCCGTCAATTCCTTGGGTTTTGTAATCCAGTAACATTATCTTGCTATCAATGCAATGCAATGCTAATCAATGAAACGAAGTTGGGAAAATATTCGCCAGTTATTGTAACAGATGTCGATTATAACTCTTGCATACTAGAATACTGTAGCCAAAATGTCTTCAGCTGATGAAATGAGTTTTGTTCTCTTCGACGCCATTCGCCAGGAGAACTCCGTAAGACTATTCCTTCATATCTGGTATTTAGTAATGGATCTATATTTACTGTTGTGAATCGACACAAATATCATTTGAAACAATGCCAAGCATGCCTCCTTAAAAGTCACATAAGGACCTTTGTTTTAAACTCTCAGTAAAAGTTGCACCAATCGCGCGGATAGCTTCCTTGTCTTCAAGTGTTCGTGTAAGATTTTGCGCACGTGATTATCTAAGGCATCACAAATAATCTCATCAACTTTTACTCTGCAGTCATCAATCATGTATTTTTTTCAATCATTTCTTGGGACCTAATTTGAACGACCTGGACTGACCTGGTGCTGCAGGGAAGGGTTCCTTCCATCAATCAATCCTTACAAAACGGTTCTAGTGCCTTTCACTAAAAGAAGGTTGGTTGACTTAGTACCAATCAACATTAAAGGCACCACTCTAATGTATTCCAGCGAGCTCAAATACCTCGGTGTCATCCTTGATAAAAGACTTAACTTCTCATATCAAGTCTGCTACAAAACGCGCTACAAGGGACTTTACGGCAGAACTTGGGACCTCAACCCTAAGATGATACACTGGATGTATACAATGATGGTGAGACCCATAATCACGTACGCGGCCATAGTTTGGTGGCACAAGGTACTCTAACGGACAACGGCAAACGAGCTTCAGAATCTTCAAAGAATTGCCTGTCTAGGTATTACAGGTGCTATGCGTACCTGCCCTACGACCGCATTAGAAGCTATCGTAGGTCTTTCGCCCCTACAAATCTTCATCAGAAAGACGGCCGCTAGATGCGCTATAAAGGTGCAAATAGATTATAAGTATACACCAGGCGACCTTGTGGGATACCTGAGAATACTCAAGTCAATTCTCGAAAGAGACATGTTTTGCACAATACCGGACGTTATGGTCGGGGTGTACTGTTTCGGAAGGTTATTTGAGGTAGAAATCTTAGACCGTGCAAGCTGGTCTAATGGTGTTCTGACACTAGACGCTAATAGTCTGGTTTGGTTCACTGATGGATCAAATATGGAATCTGGAGTTGGTGCTGATGTCTTCGGACCCAATACAAAGGTCTCGATACCAATGGGTGTAAGTCACACGGTCTTCCAGGCTGAACTCCATGCCATAGAGATCTGCGCTAAGTTAAATCTTAGTAAAGGCGTTAAGGGCGCGATAATGTATATATCTATTCAGATAGCCAGGCAGCACTCAAAGTTCTGTCGTCCAAGTCAATGGACTCGTGAAGAGTTAAAAGCTGCTACGAGGAATTGCAATCTCTGGCCAGACACAACAGGGTTAAGCTCGGTTGGGTACCAGATCATCGAGGTATTGCAGGCAACGAAACAGCAAATGAACTGGCTAGGGCTGTCAATTGCGCCAATTGGAATGCCGCCACAAAGCTGGTTAACTGTTGGGAGGGCAAACTTCGCCTGACTCAATAGGAAAATACCCCGGAGCTAAGGCGATCCAAACAACTGATCAGACCCTTCTCATACAAAGAAATCCTGTATTTAGATAAGGGCAGCAATAGGAAGCTAGTGAGTTTTCTAACTGGCCACTGTGGCCTGAGATATCATCTTAACAAAATTGGTGTGGGCTCTGTCACAGAATGTAGGTTCTGTGCGGAAGATGAGGAGTCATCCGAACATATTTTCTGTGATTGCACAGCACTTATTTGGTTAAGGAGACACATATTCCATAAGGAAATATGCTCGGCAGCGGAGTTGAAAAGCTCTGCTACTAAGGACATTCCGTTTTTCATTAGGAAAGTTGTATGTCTATAAGAAAATTAATGCCCTATTGATACAATAGATCTTTTATGTCGCGGTGTCAGTCACTTGAACTAGGGTTATCACAAAAAAAAACCTGGACTAACCTAGATTATCTTTAGGTAAGATTGTAGTTTTTTACTGCTCTCAAGCATAAACTGAATTACGCAGCCGACTGAGAAAATCGACAGCAGTCTTTTAAAGAAACAAAAACTAACGTTGCATTTAATTAATAACGCGATATCTTCCCAAGATAGGTGCTTTTCAGTGTGCCCTCATGATAGTGATAATGACGAACGTTTCAGGCATTTATATTCCTAACTCATAACCAGTGGTCGTATTAAGTAACTCCCAAAGCATCACCTTCATCACTTATCTACTTATGAATTCTAAGCAATTGTCGTTTAAGTAGCATCTCTATGGTAGTTTCATAATAATTTTTTTTGTTAACAAAATACAGAAATATAAGTTTTTTATCCTCAATTGTTACGACCATGTTAACAAGATCGGCAGTCCCGTTTAAATTCTTGTACATTAAACGACGAGTAAGCTAATACACATTTAGACAAGAAACCTCTTCACCAATAGTGATGGTGGGTACTTAGAGGCGAAAAGATTATCAATTACAAGAGCCATTGAAGTCACCTCTGAAAAGACGACTCACAAAAAATAAACGAAACATTATATTAAGACATCTTGTCACGTTTTTGTGCAAAAAGTCTTCGTCGAAGCCTACTGGCGTTGACATCAACACATTGTAGATTATCGCCCACATGCGACAAGCTACTGCGTCATACCACAACAAAAATACTTCCCGATCGAGAAAGAGCGATAGTGTGTTCGATGGATAGACGGGTACGACGAACGGGTAGACGGTTTAGTCGAATGTTTTTAGGTCAGCACTAGCCGACCGCGTACTGTAAAGCACACTCCTTTGGTGAATCAATTTTATGGTTTTCTGACGAATTTTTGTGGGTGCCGCGAAAGTAGGTCGCGAGAGTGAAATACTCGTAATTCTCTTGGATAATCCATTGTCAACAACTGATGTTGTAGATTACCATTGTGATAATTTAGATTGTAGCCCAACAAGAAAGCGATTTCCACGTTTGGGACAAAATTTGTGAACGCTTTGGCTACGGAAATAACCTTTTTTGGGATTTTTCTTATTTTTCTGCTTGCTCTCCCTTTCACTGCGTACATTACAACGCCGTTTATTACTTTTCTCTTTCAACTCAGTCTGTTTGCCTTTTATGGACCGATTGTACGTTGTGTAGTGAAAAGAACAAAATGGTTTTTGTGCGGTTAATTCGTAGAAACATTGAGTGACCTCAATTGATGGTGATTTGTAAGAAAGTTTTTCTTTCACTTAAACTCCTCATTTCTAAGAAGAGAATGGGTCTTTGTTGTTATTGTTGTTGTTACGGAAAGAGGCAGGTATTTGTAGAAACTCAATTAGGAAATTGTCGGAGATTGTTAACTCGCTGTGCAGCAAGAAATGTGTTTACGATAATGATGCGAGCTTTTCTCAGCTAAACAAGTGCAATAGGTTAGGTGAGATGACCCAGTCTTTTGGCCTTAGTTGTAGTTAACCTTAATGTTGCTTACTTTTACGTGACTAAGCAAATTTTATTTAATTTCCCAAATGCAGTTATGAACAATTTCTCAACAAAATTTAATTACTTCTCATTTTATTTTTGTCGAGTTGCATAGTAAAAAACTGAGTTCGTCGCTTAAGTCTTTCGTCGGAGCAGTAAAAAATAAACATTCTGATCTGGCCTGATCAAGTATATGTCTTTATAATTTCTGTAAGGCAATACTTTCTCTCACGTACATAACTGTTTTACGTGTCATTGCTGATGACGGCGCGACAAATGTACTCGAGAGCAATTGTTCCAAAGAACTTATCACAAGAAGAGAAACTGTCATGTATGTTACACTCTTATACGGTGTAAAAATACAGATGGAATTTCAATGTTGAATGCGGGTATCGTAAACATAGCCATCATTGCGATGACAGATCTGCAGACAGTAAAACTTGGCAAACGAAAGAAGGACAATCGTAGAACTGACACAACTTTAAAGTTCAGTTACTGATTTCGCGTTCATTTCATGTCCGCAAAGTTACAAATTTTTCCATTTGACCTCAACGTGTAGTGAAAATAAAGCTTAAGATGAGAAATTTACCTGACTTTATGTAATTGGAAATGTAGAGTAAAATATGCATGCACACACCCTCGGGAGTTTCCGCCAACATATTCCCGTTTAATGGAGGTGTAGATCCTGCTAGAACCAGCATTCATTTAATACTGTCGCTGGTGACGATCACCACCGTTGTTGTCAAAGTGAAAGCTGTTACCATATTCCGATATTTGTCGGCAAAATAAGTGGGTAAACACTCAACTAGACAGCGACTAAGCAAGCATACTCTTTTGCGCAGCACTCGTAGACTTAAACGTTGCATTCGATTATCGTGTAAGTATAAGGTGGATAAGAGAGAATGCTCTACAGCATATGGGTCATATTTTGTTTTCATTTCAAAGTGACTGTCGTCGGTCTTTTTTCAGAGTCACAATGAGTATGACAAGCAAAAGTTGTAAGATAGGTTCAAACAAAAGTGGGTATTCGTCTCAACAGAGAGGGGTAAACATTGCTAATTATTAACTGCTGGCTGGCTAGCTGGTTTAGCGATCGCTATCGGATTATTTTAAAGCAAAAAGATTTGCGTCTTTAGAATCATCACTTTATCCGTGGCTACATGTGGCTCTTCATGTATTTGTACAAGAGATGTTATATTTGAGAACTTCCTCTAATCTTACAGCCAGTTCATTGACATTGGTGTTAAATAAAAACAGCCGCCGAAGAACAACTATACCGTTATTTGTTTGAATGAATTGAAAAAGAAAACTTGTTTTCTGAAACTCTTAAATAATTCCACGAATTAACTAAAAATTTCTAATAGATGGACTCTGTGTTTGTGTGCGTGCGCACATGATATAATGATACTTACATTGTGCTAGGCTGGGATTATCCACGAAAACAGGATTCGTTGATGCCAAATTAAATAAATTTAATGAAACTACAACGAAGATAACGGCAGTTAAATATCTCTGGGGTCGAAAGCAATCCCCTCGTTGTCTTTGATTTATTCCGGTCATGTAAATATATTGTGAGCTTGTAGTTTTTAATGTGGTCGCTTGGCAATTTTTTTGTCGTATCGTTCCCATCTGAAAGAGTGAAGAATTTTGTTTAGCGTTAGCATAATTGATTAAATTAAATTCACTGCGGTAAAAGTATAATTTAACAACGAACAGAACGAGATTTCCTCTAATTATGTGGATACGTTTTTAAGTTCTATGTTTCTGTTTGATTCGCAATCATTCTATAATGACAACCATAGGCATTTCCCTTCTAATGCTTAGAATCCCTAATTATAAAAAAAATGTTGGCAGATGTTAGAAGGAACTGATTTCTAAATTTTATAATCAATCAAAGAATCATACAAGCAAAAAATTAACTATTTTTTTTATAATTTGCGCACCCTTATAATAATCGGCTATGTGCTTGGCACAGCGTAGGTATTAAGGCAAAGGAGGAGGAAAGAGGATATGGCTATGAGCTTGTGCTTTGAATGTCTGTGCAAAGACAAAGCTTGGTAAAACATTCCGCATACGTGGGCTGAAGAATGAACTCTCAACTTAACTGTGCATCCATAGATGGGCTTAAGGGGTAAACTGATTTGCATTTAGAGCACCATGAGCATTGCTGTTGAATTCAAGGCGAGGTGACATGCAACTTGATATTCAACTGGATTGCGTCATACTGCGAACATCCGCGCCTGGTGCGGTCCTGGCTATTTGTACTGTTTACGGATGATATTCTTCTCCCAAGCTGCTTTCTTTCGCCGATGAACTGCTTTTTATATCTTCTTAGCTCTTTCTATTCTTCTCCGCGTGCCCACGTTCTATCAGATTGTTGCGTTGCTCAGTACGGAAAATTCTTACGTTCAGTCGTTAGCTTTCATTCGCCATCGAACCAGTCGTTCCGATCTCTAAGACTACTGCCTAAGATGGAGTCAGCAGTACTAATGACAGTATTCTTAAAGCGTGTCCATTTCTCTTCTACGCCCGACAACCCAGCCCAACGACCTTATGCATTAGGGTAAGTCATATCGATTGACCGTAGTTGTTGTTCTAGGCTCTCCGTTTCCAAGGGCAGTCGTGTTGACTAGATTCTGATAATGCATAATGCAGCCTGCGCTCGGAGCACCATACCAACAAATTAGTTGTCCGGGTCGAAGTTGGCACTTCGGTACGTTCGTACCGTCATCAGGTTCGGGTTATGGCGGCGGTCTATCAACACGTGGTCCATCTGGTTTCAAGTGGCTCCATCATGAGATACCCAGGTGGCTTTGTGGATCTTTATACGCGCAAACCTTGTACTCGACACAACCAAATTATTGTTCAGCTCGAGTTCTATAGCGGCCACCACGTGGAGGTTTGATCGCACTTCCACCAGTCAGAGATAGTTACGGCCATTCTGCAATTCTGCAATTGCAATTCTGATGCATTTTGGTTTATGCCCCCTATTATGGTGATGGCTAACCGCCTATACTCAAGTTTAGGGGTAATAAAAGCCTAACATTAGAAAACCTAAATTTTTTTGGCTTCCTCGATGCAAGTGCCGTCCATTGATAATGGCATTGGATTTATGATTACCTTTAAAGACAGGAGACAGCATTTGGGTTTGAAAGCATTAAATTCTACTCGATTGTTTTCTCTCCATTTTATATATACATACTTAGTTGTTAGAATTCCACATGAGCAGTTGAAGAATGGGCTCTTTACTTTTCATGTACGTTTAAGAAATCTTATATCAGAAGCTGAGTTTAAGGAAACTTAAATGAGAAGCTGAGAGTACTCTCGCCCCAGCAAAAATAATGAATAGGATTAGTAGTAATAGACATGAACCGTCCATGACAACTTGAACTGAGTGATCCAAAATATAGCTTCTAATCAAATGAAATGAAGCAGCACGCATTTAGAAAAAAAGAGCTTAATGCCAAACTCTGTCAAATGAAATGGAAATAACGAATACAATAGCATTTTTTGACCAAATTTGTGCAAAGCCTGGTTCCACTGTTCGGTGTGATATACCCTCAAATCACCAGTAGAACACTGCCCACGAAATCCATACTACCGTTCACTTAGGGTTTTCGTTAGTTTTAAGATATTTCATGAGCTGAAAATTTATCAGCGTTCTTATGACCTTGGAAAGAATGAATTTAAGTGCTATTGGTACGAATTGGTGGCACGCTTTTTTGGGTGTGGTCTGGACAAAGGCTGTTTTCCAACTTTTCGGGGTCCAGATGGATACGATATATGGAAACGCTTGCGCAACGTTAACTCCAGCTTGAAAAGGCACCTTCTTAGAACTAATGTGGAAATACCATCTGGCGCACAGGATTTGTGAGTGTTGACATCATTCAAAACACTAGCAAGTGCACGAGTACGATTGTAAAACTTTCCCATAAGTTTTCTGTACTCGATGATTTAGGGGGTTGCAATGGACATTCTGCAGCTAACTGCAAAATGCGCAGCAAACAGAGGCCCCCTGTCCTTAGGGCTGGACAACTGGAATGTCAATATAATTGAGCATTGGAATCGACGACAAGGCTGGAATGACCAAAAATTTGTACTACCTTTGAAACATTGTAGTATTTTTTACTTCTATTTTTGTTCGTAGGCGAATTTGACTCGTTTTAAATTTATCTCAGTAGAGTTTGGTTTATTAAACCGAAAGCTCACCTCTCTAATTCTAGAATCTTCTTTACAACTTAAGTCATAACATTCATCTTCGTATAGTTTGGCACACTTATTCCTGAAAGTGATAGAGCCTCTCATACCAATAAGGATGACGATGTTTGTGATCGCATCTATGGTGGCATCGACGTTGCTATCGCGAAATAGTATCTACCAGAGTTTTCATATTTTATTAATAATTCAAAAAAAGTAAAAGATTAATATTAAAACTATTTCATTTGCTTTATTTGTAAATTAATGGGAACTACTTAGTATTTTAAATATCACAAAATCCTAACTTAAAGTGCAGCCGTAAATTTTGAAAATATTGTATGCAATTCTTATAAATATACTCGTAATTAATAAAGTTTCCAGCAAAACTCATATATTCCAACAAGCAACACCCTGTTTACTTGTTAATATTTAAAAAAAAACCTCATTAATATGCTGACCAAGCCTTAATACTTTTTACGCAGAACTACTGAAATTCTGACCTAGTCCCGTTAAAAGCAATTTTTTTATATCTTTTCACAGCAATGTACGATAAAATCAACGCTGAATCATTCGCATCTATGTATGTGCCATGGATGGAGGCAAGAGGCACAATACTATAATACATATTGAAAGGCGTCGGTCGTCAAACTTCGATCCCAAAGAAAGGTAAATAAATATTTGCATACCAAACCACGGGCGAAGCAGTTTTTTTTTTTTTTTTTTTTTGTATTCGATGACTATATGTTTGTAGCATCATTGTACGATTGTACTGTTGACATTCTTTGAATGGTGACATGAGGTGCTTTGATCGTAATTTTCAGAGGAGAAAGTTACCATGTATTGGGGAAATATCAAAAAAACCAAGTAAGCTGGTATATTCGTAGGCTTTACTAAACTAGCACGGCTGTGGATGGAAAGCAAAAGTTAGTTTCGTAGAATTTGAAATTAAAATTCATAAAAATATATTCATAGTAAATGTAGCTTTCCCAAATATGTAATTAATCCAATTTTAAAGAATTTCCGACGAAACACGAATATGTATTTCCAAGACGATAACGAAATGAAAGTTGTTGTACATTTTTCAGGCAAAAATGTGAAAAAAGTAGATTGCTTTTGTATTCGTGTATCAATAGTTAAATATATGTGGTAATTGAGTTAAGATATATCATACCGTCTTAGTTTTAGTCGCTTTTTTTGCTGAAATATAATCTGATGGTATTGTAGTGGGGTCTTTTTGGGCTAAAGAAGGATTTGTGTCTTTTAATTGGACAAATAATAAAGCAATTTTCAAATATATTTCCAATGGGTTTTTTGACTAAATACGCACTTAAACAAAATCTGCAAATTATCCAAACTTGTTACCAAGTTTCCAGTTCAGTACCTACGTGTGCTTTTTTTACGTGTGCTTACCCCGACATCTGAACATCTACAGAACAATGTGAGTAAATAATAATGCACTTCCTAATATTCGCATACCAACAAAATAAAGAAAAGCAAGGAGGGCAGAGAAAATTGTGGCTGCATCCGCGAGCTTATATGAGGGCCCAAATTTGTTGATCTAACGTCGATCTTAGGAATGGGGCATCTTTGTGACCAGTTTGTGATAAAATTTGAGCGAAGATCAGCTTGACTCAAGGCCATGGGCTGTGAAGTAATTGGGCCATTAACATGTACGGAAACAATTAAACATATTTCTGGCTTATTCGTTAATATAAGCAAAGTTGTCAAATTTTGGATAGTCAGTAAGCCAAAGCTACTCAAGTAATTGTATGTACAAAGGACACCAGTTGTAGAGCCAAATATGATGATGATGATAAAAGTAAAAAAAAACACTTTTTTTATAGACAAACTTTAGCCCAATTGGCTGATATTGTGACATAAAAAGATCTATTGTATCGTAGGGTGTAACTAATCTAAGAGACTTACTACATTCCTAAGGAATGATAGCATGTCATTAGTGGTAAAATGACGCAGATCTGCCAACTTACATAATGCCTGAACATGAAAAGTCACAAATGATGTTCCTTGATGTTTCATCCTCCTCCAAGCAGAACCTACATTCCGTGTTTGAGCCCAGATTAATTTTGCTAAGGTGATATCGCAAGCCACAGTGATCTGTGAGAAAACTCTGGTTCATCTGCAGATTTGTTGCCTGCAATTTCCTGATAACCAGGGACCCAACCGAGTTTTATTCTGCTGAGCGCCTATAATACCCTTACAAAGGCTTATCCTAGCGCAGACCTCAATGGCATGGAGTTCTGCTTGGAAGACAGTGGGACTCTTACCCATTCGTATTGAGACTTTGGTGTTGGGTCCGTATACCCCAGATCCCACTCCAGAATCTATCTTCGATCTGTCTGTGTACCAGACCAGACCTTTATTGTCCAGTGATGGAGCACCCTTAGACCAGATTTCTCGGTACAATAATTTTACCTCAAATAAACAGCCGAAACAATACTCCCTGGATATGGTGTCAGGGATAGCACAAAACATGTCTCTTTCGGGAACTGAGTCAAGAATATTCAGGGATCCCACGTAGTCACATGGCTTGTACCCATCTTCTAGTTGCAGCTTGATAGCAGCTTGATAGAAATTATTGGGAAAAAACTGAACCAAAGCGGCATTTTTCTTAAGTGCATCACTAGCACTTTCTTCGCTGCATCCAATCCCTCTATATAAACGCGAATTAAGACGGGAGTGGCAAAAGCACAGATCCCTCCTCACGACGTTGAGGAAGGCGACGATCTTTCAAAGAGGAAAATAAGAGGAGCCTAAGTAAATAACTCGAGCACCTCTCACCAAATGCATCCAACCACATTGAACATCTAACTTGCGCGTTCAACAGAGGTTCAAGCCTAGGCCACTACCCCCAACCTCGGAAGACGTCGAAGATAATCATGATCCCGAAGGTCGGCAAGGACCCTACTCTTGTATCATCTTATCGACCAATAAGTATATTACCTTTACTATCCAAAGTCTTCGAGAAACTACTACTCGGGAAAATAACTCCATTCTTGAAAAAGGAAGAAATAATACCTACCCATCAGTTCGGACTCAGAGCTTAGCATGGCACAATCAAACTGGTCCATAGGGTAGTAGGTGAGGCTAGAAGAGCTAACCATAATAGATAGCACTATACGGCTGTGTTTCTTGACGTTGCACAAGCGTTTGACAAAATTTGGCACCATGGGCTCATCCATAAAATAAACAAACTTTTGCCACAAAATCCTCAAATCGTACCTTTTAAATTGCCACTTCAAGATAAATTACAAAATCTTTACATCAAAAGACCACTGCATTAGAGCGTGTTTCCCCCAAAGAAGTATCTTTGGCCCACTCCTCTACATATTATTTACATTAGATCTTCCAATGGCCAACAACTTGACCATCTCTACTTTTGCAAAAGACACCGCGATACTACTAAGCACCCACAGCTTCTCATAACCTAAATAACTACTTAAAGCGACTCGAACTGCGGTTAACCACTTGGAGAATTAAATTCAACGAGACGAAAAACACACACGTCACTTTTGATCTCAGGCAAGAGGACTGCCCACCTATAACGCTCAACAACACATTAATTCCTTAAAGTAGATAAGTGAAGTACATCGGTATCCACCTTGACAGACGGCTTACATGGAATAAACACATTCAAGTTAGTCAAACTCATATTTTACAATATGCACTGAATGCTCAACAAAGACCCTACCATCAGTTTAGGTCACGAAATCCTTCTATATAAAGCAATCATTAAGCCAATATGGATATATGGCACACAGTTCTGGGGCTCAGCAAGCACTTCCAATCTAGAACGGTTCCATTATATAAGAATAATCACGGGTGCACCATGGTACTTTAGAAACTCCCTGCTGAATACAGACCTGAGAATCCCGACTATCACAGAAGAAATCAACATTCAAAAACTGAAGTATACCTTAAAACTTAACTTTCATCCTAACCCCCTTATTAACAAACTTCTACATCAGCATGTGCTGCACAGGCTGAAGAGATTTGAAAGCATAATTTTAACCAATCACAATGTTTAGTTCCAAAAAAACTATAATAATAATAATAATATCGGCGCGACAGACCGTTGCGGTCCAAGGCCTGGCTTTTCGCAAACATTTGTGTTGAGCATGCATATTTTTGAATAAAAAATGGAGGGACCTACAGTTTAATGCCGGATCCGAACGGCGAATTGAGAAGCCTTCCATGACAAGTTATTACTCTCGGATGTTTGTCAAAAAAACTATATTGTACTTAATTAGTCCTAAGATTCCATTACATATTATTAGTTCCTAAACTGGAAGATCCAATATCTAAATTAATACCAAAAAACAAAATGCAGCACAACCTCCACTCCAACGATCTTTAATGCCATTCTTTTGGAATTACTTTGTACTAAAAAGTATGTAAAAGGATTGAGGGAGGCAATGGCAGCCAGAGAACAATTTTCTTCTACTCAGATTCACTGCTCTCAATTTGTTTTGTTAAGCAACATCTGAGCGATAATTACTTTTTCAAACGATAGAAGATTACGAGTACGATTTACAAAAGCATGCTTTGCTTTGTTATAGCATACATATTCGCTTTAATGCGGTCATTGACTTTGTCGTTGTTTCTCAGACATTTCTATTGAAAACTTAAACCCGATAGATTGTTGGTTGCATGTACTACTGCTGCGCTGTCATTATCATCGTTATAATTATAGTCATAGTGGATTTTTGATAACATTCTAATTGCCGCAGCGTAACTACATGTATACGATTACCGCTCATCAATGTGTTATTACTTAAAAAGAGTAATTGGTCACTATTCTACGCGCCCGATGGCAAAGATAGACGTTAGCTCAAATAGATGCAATTGGATATAGGAAGAATACAATGTTTTTTAGTCTTTCAATTTCTTAACTCATCAATCTAAGCTTTGTTCGTTGATGATTTTGCTTAAACTGTTTTTTTTTGTTAAAGTAGGCAACATAAGTGAAGGATCTCGGTTGCTTTATGATGTTCCAAGAGGTATAAAATAATGCACAGATTTATTTTTATTGCAAAATGTTTGGCTTATTATTCATTATACTTTTTTTCCTATTTATAACGCGATGACCGCTAACGGAGTAAAGTTGCCATAATCCGAATAAAGTCAAATAAATAGATATGACATTTGATAAGGGTAAATAAGGTGGGGCTGAAATCTGAAGTCATATTCAGGAATGCAAAAAAAAAAGATCTTTGCTGGTGAAACATATAAATAATTAGGTAGAGAACGTCCACATTCCTAGGAAGATGGAATGACTTTATTTTATATAGAAATTTCTGCCAAATATGCAGCAATAGTTTGGAATTGTGCTTGATGATTTCCTATTATTTGTTGTTGTTGTTGTTCTATAAGCAATTCAAGATGTATCCATTACTGCCGCACTCAATTTAAAAAAACTTTACAAAAAAATTTCTGGGTCATTCCCATCTCACGCAATTATAGACTTCTGCCTTCCGCTGGAATTAATTGTTCGAGTAGATTTTCATCAAAAGTTTCGCACACAACTAAGCTTGTCATTGCCAATTAATTCTAATGGTACACTTTATCTAAATCATTTTAAACAATATGCGGACGTTTTGTTTTTGTTAAAATAAAAATGAATTTACATTTTCAGGTGAATGTTTTATTTGCTCTTTAATAAGTTAAAGACTAGACAGAATTGAGACTAATTAGGTCAGTGGAAATTGAAATGAAAGAACAACTCTTCTGCTTTGTAGAAATGACAGATTTTTTATAGCTATTGTTCTTTCGGATTTGGATCACTTTCAATTAAATAAAAAAGGGAGACAATAGTTTTGACATTCTTTAAATTAGATACTATGCTGACTTCTACTTCTTTTCCGACTACATCGAAGCAAAATAAAACAACCCATAAAAATTAAAATTTTTCGTGTAAATTCTCTAATGGGGAATACACAATGTGCAGTTTGAATAAAAACGGGTAAATTTTTGAAAATTTTTTGTTAGAGATCCCCCCGACCCCTGGGCCATTTCACTTCCAAATTTTTACAAAAAGTTTTGTCCATCGGAGATACACACGCATATAAAATTCGAAGAAAATCGGGTAAATTTTGTAAACAATTTGTATGGGTGCCCCCCGACTCCGGTGCCCGATCGCTTCAAAACAAAATCGGGGACTTTTTTCATAAAATATGTATCTTAGAGCGCTTTCACGAGTTGCTTAATGGCCAGCTAATTGAGGAATTGGAGGCTCCACCAATGACAAAAGACCATATTATGCTGCCGCCAATAAGCATAGACGAATTTAGCAGAGCGATAAATAGGCTCAAAAATTAAAATTCTAGCGGAGCTAATTAAAACAGGAGGTCCAGAAATACCCCAAGCAATTCATGAACTAATAGCGCAAGTATGAGAGGAAGAAGCTATGCCCGAAGACTGGTGAAGAGGCATCCTGTGCCCCATAAATAAGAAAGAAGATATCACAACCTGCAGCAATTATCGTGGTATAACGTTGTTGAGTACCGGGTATAAGATTTTCTCCTCTATCCTTCAAGATAGTATAGCACCATACAATAAAGTCATCATTGGTCCAAACCGGTGTGGCTTCATCCGAGGTAAATCAACAACTGATCAGATGTAAACCTTTTGGCAGGTGATGGAAAAATGTAAAAATGTCTAGAGTTTCAAAACTCACTACAACATCATTTTATAGACTTAAAAGCCTCCTATAATAGTACAGCCAGAGTAGAAATTTGTGAAGCCATGAAAGAATTCGGCATCCCAAATAAACTGACACAGACACTATGTAGGTTGACCATGACCAATGTTATAAGCTAAGTAAAAATATCCGGATAACTATCAAGCCATTCAACATATATAACGGGCTCCGATTAGAGGATGGACTGGCCTTTGTCCTCTTGAACCTGGTGTTGGAGAAAGTGATCCGAGACTCTGAGGTAACGGCGAGAGAAACAATCCTATGTAATTCCATTCAGATACTGGCTTACGCAGACAATATTAATACGTTGGTAGAAACCGAAGAGCTGTACAGGAAGCTTTATTCCAGATCGAGAAGGCGGCACTAAATCTGGGGCTTCACATAAATGAAAGCAAAACAAAGTACCAATTTGAAGTAGTTCAATTCTTTAACTAACTCGGGGCAACTGTAGCAGCCGATAACATCATGGAACCAGAAATACATGAACGTTTGCTTAAAGCCAACAAAGCCTACTGTAGTCTATCAAGGCTCTTCATATCCAGAAATGTAACCAAAACATCCAAGCTTCTGGTATATAAGATAATGCCAGAACTTAAATATGGATCCTAGAATTGGGTGCTTAGCAAATAGCATTCTGACCTCTTAGCTGCGTTTGAGAGAAAAGTATTACGGAGAATTGTTGGCCCCGTATTTGAGGAAGGACGATTCCGGAGACTCAATAATGATGAAATCTATATTACCGCGATGTCGACAACGTGAAGAGAATTAAGCTCGGTAGGCTCCGGTGGGCAGGATATCTAGCTTGCATGAGCGAAAATGATCCTGCTCGTAAAGTCCTTTGCGGACATCGGACCGAGCATGAAAATATTTCCTTTCTATCTGGAAAAATAGCAATTTCTATAGAAAAAATTTAACATAAATCTGGATATTATATAAGATGGCGGGGTTTGACAAGTAGATATTGCATGTCTTGTCTTCTATTCAACAGAAGTAGAAAGTGATCCGAGATGCTGCTTAACTTAAGCAATAAGAACTAGGAAAACTATCGTGTTTTTCACATCGTGCTAAATAATTCAGCGCAATAGGTAGACTAAGCCTAATAAAGCTGATGAGAAGTAGGCGAAGAAAATTTAAATTAAGGGTAAGCTAGCTGTATGACGTCAAGAATTTAGCCAGTTTTTGATTGATAAATAGAAGAATAAGTTAAGTATTGACTTGTTAGATAAAAAAAACGATAAAAAAATTATCTTTCTTAAGTTTAAACTCTTCGAGAACATCCAGTAAATTTTACCGGGAAAACGTCTTAAATTAAATGTATAACCATTATTACTACGAGTACCGATCACAGATAATGATTGTCATCAATGTTCCATCTCTATTGATATTGATCTATAAATAGTTTAATTATTCATCCAATTACTTGCAACAACTCTGCACTAACTTACTGTCTTCTAGTCGATTGTAATGTGTAATATTAATTACGGTGAACCCATAAAACAAAACCGGATCAGTTACCCAGATAGACTATATATATATGCAAATATTTCGAAAGATTCAAAAAGGGAACAAGAATTTTTAAACCTCATGCTACAAAATGCATTTCCAGTTTCCTCTTCTGACCATCTTCTTCATTACATATCGAAACGAAACGACACGAAATGAAGTAAAGCGATTATTAGGCCAAAGCACTCTTTGAGTAGATCGGCAAGAAATCACCGAGGAATCACTTACCTTGACTGCCGATCTGCAACCTCTGCCAATGCAAGGAGTGCAGCTGCTTCTGGTACAAATTCTCCTGCTGCTACTGGTGAAGAAGATGTTGAGGTGATCTTTTATCAGGTTGGATAACTGCTTGCTCAGCGGGATATGTAAACGAAGACTCAGTTTCTGTTACTCCGCGATTGTAGAGTGGTATGACGAAAATCTCCAAAGAGTGAAAGATCGATTTCAATTGGCTTTCAATTTATATATGTTAATGATTTTTCCGTTGTTTACCTTCTAATTTCCAGTTAGAAAGAAGTAATTAGGAGCAATTCAGTCAGGTGCTGTGATTTAATAGCGAAAGATCCACTAATAATTACTGGCGGAAATTCATTCATTCATTTCATCACAGAGTCCAAATGAAGATACATGTTACAATTCATTGGATCTTTGTAGACGCGTCCATAAGTGTATATTGAAATTAATTTGATGACGAACATAAAAAACAACGACTACAATGACGAAGAAGTAGAAAGTTTATCCGCTTCGTTTCTGCTCCAACTTTTATTGGATGGTAGATGCCAGTAGCACAGCAGCTAATGGTACAGATAAAATGGATGTTATCTTCTACCACCCCGTCTTGCTATACGATGAGTGGTCCCTAAGAACTATGATACGTTAATAAGCGATTCTCGTGTATTTTAGGTCATTTCCTTAGTTTTTTTTTTGTTATTTAACGGTTTCTTTGTTTTTCTTTGCTTCTTTAAGTTCTGTTCGCCTGATGATGTCGAAGTTTACTATCTCGGTGGTTATTGCTGAACAAAATTTGCTTTATTTATTATTTCTTTGTGTTTTTTTTTTCGAACAAGCTCTAATTTATTTCAATACACTAATTATTCTCACTGGTTTTTTTTTCGAATTTATTAACAAATTCTGTCCATTCTTGAAATTATTTGCCATTTATTTTTGTATTGTTCGGTAGATGTAGGAAGGCAAACACAAACACAAACTAAAAGTAATTTTATTTTTAGTTATTGGAGATTTCCTTCACACAATGGGAACGACAACCATTCTGACTTAGCGTCTGACAAGAAATATGCCCGAAAAGAAGACAATAAATGGTTACAACGGTTGAGAAAATAAATTATAACGCTGGGCATATACTCGTAAATAACCGAAATTTCCCAGAAGAAAAAAATAATAATATTTAATTTGGAATAAACGAACGAGAGATCTTCAAGAGAAAATGACAGAAAATGAAAAAAAAATGAACAAAAAAAAGCAAGGAAATGGTCAACAGGCATTTCTTTAGAGTCAGCACAGAGTCAGAGTGGCCCCAAGTCAATCCCCCCCACTCCTCATAAAGCCCAGAATACGATGTTGACGATTGCCGCAGCGTGAGAGTAGCAAAAGAATGAATACCACGACGACGGCGACGACCCACCAACAAACCGACCGACAGACCAACAGAACGAATGTGAAAAGAAATTATTACACACGGCAACGGCAACCAGAGACAGTGGTAGCGACGACTTAGGACCGACAACGATGAAGTATTTATTATACACAAAATGGACTATAACACTGCGCGTATAACGGTTCTGATTAAGGCCAAACATTTATTCAAAATACTAGCGGCTACGAGCTCTGCCTGCCAGCCTGCCCGTATAAGTGGCAATAATATGTATACGTACACCGAACGATTATCGTACTCGAAAGATCGCGTTTTGCTTTCTCATTTATTGGTTGTAAAACTAAGCACATAAATTATGGGGCATCGACTGCATGAATTCGTTTAGAGAGATTCTGGAGGAAGCTGACTACCGCTTTGGGGTACACAGCATTTCACCTGCTCTCGATCATCCTCACATTGCCACAATAAAATGAGCTTCAATTTAAAAGTTTGAGAAAATAGCAAAAGTTGCAATCACAGTGAATAGTATGAAACGAAAGACTTAGAAAACGAACTGGGTTTATTGAATTTTTTTTTTGGTTTAATTCAATTTAATAAAATGTTAGATAATTTTAATTTTACCATTAATTAAAATTGAAATTTAATTAAAAGTTCAACGCGAAACAAAAGAACACGAACACACACTGCGAACAGAAGAACAAAAAACGCGTAAAGTGTCTTGCGTCTTCTTGAACTTGAGACCTTGACACTGAAGATGTTCCTCGCTGACTGAAGTCCAACCGTCGATCAGCAAAGTTCTTTGGCCAAAACCACAGTGCGGCTGATGTTGTATGATTTGGTCACACGCTGCTGGTGAAGGTTGAGGTGCTGTGCTGTGCTGCTTCCTTCTCATTCTTTTATCCATTTATCTTTTGCACTTTTTCGTTCGCCTCTTATTGTCGTATGCGCAGTTCCCATCTAAAGATAGTTTTACCTGTTACCGCTGATCGATCAACAGGTATGAGCCATCAGGCATGGCAAACGATAATGAAGCGGCTGGTGTGTGGAAAATCATGAAAGAGAATTGTAAGTTGCCGATTTAAAGAGATTTTTACCAAAGAGAAACTGGTAGCTACTCTTTGTTTTGGGCTAGGAAAAAATTTGATGGATATGAATATTCAATCGCCAATCAATTGATACATTAAAATTAGCTAGGTGTAGTTTGAGAGCGAATAATCCCATTTACTATGTTAAGGGTTAAAAAGTGGATTTTTAATTCATCATCATCATATTTGGCTCTACAACCGGTGTCCGGTCCTGGCCCCCGCAAAAAATCTCTCCACTGGTCCTGATTTCGAGCCGATGTTATCCAGTTTGGGATCTCTAATTTTGGGTGTCCTGGTCTACGCTTACGCGTTGGCTGTTGTGTTCCATAAATCCGACTTTCCGAGCAGAATGCTCTTCGCTCATGCGAGTTATCTGTCCTGCCCACCGGAGCCTTCCGAGCTTAATTCTCTGCACCATGTCAAAATCGCGGTAAAGCTCATATATCTTATCACTATAGAGTCGCCAGAATCATCCTTCCTCACATATGGGGACAACAATTCTCTATAAGACTTTTCTCTCAAACATGGCTAAAGGGTCAGTATGCTTTTTGCTAAGCACCCAAGTCTCGGATCCATATGTTCTGGTATGACCATTATCTTATACTTCAGCAGCTTGGCTGTTATGGTTAAATTCCTGGATTTGAAGTGGTTCAGTGCTGTTATCGGCTGCTACAGTTGACCCGAGATAGTTAAAAGATTGCAGTACTTCAAAATCGCGCTCCACTATTTGAATTGAGGGACCAATGTTGGTTCTTCTACTCGTAGATGGGGCCACCATGTACTTTATTTTGCCCTCATTTATGTGCAGCCCCAGAATTAGTGCCGCATGCTCTATCTGGATGAAAGCTTCTTGTACAGCTCTTCGGTTTCTACCAACGATCTCGGTTTATTGGTGCAATAGATATAGCTCGTCTGCGTAAGCCAGTATCTGAATGGACTTATAGAGGATTTTTCCTCTCGCCGTTACGTCTGAGTCTCGGATCACTTTCTCCAACGCTAGGTTGAAGACGACGAATGCTAGTCCATCCCCTTGTGAACTCCCGTTATAGATGTTATTTGGACTTAAAAGTGATCCGGATATTTTTACTTGGCTTATAACATTGGTCATGGTCAACCTACATAGTCGTGTCAGTTTATTTGGGATGCCGAATTCTCTCGTGACTTTATAAAGTTCTACTCTGTCTATGCTATCATTCGCGGCTTTAAAACCTACAAAAAGATGTTGTAGTAAGTTTTGAAACTCTAGGCATTGTTCCATTACCTGCCTAATTGTGTTAATCAGATCACTTATTGATTTGCCAGTGATGAAGGTACACTGGTATGGACCAATGATAATTTTAACGCGGTACTAAACAACTTTATACCACGATAATTTCTGCATGTTGTGATATCTATTTTCTTATGTATGGGGCAAAGGATGCCTCTTCATCAGTCTTTGGCATTCGTTCTTCCTTCCATACTTGCAATAATATTTCATGAATTGCTTGATGTATTGCGTGACCTTCAGTTTAAACCAGTTCCGCTGGGGTACCATCTATTCCCGGTGTATTAATATATGTATCGCTCTGCAAATTTCTTCTAGGCTTGGTGGCGGCAGCATAGTGTGGTCTTCGGTCATTGGTGGAGCGTCTATATCCTTAGTTAGATGACCATTTAGAGACTCATGAAAGTGCACTTCCCATCTCTTTATGATGCATTTAAGATGGGCGATCAGTCGAACGTGAACTCCATGCCTGCCCTTAGTATTATGTAAAAATCATTCTGGGGGATAAGAGTGCCTAAGTGAGTAGGGAGCCAGTATTCAGGCAGTACATTGGCACTCATAGCTTACACGGGAACACTAATACCAATGGACATTGAGACGTAAAGATGGCAGCAAGCAATAATTTGGTCGTTGAGAGCACAAGGTTTGCGCGTACAAATATGATGACATATATATTAATGAACCATTACATAAACTGCAAGTAAAACGAAATGTTTGTTTTAAGTTATCAGCATTTGTGTATGAATCAATTTGCTTCAAATGACCTCATCAATTTCCCTTATTCATTATGAAAGTTTAGCAGTAATAGTATACGCGGTGACGCATGCAAAGTAAGAAAGTAGCGAAAGAATCTTTACTCGCAATGACACAACTTCAATTCTTTTGAATTAATTGTATCGTACATTGGCACAACTCCACTATGGATACGAAAGAACGAAGATCCAACAAACCTGATGGTTAATTGTAAACAACTTTAAATTTCTAACTATAAGGGCTTTACAGCCGTCACTTTTTCGTTCAGATAATAAGTTTATCAAAGCTGCCAATATATAAATAAGGAATAAAAACTGTTTTATTTGTATTAGTTGAACGAAAACAATTACTTCACCCTCCACTGTACCTAAATTAATAGATAGAATAGTAATGAAAACAAAGAAGCTATTACACGATAACAATTTGTTCTAAAAGAAAATCCAGTTTGTTTTCAAGTCTTCTGTTTTACATTTCAAGAGCATCGGTGCAATAGATATAGCTCGGACAAATAACCAAAGCCAGAAATTAACTTATGTATAATACTGGTCAAGAACTGGTTTACTTAAGCCATCAACATCGATGAATGGACAGAAAAAGCAGCTATGCGGTAAGAGCTTTTTAATTGGATTACAAATTAATGACTCTGCTCTCTGCCTATAAATCCTTTGGTTGTTTTTGTATTCATTTCAATGAAATAATACTACAAGAAGAAGATATAAATATGCATGACCACGCGTATATAGTAGATATAACATAATTACTGTAAAGACAACAAAATATAAAATAAATTAAAAAACAACAAAAAATAATAGAACGTGATCTTTGATCTAACGCGTCATTTTAGCATTCATTAAAAATTCAACTTATAACAATTTATACCGCAGAGTATAACATAATCCATAGCGATAAACCTACATTTTAAAAATTCACAAAATTTGCATTTTGGTTACTTTTTATTCTCTTCCTATGTAATCTTCTTTTAGATTCAGAAAGAAAGCACCTATTGGGTCGGACAGTCGGAGAGAGATAAAAGAACTCTCGTGCCATCGATTGCAAATTCGATGGGTGCACACCAATGAGGGGAACACGGTGCACCACATGAACCTCTCCTATTCTGGTTCTTTGTTTCTTTTTAACTTAATTGCCAGTAGAATGTGTAAATAGGAGACCGAAACTTGTTGTTATAGTAATGATTGACAGAGGTAGATAGACGATTGCTCACTTCACTCTTAAAAATTCCTTCGGTTTGTACTACACCCTAGAAAAATAACAAAACGCCAATGCCATGCTGAGGTTGATAGCAAACTGCATATTGTCCGATTAGTCCTTCGTTTTGTACACCAGGTCCTATGTTTTTTCTTCTTTTGTTGATTTCCTGAGTTTCTGTGTTTTGCTCTTTTGTTTACACCTAAAACCGGAAATAACCTAATCAGAAATTCTTAAGAGGTGCAGCAGCATATCAATAGAGCGAGTACCCTAATAGCACATACATAACTGTTGTGAAAATTCTTACTAAGTGAAGCAATATTGAATTTTCATTTGTTGCACAAAAACTTTAATAGATAATGATACCTTTATTTTTTAAAAATAAATATATTTTCATTCTCAATAAAAAATCTTTCCATACTTCTTTCTTCACACTGTAAACCACTATGCTGTTCGGGTAAACTAGCCGCATGGTTATTACCTCGTCAGAGCAAGTACAATTGCTAGCGATGTTCACTCACCAACAACACACCGCGCGCATTGGATCTTGCAAAAAGCAAGTTATTTTCTTGTACACTTCATCGACTGCAGAACGCTTCCTTGGCTTGTCGCCTCACAGGCTGAGGTTGAACGTTCATTCTAATTCATTAACACTCGACATAACACCAAGTCAAACACCACATATAGCTTCTTATTTTCAACGACACTCATCGACATGGATTAGCCACACTCAAGTGCAATTTCTTATTCGTATCTCTGTCTAAACAAATCCGCAAATCAACTTCAACTGTCTGTTATACTGTTTTTCCGTTTGCAAATTACTCGTGTTCCTGCAACTGGACGGAACGTTTCTCTTTCTTACTGCTTCTCTCGTCGCAGTACATTTGAGGACCGGCCTATAAAGCAGCTCTCTACTACCTGTAGTCTGTGGTAGTTGAATGACCTCTTTAATTGTTTTAATTTAGAGTTTGTTCTAGCAGTAAAATGATTGCTGCGATTCTCCACGATGAACTGGTCTGAACCGACCGGATCTGCTTTGTCAGAAACAGATAATAATTCCTCGTCACACGACTCTTTGTTTGTTTATCAATCTAGATAGAGTGTTTGTTTAGGTACGAGAGTTATGATGATCGAAGACGGAAGCTCTTATCAGGGCGACTAAATACAGGCGAAGGCAATAAATAATTATTTTATAGTTCATGTTTTAAGAGAGTAATTTTTAAGAGACTTTAACGATCGGTTATAAAATAAAAGAGCCTCTTAAAAATCAATGGGATATTTATACTTTGAAATGGAAGTATGAAGTTTAGCCTAAAAGTATGCCGTACTGGTCACAATTTCTCTGAATTTTTTCAAAGCTTAATTAATTAGGCCATAAACCCTTTAATTAATGATAAATCTATGATCACATTTCCCAGGACTGCGACTTTTATAGCCAAATATCATAAAAATCTTGAGTGACACAAAAACATCGAATTTCTTGGGTTTATTATTGCTTAAGATGCAACAAAAGTTTGCCTATTTGATAGCATTTTATAATTTAAAAAATTAAATAAATAAAAGGATTCTTCATTAATTTCTTTGTTCAAATTTGTTCATGAATTTGCAAACTTCATATAATATCGACAGGACTGGAAACAATAAAAGGTCAAATTACTGACGTAGGTTAGGTTTGGTGGCCGCTATTGCACAATAGACCGTTTAGGGTCCATTGTGGTACCACAGGATCAAAGACTTACCACATTTATTTCAAAGCCCATTGAGTGCTTTTTATGGATTTAGGATGTCTCCCACTTTATAGTTTTCGATGTCCGATAAGCGGTTTTATGTGTGATATCCCAAAAGTTTCAGTGTTCTGCTTGTAAGATCCGGATATGAACACAGGAAGTGAGATATTATTTCTTCCTCTTCAGCGTCATAGAAGTTTCTACAAAAGTCATTAAAATCAAAACCCATTCTTCTAGCGGGTACCCCAATGCGACAGTGCCCTGTTAAAATACCTATAGTTTTTTTCGTATCCCTTCTTTGCAGAGATATCACTGCTCTAGAGCGATCTAAGTCCAGTTTAGGTCAAACTTGTTTCGCTATAGTACTGTTGGCGGTATGCGTCCACCTCGTGTTTTTTAATGCTTCTGCCTCTTTCTGAAGCAACCGCTGATAAAGGTCTTCCTATGCCTGCCCTTTCCGGTGGCATTTGTAGCTTAGTGTCATTTCTAGCCAGTTCGTCTACCTTGCAGTTACCAACGATATCAAAGGGACCCTGACTAAGCGGATGTTGAAATACTCACTCATCTCCTTAAGAGATGTTTGGCAGCTTATCGGTAACCCCGACATCATTGAGTCAGTGAAGAATTTTAATGAAAGAGTTTCTTCTGGCGAGCCATCCCTCCACTGTTCCTTGGAGATGGCCCTGGTAGATGGCTTGAAAACACTTGTTGAAGCATAACACCGGCAGTGTGTAGTCAAAGTTCGCCAGCTCTGCCTTTAGCAAGTTATTGATCGTCGAGTGTCCTGTTTGAATACTATCCACTGACGGTTGCTGACAATCGCGCAGCCGTATTGTCTACTCTCTGCCTGCCGTGCATACAAGCTGCCCTTTATATTTATTCTCTAAAAGTTCTACGTAGGTGGATTTCCCGAAGCCGGCCACTAGACACTAACTTCATATATAAGTATTGGTCTTACTATGGCAGCACCGTCCCAGTGTACCAGCTTCGGCTTTAATCTCCAACTTTTACCGATAGCGCTTTAACACGCTTATAGAGCTTTGCTAGCTTTGTTAACTCTCTCTAATATATTCGGTTTCCAACTTAGTTTTTTTTATCCAGAATAGTAACCAGAAATTTCGCCTTATTTTTGAGAGCTAGAATGGTACCGTTGGGATTTTCATCAGCATATTTGGCTCTACAACCGGGGTATGTAGGTGTCAGTTTATTTGGGATGCCAAATTCTCTCATAGCTTTATAAAGTTCTACTCTGGCTATGCTATCATAGGCGGCTTTAAAGTCTATAAAAATATGGTGTATTGATTTTTGAAACTCTAGATATTTTTCCTTAACCTGCCTAAGGGTGTAAATCTGATCAGTTATTGATTTGCCTGGGATGAAGCCACACTGGTATGTACCAATGATGACTTTAGCATATGGTGCTATCATGTGTCTTAAATGATAGAGGAGAAAATCTTATACGCGGTACTCGAAAACGTTATATCACAGTAATTGCTGCATGTTGTTTTATCTCCCTTCTTATGTATGGGGCAGAATTTCTGCACTTGGTGCGGTCTTTACTCTCTGAATTGTTCTAGTTCACGGAGGAGATTTTTCTCCCAGGCTGCTTTCATTCGCCGGTGAACTGTTTTTTCATAACTTCTGAGCTCTTTATATTCATCTTCGCGTTTCCGCGTTCTGTGGGATTGTAGCATTACTCGGAACGAAACAATCTTACTTTCATTCGCTAGTTCACATTCGTCATCGAACCAGTCGTTCCGATCTCTACGACTACTGCCTAATATGGAGTCAGCAGTACTAATGACAGTATTGTTAAGGCGTGCCCATTTCTCTACTACGTCCGACATCTCAGCCCCAAGACCTACTCTCCCTGCCATTAGGGCTAGTCCTAACGCTTGTCCGTAGTTGTTTCTGGTCTACTCGTTGCGAAGGGCAGCCGTGTTAACTCAAAACTGATTCGCGGATGCAGTCTTTCGTGATGATGCAATCCGCTCTCGGATAGTGGTCCGAGTCGGAGTTGGCACCTCGGTACGTTCGTACCGTCATCAGGTTCGGGTTGTGGCGGCGGTCTATTAACACGTGGTCTATCTGGTTGCGAGTGGCTCCATCAGGAGATACCTAGGTGGCTTTGTGGATATTTTTACGCGCAAACCTTATACTCGCAACGACCAAATTATTGCTTGCTGCCAACTCTAAGACTCGTTATCCACAATCATTAGTGTGCTCGTATAAAATACGGGTGACAATGTACTACCTGAATACTGAATATTATATTCCCAGAATGATTTTTTCATCATGCAGAGGGCAGGCATGGAGTTCCCGTTCTATTGATTCAAAGAATTCTTCTTTTTCATCATCTGGGGAATCCACTTTAGGTGCGTGAACGTTAATGAGGCATATGTTTTTAAATCTGCCCCGCACGCGAATGGTGCATTGTCGTTCATTTACTGCTTTAAAGCCGCTAACGGTGGGTTACATTCTTTTGCTGACTAGAAACCCCACCCTGAGCACATTACGTCTCTCATGACAGTCGTAACATATGTCATATTCTGGTTTTTGTAAGACACCATTCCCTGTCCTTATTGGAGCAAGAAAATCGATAGGTACCGTGAGTGTTTTTGAAAACAATGCAAATATATATTTTCTAGCTGCTCACTGAGTCCAACAAGGAGGACTTTTCACCGCTTTGTCACCATATAACATATTCCAAACCAGTGGCATGATCTCCCAGCATAGTGCTTTAAATTGGTTTATGAAATGGAGGAATGGGACGATTGCTAAATAAGCACTTAGAAACTTTGAGGGCTCTATAGGCTTCTTATAAATTTGTTAACCAGTTTTATTAATATGTTATCTGCCCGTGATTAAAAAGAAGATAAAATGAGGTGTAAAGAATAATACAAATATTTGTTTTACAAACCAAACGGAGGTAAAAATTAAAAATAAACTTTTTCCGAAGCTTTGAGTTTTGTTTTATAATTTTATTCATTCTTTCTTATTTGCATCTTAAGTACCTAAAGCTTAAAAAACTAATTGGTCGATTAATTAAATAAATAATACGCATTAAGTAAAATGATAAATTAAATAAAAGATAAAGAAATAATGAAATATGAGAAAGAAAACAAAAACTCATCGATCCTTAAACGACTAACAACCCCGAGTTGATGAGGAATCACTTGGCAAAATATGTTGCTTCACTGCTTAGTGTTAGGGAGCGAGCATCATACTACGAATTGTCGTTTGCCATTACTTTGTTGATCCACGGAACGAATTTCTGAATATTCGTATAGACACCGGGTAGGTGCTCACGCCCACATCCGATGCCCCATGACACAAGGCCAATCAGGGTCTTTCGTCCATCGAGTGAGAGCGTTAACGGACCACCGGAGTCTCCTTGACAGGAATCACGACCGCCTTCTTTGTAACCGGCACATAGGAAGACGTCATGAATGGTCTCACGTCGACCGGCAGCGCGGAACCATCGTTGACATCGATCATTCGAGAGGACTTCCACGTCGACCTCCTGCGGAGAGAAAGATATTAGAGGATTAACAATGAATTGCGCAAAACTAAGTTTAAGTTTTACTTGAAGCACCGATGGAACGGTACTTTGGCCATGTCGTGTTCGTCCCCATCCAGCGACTGTTGCCATTTTGCCAATCAGCTTCGTTGATGATGGTGGCAGACAAACCGGAATGATGTGCTGTCTGTACTGGACATTACGATCCAATCGTACCAACGCCACGTCGTTCTTAAAGTCCGCCGGATTGTACTGTGGATGCACTTCCTTACGCTCAATACCATATTCTTCGTGGTTCAGACGTTCTTCTTGGCCCCGAACGTCCCATTCACCCAGACGGATTTTCATATTTGAATTTGTTGTCCTAAGAAAGGGAAAAGGCACACAAATTAGAAAAAAAAAGTGAAAAATTCACAACAAAATACAACTCACGTTGCAACACAATGTGCGGCCGTGACGACCCAGCGATTTGATATCAACGCTCCACCGCAACTTAGTTTTCGCGAGAGAAATCCCGACTTAATAAGTGCCACCTGCCAGGGATGTGATCCAAAACCTGACGAGTGACCACCGACTATGCGATTAGACCGGGCAATAACTTCCCCGCAACCTGAAAAAACAAATTGTCGTTGTAAAAATTAGCATTCGAGAGATATAACATCTGATGAAGAATAAAAAAAGATATATCTATATTAAGAGCTAGAGTGAAAAAGGCAAGGCAAGGGTGCAAAAGAGTGAGTCTAAATTTCCAGAAAGTAAGAAGTGCAATATACAAGAAAAAGTTCCGAAATGTAGAAGAATTGAAAAAAAATCAGACGATTCAATGAAGGGCTGTACCCGGAATAGGTCGATACGATCCGTAGTCATCGTTGGCGTCACCGCCTATGCTGACGTCCAGCACATTGCCCACGGCAAAAGGTTGATGTGGATGCTTATCTATGTTGCTGGAACTACCACCGCCAGTGATGGGGTGAGGTGGTTCTTCGTAAATGTTGAATTGTTGATTATCCAAATGGTTGGTAATGCCTGGTTTTGAAACGCCTATGTGATTAGTTTCATGATCCCAGCTGCTGCTTCCAGGGCGGACTAATGGTTTATATTGGTACATAGATGATATTGGACGTTTTGTTGTGTAAATCGATTGTGTTACTTGATATTGACTGTTAGCAGTGGTCGGATAGTAATGCGGAGGTCTGGATGTAGACAGCGAATGTAGTAGGGAATGCGTATGACTGACTGCTGGAGATTGTAGCTGTTGATGATGATGATGTTTGTTGCTAGACAGGTCGGGATATATATCATGCAACTGGATGATATCACCTGTGAACGAAATTCCACACAAAAAAGTTCAAATTCAAACTACGCTTGAAGTTAGCAAATTTAATTCAAAGCGATTTACAGATATGGGGACACAGAATTTGCGCTGAATCAAAGAAGCTGTATAAAATGCTTAGAGTATAAAATATTTTAGGTTTTTTCCAAGGTGTAGTATCAACGTGAATAGAAAGAGTGACAGCAATTCATAGCTACAGAACACAAAATAAAAATGTAAATACTATAATGCATATACGCTGAAGTGAAAAGAATAGAGATATCTCTATACTCTTTAGTTTAAGGGACTGAGTCATCAAGGTCTTTAAATTAAAGCCATCGAAAAAGATTTTATTTACACCGTCTACGTCAACTTTTTTCAAAAAATTATTTAAGACAGGATAGCCCCACACGCTAAAGTCATCATTGGTCCATAACAGTGTGGCTTCATCCCAGGTTAATCAAAAACTGATCAGATTTACAACTTAGGCAGGTGATAGAAAAACGTGTAGAGTATCAAAACTCACTACACCATTTTTTATAGACTTTAAAGCCGCCTATTGTAGCATAGGCAGTGTAGAATTTATAAAGCCATGAGAGAATTCGGCATCCCAAATAAACTGACACGACTCTCTAGGTTGACCATGACCAATGTTATAAGCTAAGTAAAAATATCTGGATTGCTGTCAAGCCCATTCAACATCTATAACGGGCTCCGACAAGGGGATGGTTTAATGACAGATTCTAGTACAAATTCTGAATCTGTTCACTTTTGTCTCATGTAGACTACAACTCGCGTATTCCAAACTAGGTGAGATGTGAGAAAGTCTCACCAAAGTGTTACTCGTTGTTTCCACCTCAAATAAAAATAATTCTACAATAAAGTAATTTACTTGTCTGCATGTACACAAATACGGGCTACAATAAATGTGACCCGAATTGAAGGGAAAATGTTGTACCATTATTTTAAGCGATTTTCAAGGTCAGCATAAATAAAAGTGGTGAAATTTGATATTGAAGAGAAGGGTCGCACTGCAAATACCGAGACGGATGCAGAGAATATTTAGAACATATCTATTAGTGGGCGTTATAATTTGTTAGCTGTGATCACTGTGATAATGGACTACCAAACTCACTATTTAGAACACGTATTACCTTAAGAATCAGATGAAACAAAAACAGATGTTTTCTCATATACGATAAAATGTTTTCTAAATGTATTCTTTAATATTTGCCATGAATGCATTTCAACGATAACTCCATAATATTACTTACACAAGCAAATAATTTTATTGTAACATTATTGTTATTTGAGGTGGAAACAACGAGTAACACTGCTGTTGACATTAAAGCGAAATCAAATTATGCGCATGCGTCAAAAATCATACTACTACACACAATATCTATTAATACGAACTTGCGGTTAAGATGTGAGTTTTGCACATTTGCGACCAAAATTCGTATTCGGATCGAGTAGGCGGCACGAAATCTGGGGCTGTACATAAATGAGAAAGTACATGGTGGCCACGTCTTTGAGTAGAAGATCCAATATTGGCTCCGCAACTGCTGCAGCCGATAACAGCATAGAACCAGAAATACGCGCACGTTTACTTAAAGCCAACAAAGCCTACCCTATAGACTGTAAAGACTCTTAAAATCCGGGAACTTAACCATAACATCAAAGCTGCAGTTGTATAAGGCAATGGTCATACCACCAGTACTTACATATGGATACGAGACTTGGGTGCTTAGCAAAAAGTATTCTGACCTTTCGGAACGCGGCTAAGGGCGTTCGAGAGAAGAGTCTTACGGAGAATTGTTGGCCCCATATGTGAGGAAGGAGACTCTATTATTATGAGATCTACGAGCGTTACCGCGATGTCGACCTCATGAAGAGAATTAAGCTCGATAGGCTCCGGTGGGCAGGACACCTAGCCCGCATGAGCGAAGAGAATCCTTTGCGGTAGGATTTATGGAACACTATAGCGAGTCCAAACATACGCTAGGAGGATGACGTAGATCAGGATGCCCAGACTTTAGGGATACAAAACTGGATGACATGGGCTTAAAATGGAGTGGAGAGACTTTTTGCGGGCAGGGCCGGTCCCCGGTTGTAGAGCCAAATATGATGATATATATTACACTCCTTGCTGCAATACTTGCTATTATTAGTCTTCATGTATGAATATGATGGAGTTTTTGACAGATAAATCCCGCCAGAGGTTGTAGTTTAGTCTGAATCTCAGAAGACTTTAATTCAAACCGTTGTATAATTTAACCGACTTTATCTATAATTGCAGTAAAACTTAGGAACAACTTTAGCTGAGTTCACGTTTTCAAACCTGAAAAGAATTTAATTTCCTTCAATTCCTACTGAAATTTCCATCACCGAATAATTACCACTAAGAAGTTATGTCATATTACCGGATATAATGGGTCTGCGAATTTAGTTCAATAAGCTGGTAAAAGTGGGTGGCATTTAACAAAAGTTGAATTGTATTTGTATGTATTTTTAATTGCAATACCTGTCAATTGTTTGTATCTTTACTCGAAAAGAAATTTCACTTTTACTTGAGCGATTTGCTCGTTCCCTCATCATTTACTCGTAGATGAAGAAAACGTTACACTTGAGCGCCAATTGAAAGTTTCCAAAAAGTTGTTACACCAAAAATGTACGCTATGTAGTATCACCACAAAAAAGTGAAAACTATTTTTTTTTGGTAATAAAATAATTGGTCTTTGCTTATAAAGGGAAGAGAAATTATATGCTTGTGCAACTCAACTTAAGAACGTCGTTGCTTAACAATCTCCCAACCATGCGAACCTTTATAATAATTTCAAATTATCAGAGCACGACTGGCAGACAGGAAGAAAGTGCTCTGTGTGCGAACTCTCGCTGGTTCCCACATTGAACGACGGCAATTCTGTTATTCAAATATGTACCAGAGGAGACGGATACCCTTCGAAATTGCAATTCGCTTATTTTAACTGCCATCATTAAGTTAACATAAATTGCTCCCTTTTTCAACCGCAGATGCATTATGTCAATGTTGAGTTGGAAAATTGCTATATAGTTGCATAATAATACGCGTTCAAAGACGATGCGCTATCATGACGGGAAAGTTTCCCACCGACCTGATACTCACTGGCATTTTGTACTGCGCCCATGTGTGAATCTTCTGAGCTCAAATCTTTGTCCACACAGCAGGACCATATCATACCGCCGGAACATAGATCGAGCGGCTTGCCACCACCCAGAACGCATGATATAGAGAGTCCGCATTCGAATTTGTGACCACGAAACCGGCAAGTTTGTGGAATAACTGCAATAGAAAGAATAAAATAATTAGATTAGATTTTTTTCTTAATTGTAATTGTGTATAGGTATGGTCTTTATTCTGAGTAATTTCTACTTAAAATAAAGACCTTAGTATGTGTAATGAACTTGAAAATTGGCAAATAAACTTTGGTTCATATTGGCTACACTTTAAGAATTTTGAAATCTATAGGAAGATTCAGTTATTTCTAAAAATTGCAATCATTTTTGACAACATCATTATGTGTTATTATGTCGTGACGGTATACTTACTTACAAATTCTACCTTTTAAGAGAACCAGTGTCGATTACGTGTAAGCAGATCACTTGGATTTTGATTGAAAACTTGGTAGTAAAAGGGCTCCCTTTATAAAGCCAATTTATAATTCTTTTACTGTTCAAAACCAATAATCTTAAAGAAGAAAACCTTTTACGTATTCGTATATCAATTAGTGACATACGGTGATGATGATGCGATTATAGACAGTCATGTCCTTAGCCTCTCGCATCACAATTCGTATCTTATGCATCCACGTTGCGTCACTGGAAACTCTGCCAAATGAAGTGAACCATTTCGGTACCCAATCCGATTTGTATTAGCTTGGGTCGGGGCTAAATAAGAAGGTGGACTTGCCTTGGTCGGCGGCGGTTCATGTCGACCTAGGTAGCGGTTGGCAACTTAACTGAATTAATTGATTCTTATTGCAACTAATTCAAGCCTCGGATACGCATCGTATTTATCAACAATGACCTTTGGACCACGGAAAAGGACACCTTTTGGAACTTGGAACGCACGCTCGTCAAGTCAATAGCGCTGGCATAGTTAATTAAAGAATTTCGTAAATACCGCTTAGAGATTCTTGGTCTTATTGTGGTGAGATGGCCTTGACTAGCGGAAAAAGAACATCTACCGGTGAGTTTCTAATTTTTCGGGTAAGCCTGCAGGAGAAAACAATGCGAATGAAGTGAGATTTCTACTCTCTAAAGCCGCAAGAAGATCGTTACAAGACTGGCAAACAATATCCCATAGAATTATTATTGCAAGATTTAAATCTGCTGTTCGACAGGTCGTGTTTGTTCAAGTTTACGCACCAACGGAACAAGCCACCTCTGAAGAAAAAGACACTTATTACTTGCGTTGAAATAGTTCATTCGATCAACTACGGAAGAGTGACATAGTTATTTTCATGGGCAACAACTGTGATTGGGAACATTTCATGGGAAAGTATGGCCTTGGTTCTATGAATGACAACTGTGAAAGGTTTGCTGATCTATGTTCTGATCGCAACCTAATCATTGGAGGTACAATTTATCCCCACAAAAACATCCACAAAGCCACCTGGACCTCTCCTCTGCAACAACCAGATTGATCACATCGCTATAGGCCGCAAGTGGCGAGCATCATTGCTGGACGTTAGAACCTGAAGAGCATCTGACGTCTACAGCGACCACCACCTTGTGGTTGGCAGTGTGCGATTGAAGCTCGCGGTCCGCTCAATCACACGAATTCAAACAACGAGAAAGCCAGAAAACCACTGAAAGACCCAGATGTCAAACTGGAATATGTATCCCGCATACAACAGTCACTCTCTAAGATACAACCTCAAACCATAGAGTCTAATTGGGAGAAAACAGTAAATGCGTATACGGAAGCAGCCTCAACCATTTTTGTTATTCCGACAAAGCTAGAAAGGAATATATATCAGATAGCACATGGAACACCATTCGTGAACGCCAATCCATCAAATCAGAGTTAAACGCGGCCTCGAGTGCCGAGCGAAGCGGATTAGCGTGGAAGTATATGGATCTGGACCGGCGAGTTAGCCGTCCATCTAGGAACGACAAACGAGCATGGCTAAGCGACATCACAACACAAGCACAGCAAGCCTCTGACAGTAGACAATATAGCACAGAATACAAACTAGCTCGTAAGATCGCCAACAAGAAACACCACACCAACTACCCTGTTAAGGCAATAGACGGCTCTTTGATCCTTATGAAGGAACAACAATTAACCCGCTGGATAGAACATTTTAAGAATGTTTTGAATTGTATTTTGACAGGAGCGTCCATCAACCCACATGTGCATCCTAATAGGCTACTTAACATCAGCGTCGCTACTTCTTTGTTAGATGAGATAAGGACAACAATTCGTTCACTGTAATCAGGTAAAGCATCAGCATCAGGCAAAGATTACATCTACGTATAACTCCTTCAAGCCGACGTCGATTTAACTACGCGAACATTGCATGCGATATATCTGGTATCTGGGAATCTGAAACCATTCCATCGTCGTTAAAAGAAGACTTAGTAGTCAAACTCCCCAACAAAGGTGATTCGAGCAATTGCGAAAACTGGAGAAGAATTGCCCTGCTAGAAACAAAGTAATCTCCTCTATAATAGCTAGGCGCTTACGGAATGCGTTAGAGCCAGCAGGATTTCACCAAAACCGTTCTTGTACGGATCAAATTAACACCCTGCGTATAATCATTGAACAGTCAGTAGAGTATTGCTCTCCTCTGTATATGGTTTTTGTATATTTTAAACGCGCTTTTGATAGCGTTTGCCGATACATGATGTGGCAGATTTTGTCTAGCTATGGTGTTCCGGAAAAACTCATCAACATCATCAAGGAGCTGCACCGCGGCCCAACATGCCACATCATTGATAACTGTCATCTTGGCTCACCTTTTAACATCTACTCGGGAGTCAAGCAAGGTTGCACGCTCTCACCCTCTCATCACGTACTCCATCGGGTTTTCCATGGATTGTTTTTCACTGCCTAGAAGACCTGGACTACGCCCTTTAAATCTTCGTCAACAAGTGCTCAAGGCGGATATTGAGAATAAGATGGCCGGACATTGTCACCAAAACAATCACGTTCAGACGACGAAGATGGAGCTGGATTGGCAACACTTTAAAAAAGCCAGCGGACGATATTAGGAAACTAGTGCTCGACTGGAATCAACAAGGAAGCCACCGAGTAAGCCATCCTAGAAAGACATGGAAAAGGACAATAGAAGAGGAAACAAGAGCCCAGGGGACAGAGTGGCGTTAAATCGAGTTCATTGGCGGACATTCATTTGTATTTGCCCTATCCTACCCACGGAGTAAATGAAAGAAAGAAGGAACAAAAGCCAAAATTAAATAAAAATGTAATGAACATAATGCACAGTCTAAGAACATATCTATTAGGGAGCACAAATAAATGGTAAAAATTTTATTTTCTGATTACAAATCAATCTCCAGCATATGTTTTTTATAAAATCCGCTTTACACAGGCAACAAGAAGGTGAAATATACTCGTAGCTTAACCGATTTTCAAATATCTTAGTTGTTTTGTTTATTTTTAGGTTTGTTTGCCATAAAATCGTGTAAAAAATTGTTAATGAACTTTATGTCAACACTTTCTGTGAAAATTTGGATGCGATCGGGTTCCAGGATAGAGCAGCTCCCATATAAATTTCTTCAAATTTAACTGAATTTTATTCAAACTCTCCAATTATGAAAATTATTAATTTTTATAATTTGGTTATTTTTTTCATTGCATAAGTTGTGAAATGCTTTCTTTACCAGTGTCTCTAAAAACATGCCCTTGGCCTTGTCTTATTATACAATTAATGTGAAATAAATTGAATTCAATTGGAAACTAAATAATAAAACTGCAAAACACCCATAATAATATTCCCCCCTATATACTTCTTCCCAACATCTCCATTACTGTATCCTCCATTCCAAAATAGCTTGGATTATTCCTTCTAGAGAGTGCATCTAAAAGCAACAAATCGTGCTCCTGTTGTGCTGTAGGATATCCTTGTGTACCACATAGAAGTTGCAGCCAAACGAGCGACGATATTAAAATCACTAATTTTCTAACCAACGTATCCTTTTTAGCACAATAGCAGAGTATGTTACACATATTTTTTAAAAAGAAATGAAAAAATTGGCCAATCTCGTTTTGGCTATCTCCGCGCACTTTCTCTTTCTTTTTCTTTCTTTCTTTTCACTTTATGCATTCAAGTGTTATCCTTTTTGCTGTTACCAGGACACTCGGGATAGTAAAATAATTGCAAAAACTTAAAATTGGAAGTTGAAATTTCTCCCCGATTTTCTTGGACATCAACAATACACAACAATACTACAAAGGCAGTTTAATCGAAAATGTTCAACAGCTAAATGGTCAAACCGTCACAAGGTGGCTTCGATGTGGTTACGCGTACTGCCATTCACTTATGTTTCGCACCGGATGAAAATGAAAAGAAAATTTCTTTGTTTTCGACGGAGGCGGTGAGGTGGAAAAAAGAAAGAAAGCTCACAACGTGAGGAAACAAAAACGCCGTGATCAGCAGCTCCAGAGCGCAACATTTACCAAACCGATCCGATCCGCGGGAAAACAATCTCAGAACTAAAATGACTTAAAGTGGCCATGTTCGGTTTTGCCAGCCATCCAGACAATAGTCACACAGCCGTCACCGTGCATTTGCTGCCACCAGTTTACCCTTTTACGTTCCATAATTTCACTTGCTGACGTTTACCACTTGCACGCTAACTTGCAAGAGGTAGTTGGAACAGAAGAAGCAACGGATCGTTGCCTGCCATTTCGCATTTTTAATTTAGGGAATTATATGGAGCACTCTTTGTAAGATTAGAGTACTGGTTTTTTTTTTACTTGTTCTTCTCTATATGTTATTTCCATTGCAGATGGCTCGCCATTTAGGATGACTATAAACCGACCATTTACTATAAAACAAAATTTCTTTCGCTCTGTAAGCAAAACGCATGCGCTTGGCTGTCACAATTAATTAGCGAGCTTCTTTATTGTTATTATTTTTCGCTTTTCATTGCCAAGTGGTTCCGACAAAAAGCAATTTATTCATGAAAGAGGCGAGAAATTTGCGGTCAAAATTTTGAGGTGTTTTATTTTCAATTAATTTAGAGTTTTTTTGTTTATTAAGATTAGCTATGATAAGCGCAGGTCTGTCGAGATGTAAATTTTAAAATAATTTTTTAAAAAAACACGTGGTAATCGGGTCAGAGTTGCGCTTACAGTCTTTTCGGCTGTAACTTGTGACAACTTTATTTGGTGAAATCTTGTAACAAAAAATGATAAACAAGATTAATTAATTTGAGGAGGGTGATTGATGTTTAAAATTTTAATTAAAAGGAAAAGGCGTTTTTGGCCTTTTTTATGAGGAATTTATGCTTTCGACTTTTAGTGAATACTAAGAGAAATTATGCTGTTTTTTCCTTTGTCCCTGCTTGTTAGCTACAATTCTTAATAGTTCTGTAACCTAATTGAAAAAAGAACTATTTGTAATCCAAGTTTTACTCTTGTTCTATACTACTGACAAACTACAAAATATCATTGAATGCATACAAGAATATAAAGAGCTCATAAAGATGTAGATAATCAAGTCACAAACAAAAGAAAGCAGCTCGTTCGTTAACTCGAGGAGTACAGAGAGTTAGTTAGAAGTGGAAGCTCTACCAAAAAGCCCTCGGCATTATGCAATATTCACCGCGTTGCACTTCCTGCAAAGACAAAGATTGTGATTTGATCGCCGATTGTAAAGGTGTCTTGGTGCGATAAAAAACCCACTTTGATGGTTTGGTAAATATACAGCTCTTACATTTACCGATGACTGCACTATGCTGTTGCCATCAATCGTGGAGTTATTAATTATAGCAATAAGGACCTCGGAATAAGAAAGCATCCCATAGAGTTGAAAAAATCTGGATGACTTTCACTTCACCAAGGAATTCCCGAACTAATAGTGAAGGTATAGAAGTAATAAGTGGTAATTGTTGGGTAACGCGTATAAAAACTTTTCCACTACCCTTCAACGTAGCTGAAGCTAAAGTCATTTTTCAACAAAAAGCGTTTTTTTTTAAACATAGTCTCCTGTAAGCTCGATACATTAAGACCAGCATTTTTCCAATTTTGTTTATTCTTTTCCAATAATAGGTTTTCTCAAGGCTCTCAAAAAAGGCGTTTATTTCACTGGTGACCCTTTCGTTAGACCAAATCTCTTACCATCCAGTCATTTGTTAAGGTTTGGAATTAGGAAATAGTTGCAGGAGGCTAAATCTGGAGAATATGTTGGATGGGGTAACAGTTCGTAGCCCAATTTATGGATTTTTATCATGGTGACTACACACGTGTACACGCGTGCATTGTCTTTGCTTCAAATCAATATCGAATCTGTCCGAAAGCTCTGAATAATATTCTCCGGTGATCGTTTAATTTTTGAGCTTCCTTGCAAACTAGCACATGCTTGTTCTAAATATGATCCAAAGTCCACAGACTGGAATTGCTCTTCGCCTTTACAAAGTTCAGTTCTGAACTTAGACGATACAATCGTGCAACATGGAGGAAAAGCTGTGAAAACATTGTCCAAATGCCAGTAGCTGCACGAATACATAAAGCATTAGTTAAGGATCAGACAAAATGTCTAGGTTTATTGAAAAAGCCGATGGCACCCACACGTCGGACCACGAGGATACAATAACAACCCTACTCCAGGTTCATTTCACATGTTCGTCTACTCGTACACCATACACGTACCCGAACTCATCTGAGGATCTGTGTTACTAGAAGGGTAAATAGTTTGTCCGTTAAAATCTCCAGACCGGATATGGCTGAATGGGCAGTAGGCACTTTTAAACCTTTAAAACATCCCGGCGATAATTGGATCTTTCCAGCGTTTCTACAGAAGGCAGTCGATATTATCCTACCAGGTATTATTGCTTTATTTAGAGCCAGCTCCAACTGGGGCTACATTCCTACTATCTGGAGATAGGTTACTTTGATATTTATCACAAAACCATGCAATAGTGGAGAAATGCCTCAATCATACAGACCTATAAGTCTAACACCATTTGTCTTCAAAACCATGAAGAGACTTGTTGATGTTCATATTAGAGACCGGTTAGAATTGTCTGACCTTCTACAATCAAGTCAGTTTGCGTACAGGAAAGGCAAAAGTGTGCCTGTAGTTAAGTGATGTGAATGAGGAGCGCTTTCTTCCCTTCTATGGTCACTATTCATTGACAATCTTATAGTCGATCTTCGCATATCAGGCTGCATCGCCATTGGTTATGCGGACGATTCGGTAATTATTATTAGTGGTACTCACAGCACAAGTATCGCTAGTGCCATGCAAGGTGCATTTCTATATGATTTAGAATGGTGCAGAAGAGACGGGATATCAATCAGTCCTTGTAAAACCGTTCTAGTGCCTTTCACAAAAATAAGACTGGTCGATTTGGGGCCTATCATCAAAGGCACCACGTTAGATTATTCCAGGGAGGTTAAACATCTCGGTGCCATCCTTGATAAATGTACGCGGCCATCGTTTGGTGGGCGAAAGTTCTTGAACGGACAACGGTAAATAAGCTTTAGAAGCTACAAAGAGCGGCCTGTCTAGGTGTAACGGGTACCATACGCACTTGCCCGTCGACAGCACTAGGAGCTGTTGTAGTGCTTTCACCACTGCCATTCTTCATTAGGAAGACGGCTGCTAGATGCACTATTGAGCTGCAACTAGAATACGGGTACAAACCGGGTGACTATGTGGGTCACCTGAATATTCTATACTCAATTCCTGAAACAGATATATTGGTCAGGGAGCACTTTTTCGGAAAGAAATTTAAGGTGGAAATATAGGACCGGGTAAACTGGTGCAATGGTGTTCCGGCACTGGACGTTAGAAGTCTGATCTGGTTCACAGTAGAATCAAAGATGGAAACTGGAGTTGGAGCTGGTGTTTTTGGACGAAACACCAAAGTCCCGATACCAATGGGAAAAATCCCTCGGTTTTTCACGCGGAACTACATGCCATTGAGATCTGCGACGGGATTAACCTTATAAAGGATTTAAAGGCTCTAGAATATATAATTTCAGATAGCCAGGCAGCACTCAAAGCGCTGACTACCCATTTAATGGACTCAATATCAGTCAAAAACTGTTACGGTGCACTGCAATTTCTTGCCAGACACAACAAAGTCGAATTCGGTTGGGTCCATGGTCATCAGTGAATTGCAGGCAACGAATTTCCAGATGAACTAGCTAGGGCAGGCTCGGAATCTGCGTTCATAGGCCCTGAACCCTACTGTTGTGTCAACTGGGCTGCTGCCAGGGCACTGATAAATTGTTAGGAACACAAGCTTCGTTTGGCCTATTGGGAAAGCGTCCCGTGCCTTAGGCAATCCAAACAATTAATTAGGACCTTTTCCTACAAGGAAATTCTTAATTTTAATAGCATTACAAACCTGGTGAGTTTTCTATCAGGTCATTGTGGCTTGCGATATTACCTTAACAAAATTGGTGTGGCGTCATAGACAGAATATAGGCTCTGCTCGGAAGATGAAGAGTCATCCGAGCATATTCTCTGCGAATGCCCAGCATTACTTTTGTTAAGGAGACGCAACTTTTACAAGGAAATATGCTCGACAACGGAGTGAGAAATTCTGCTACTAAGGATGTCATATGTTCAGTAGTCTATTAGAGTAATGACACCATAAGAAACAATAGTTCTTTCATGCCGCAGTGTCTGCCATATAGGCTAGGTTAGAAATCCAAAAAAAAAAAAAAAAATACTGCGCGGCAAATTCAAAAAATCACTAACTTATCAGATAGCCCTCGTATAGACGTACCGTATAGACTTTAAAGCTACCAAGAATAGCCAGAGTATACATTAATAAAGCCATGAGCGAATAGGCAATCCCAAAAATAAAAATAAACTGACACGACTATATAGGTTGATCAACACCAATGATATCAACCAAGTAAATATATCCGGATCACTATTCCATTCAATATCTATAACGGACCCAGACTGGGCTGCGTCTTGATGTTGTAGATATTAAACAAAGACTCTGATGTAATGGCGAAGAGGAGAACCATCCTCTCTAAGTCTACCATATAGTGGATTACACAGACGACATTGACATCAGTAGATGAGGCTTAAGGGCTGCACAAGAAGCTTTCAACCAAATCGGGCAGATGGCATAAAATTTGTGGCCGTAAATTGGAAAATGACAAAGTACATGTTGGCCGCAGTCTGCAATAAAATCAAAAAATACCTTAACGAAGAGAGTAAAGAACGAATTTGAAGTAGTGCAATGCTTTAACTATCTTGGGTCAATTGTGGCAGCTGATAGCGCGCTTAAGCGTATAAGACAATGGTCATTACAGTACTTTCCTTGACTGGAAGGCCAACGCTCTAACCTCTACAGCCACGGCACACTCTCGCAACTAAGCAAGCAGAAATAAGTAAAAGATCAGGTGAGTGATGCCCATAAGCAGAAATAAGCCAAAGGATGAGGTGAAATATGGCCACACTTGGAATTGGCTGTTCATCAAATCGCACTCTGACTTGTAAGCCACATTCGAGAGGAAAGTCTTAGGGAGAATTTATACCAAAATGGATGGATCAGCTCGAAATCTTTTCTGGAGTAGAGAGTACTTGTGGGAGTTCAGAATCGAGCCCCGATTTTTGAGACCAAGGTTATGTTTTTGAATGGAAAATGCAGCAGGGCAAGGCTTAAAGTTCGAAACCGTTCATAGTTGTACTTTCTAATTGAAAATTTAAATTTTTTAAATTTCTTCTTCTAGTTAGGAAATTGATAGGCTTCGCAATTAGTTTTCGAGTTGAAAGAAAAACACATGAATAGATATGCTATTTTAAGAGAATTTCCATTAAACGGTTTAACGAACCTTCGTATCAGACGTTCACATATTTATCTATAAAGATAACGATAAAAAGTGATAATTTGCTAAAGTCATAATCAAGTGAAATAGCCGCATGACCACAGCGCTACCATCTATGTGCGGTGCAACGCTCTTGCAACTGTCACAACATGATGTTGTTCGTTCAACTTGAAAAGGTAATAACAGTAATCAATGAGTTTTCAATCAAAGATAGTTAGTTGACAGCGCCGCCATTGGTGGTTCCATGCATTCAGTAGAAAGTGGTAATTGCGATGTACGACCGTGCAGATCGTTGTTGAAGAACAAAAGTGCTCCGTAACAGAAGGTGGATCACGATCACAAAGAGCAGCTGCTTAATCCTCTTATTTTCATCCTGTTTGGTGAACATGAAAAATTGTGGAAAATCATGAAAATGATTTTCGCCCGAACCACTATTTTGCTTACTGTTGTTGGCTTTGACTCCTCTCTTGAAAGTTTGTTGCAGTGGCATTGAACTTTTTCACGATCATGATGGATACGTGAACGTTTGCAGAAGAAAATGTTTGCTTATAGTGCATAATTGAGTTTTTCCGTTTGTTACTCTTTGATAGAATATAATAGAAAGCTACAAAAATACAGAATATTAATTTATTTTCAATTCAAAGTACAAGTTTTTCCTAAGACTTCAGTGCGAGTTTTTGTATAAAATAATCAACAACCAAAGTCACAATCCATGACTGGGCAACTTTTAAAAATTGTTCCGTCTCTTTTTATTTTTCTTGTTACTGAAAAAAAAACAGAAAAAACTCGTATGAAGAGCATTTAATAAAATTTTCATAAACTCAGTGAAAGTGAAAATGAAAAATTATCAGCGGAACGGCGAAGTAGAGATTTTGTAGGAAAGATATAATCATAGGAGAATAAGGAATAACGCAAAAATATGTCAACTAAGCATTTCATCATCATCATTTCTAGATGTACAACCTGGGCCTGTGAGACGTATATCCCGAGTTAGTTATTTAGTTTAGCTTCCAATGACTTTTATTTCACTTAAAAAAAGATTCTTTATAAAGGGTATATAGTCTGAATTATTTGGTCAATGGCCGTCTGCCAGATAGACAGTAATAATATAATATATTTACAAGTGATAATGTCTATAAACAGTATTTAGGATAAAAAGACATAATAAATAGTGAGTGGTTTAAAAGTCGCCTTCGATAACACGCTTTCTGTAGTGCAGTACGTTTAATGTATAATTGTAGACTACATCACGTCCTCAGTTACCGTTCATAATATTGATAAATTCATTTACTTCTAATATGTATGAATCAAAAAATATCTTGCGGAGTTCTTTGAAAATTGGATAAATCGTAATAAAGTGAACCACATCTTCCATTTCCTTAAGATTACACAGCTCACACAAAAATAAAAATAAATAAAATTCAGATTGGTAATTCTGCTCGTATTTTAAATATGACGCTTAACATATCTGTCGTGTATTGATTTTAAAATTATGTTCTCTCTACAAGATTGTAATTCATTCCTATATAATACATTCTGTATTGTGACAATTGTGCTTCGCACATATATTTTTTAAACATAGAACGCTTGATTCCTCTAGTGTCATGCTGAGCTTCGTTTTTAATGACGTAGGATCTTCATCGGATCTAAGTGATATGTGTAGGCCGCAATTGGACACTAGTTTCTCCCACTCTCGGTCAAGGTTTCCTCTCGTTGACAGTGCATGCAATAAAACTAGTTTCGGCATTTTTTCACCTTCTCATTGAATAACCTTCATTATGTAGTCAAGGTATAACTTTAGGATATCAAAAAATACCGGTGGACATCCGGTCTCTATATGTAGCATATAGTTGGGTGTACTTATTGGCAGTTTAAAGATTCTTTTAAGAAAGCAGCGAAGGAATTTTTCGACAGCTTCAAAGTGGAAGCAGCCCCAGAGATAGAATTTTGACATCAGTTAACGAGTGAATGAAATCCATACGTTAACGAGTGATCGAGTATTTACATTGCGATGATCACTACTCGTCAATCGTTCACGTAAGGGATCATGCAAAATCAAAATTATTCAGTCACGTATGTGGTAATTCCACCCCTGGCATGAGCTCCATAAAATGGTATGGTGGTGACAGCACTACGAGATTTATTTTTAATGCAGCGACTCAATATTGATGAAAGTGCACGTTGACAGATGTAAGCACGACTTCCAAATATTTGTACACTCATACTACTTCAATATGATCAATAATAAAGTTATCATTAGTCTATTCCAGTGTGGCTTCATCCCAGACAAATCAATAACTGATCTGATTTACACCCTTAGTCAGGTGATGGAAAAATGTCTAGAGTTCCAAAACTGACTACACCATCTTTTTATAGACTTCAAAGCCACCTATGATAGCAGTCAGAGTATAATTTTATAAAGCCATGAGAGAATTCGGCATCCCAAATAAACTGACACGACTATGTAGGTTGACCATGACCAATGTTATAAGCCAAGTAAAAATATCCGGATCATTAAACATTAAACATCTAAAACGGGCTCTGACAAGGGGATAGACTGACCTGCGTCCTCTTCAACCTGGCATTGGAGAAAGTGATCCGAAACTCTGAGGTACAATCCTCCAATAAGTCCAATAAGATACTGGCTTACTCAGACGATATTGACATTCCATTAATTGGTGGTAGAAACCCAAGAGCTGTACAGGAAGCTTTCATCCGGATCGAGCAGGCGGCACGAAAACTGGCGCTGCACATAAATGAGAGCAAAACAAAGTACATGGTGGCCACGTCTGCGACTAGAAGTTCCAACATGGGTCCCGCAATTAAAATAGTAGAGCGTGAATTTAAAGTAGGGCAATCCTTTACCTATCTCGGGTCAACTGTAGCAGCCGATAATAGCATGGAACTATAAGTATGCACACGGTTGCTTAAAGCCAATAAAGCCTACTACAGTCTGTTAAGGCTCCTCAAATCTAGGAGCTTAACCATAACATACAAGCTGCTGTTATATAAGACAATGGTCCTACCAGAACTTACATATGGATCCAAGACACAAGTATTCTAAACTCTTAGCCGCGTTCGATATAAAATTCGTACGGAGGATTGTTGGCCACATATGTGATGAAGGACGATTCCGGAGACTCTATAGTGATGAGATCTACAGCGTTACCGCGATGTCGACATTGTGAAGAGAATTAAGCTCTCGGTAGGCTCCGGTAGGCAGAACACCTAGCTCGCATGAGAGAAGATGATCCTGCTCGGATAGTCCTTTGCGGTAGGATCTATGAAATACGACACCGAGGCCGGCCAAGCCTGCGCTGGAAGTATGGTGTAGACCAGTACGCCCAGGATTTAGTGATACCAAACTGGATGACATCGGCTCGAAATCGGGACCTGTAGAGAGAGCAGGATTGGACACGGGTTGTAGAGTCAAACATTATGATGATGATGAGAAATTTGGTGCGTTCAGACAATGTACAGAGAGCTCCATAACGAATCTTTTGGTGTTAAATGGTGGTTTTAAATAATTCACCTACACATATCCGGAGGAAGTAGCACAGCGTTTTCATGTTAAAACTTTGTAGGATTTTTATGGCTGATTCCACCAACATTTTGGGAACACCTTTGGTTTTGTATGGGGAAAAATGCCTCGTTTAATTTTGGTATGAAGGAAAATGGGCGCGCAAGCTAAAGTACAGGCTACTCATGCGTCTTGCAATTGGTTGGTGATCTTGGCCCTTTTTTAAATTAACTACAAGATCAAGACAACATTGCAAGACCCCGACCATCATCATCATTTAATGCAATGTGAGTAAAAAAAATTACGTGGTTTTCGTTTGTAGTCTAACAACCACAAAGAAGTTGTGCAATGTTGTCGAATGATTGCATAGTTTTAGGCGCAAGTCCCAAGTTGCCATTTATTCTATCTGTGTGTAAACCACAAAGTCGTGAATTGTTATTATTTGGATGTTGGATGCTGTGACATTAAACTAAGTATGTGTGACAGTGCTTAGCATAAGAAAAGTTTTTGGTATTCATATAATAGTATGTTACACGACACGTGTATTTTTTTTATATATATATAATTGTAGACATAGCGTGGGCGTTGGGATATTAACGGAGATTCGTCTGGAAAACCTGTCGATGGGGAAACACAAAAATTGGTAATTGGATCAGTACATAATAGTGTACATAAATATTTCTTCTGAATACTATTAGTACAAAAAGCTCAAAAATAGTTACCTGCAGAAACATACCTACGATGTTCAAGGGAGGAGGGATTGTATTTGCGAAATTTTTTGGTCACCAATAAGTAGACGCAATGTGGTCTTGTGAGAACCTGACCAGAGAATATGTGGTACTCAAATTTTGGGCAAATGTCATTATTATATTTGGCTCTATAACCCGGGTCTGGTCCTGGCCTCCCGCAAAATGTTTTCATGTTTCATAAATCCTACCGCAAAAGACTTTCCGGGCAGGATCCTCTTCACTCATGCAAGCTAGGCGTCCTGCCCACCGGAACCTACCGAGCTTAATTCTCTTCACGACATCGACATCGCGATAACGCTCCTAGATCTCTAAACATACCCTGTTATTAAAGTTGTTGCGATGCGAAGTGACATGTGCAAGTAGTGTGCGAACTCATATGTTGTCGAGCAAGAATAAAACTTAAATGAAACGCAATTTTAAAACCACCAAAAAGTAATTTTTGGTTAGCAGTGGATAAGAGCTTCTTAGCAGGAAGTTCGTGGTTCGAATCCCAGTAATACCATACCATACCATTTTTGGAAATTAACCAAATTTTATTCAAACTGCATAAATGTGTATCTCCGATTAGAGAATTTACATGAAAAAATTTAATTGTTATGGGCTATTTCTTGAACAATAATTTGGGAAATGAATGTTGGGTATATTCTAAGACACGTTATGTTTATTACGCATTTTCTGGGGAAAATTGACCTTAAATTCAAAAATAAGCATAGGCAAGAAAACTGGAACAGGCATTGAAGTTGGATATCTAAAGATTCAAACAAGATATCAACTCTATTTAAACGCAGTTACAAAGGCTAGTATTAATTTTTCTTAAAACAAAGTTCCTATCATTATATAAAGAAATCAATTTCCGTTAACATGGGTCAGGGTACACTTTTTTTTTATTCCCCGATAAAATGACATCAACATTAGAGATAGACCCTTACTGTAGAATGATTTTTTCTTAGGATATACCCAACAATCATTTTCTAAATTATTGTTCACGAATTAAGGGACACCCTATTTATAAGAACATATTAGATTATTTTTTACTACTACTTTTTATATCTTCGTATTTTATAAGAGTCTTGCAAGGATTTTAAAGGAGTTTTATTATAAAATGGTATAAGGTATCTAAATCTCTTTGTAATCGTAAAAACCTACGAAGTAAAAATAATATTTTATGTCTAAAGCTGAGCTTTTTGTAAGACGAAAAATTTGTTAGCAATATAACAAATAGCCAATGCAAGCAGCAGTACGAATATCTCAATGTCATTTAATATATCTTTTTCAGTTATAAACTTTGATTAGCTCGAATCAATACTTTGTTAATAAAATTTTTTGTTTTTACTACAAATTAACAATTTATTTCACTAACAAAGTAAAATATTAATTTTTTTATCAATCATGTTTCAATTACATTTGCCATCTATCAAAAACTAAAGATTTAAGACAAAAACTTGCTCTGTTGTTATGGAAAAAATTTTAACCTCTGATGCTAAATTATTTGTCGTGTATTGTCTCTTTGAGTTATAAATTAATTGTTTGCAATTTTTTCCTGCAGACACGTATATACTTACAATCCAAATCATCAAAGAATTTCGCCTCTTTTGGTAAATCCTTGTTTATCGCCTTTTTCAGTTGTGGTGTTACAACATTATTGTATACCGAGTTATAGTTCAGCCCATCACAAATGCCTGTGATTTTAATTAAAACTAAAGTCACTACCACCGAAATCCCATTAACATTTCGTCTGAACATATCGCAACTTATCGAATCCCTTTCGTTTTTTTTTTTCTTCAATCGACAACGCAATGTGAAGCAATAAGTTGATTTGATGATTTTCTATTATTTGTAAGTACACAAGATTATTCAATTGAGCTCAATTTATAAACAAAGTATAGTTGCAAGGCACAAAAACATTTTTTCTGATTTTTTGGTAAATAATTATTTGTATGCGAAGAAGCGAGGACACAGTTACATGTGAATTTTTTTTTGATTACGAATTTTGCACCGGAATGGAAAGTGAAACTGAGTCGGGTCGTAGCACCAATTATAATAGTGTGCGCAGGATAATTACATTCCGCATCGCGGTTACACTTTGTTTGCTTTTTCCCCGAACAAAGCAGAAATATATTTGTGATTTTTTTTGTACGAAACCCGCAAGAAAATTCGAATTCAATAAATTGCACTGCCAAAGATATTGTTATTAAGCGATGCGACTTAAGTGACCAACCAGCGAACGTAACGACAAGACTGTTAATGTAAGATTTTTTTCCAAAGTTCGTACTGACAAACCGATTGGAAAGTGAAAAGAGTAGAGTGGGTAAACGACAAACAGACAAGCGCCAACAAGAGAAAGACAAATTAAAACAACCAAGACACACCATCACCTCACATCATATTACGATGAAATCGTCCATGTCCCATGGAATGGAGTTATGTTGTCTAAGTCTACGGTCGGTTGTCGTGGTATGTTTGCTTCATTTTACAATTTACGGATGCGATTTGGAAAGAAAAAACTTTGCTTTTTTATATGACTCTGTCACAAAAACACCGGGAGAATTGGGGAAAAGTCACGCATTTCCAACAAAACTTTTATGATTCATTGCAGCGCAACAAACAATAACATTGCTGATCTTGTGCTGCGGTTTGCGTGCGATACACAGACATTGCATTACTTGTCAACATACACAAACCACATTGCGCATTATGCATATTTCTTAACCCTTGTGCGACTAAAAGTTTACAGACATAAAATTACAGTAAAACTGTTACCATGATAAAGCTGAAGAATGATCAGTCGCTAACAGTTAGCCTCATCATTCATTTTTTGTTGAGAAATATACTCACCGTCGACAGCCGAGAGCTTTGAATCGATTAAAAATAATAAATACCTGACACACTGGTATTGGGTAATTTTAATATAAACTCTGCCACAACAGGAAGGCACCATAGGGTTAAGGGCAATAATTATAATCATTTCATAGTGAAATAATACGGAAATAATTTCTTGGAAATAATTGTGATTTTGTAATGCATTGAAAGCTTTTTAACAATTTTTGCTATTAGTGTTAAAATGTGATGTCGATCTGGTGGTTATCTCCAATGAAGGGGAAATTGTTTTCTTTTATAATGCATGAGGTGCAATGCGTAATTAAATGCATGGATATGTGTTATTTATATGAGGATTGGGATCAGTGCACTTACTTGAAAAAAAGAGAAAACTGCTTATAACCTACATATGTAATAGGGATAACTTTAAATCTTTTAGTCGGCACTACGATGTTCTGATATTGATATAGGCGCGAGTACTTACAGTTTGAGTTTAATTTTCAGTAAATTTGAATTTTACTCTCTATTAAACTATATTTTTATTAACAGACTATGACGTACGCGAATAAGATTGTATATGTGCGCAACAATATCAAAACAAGATCATGGTCAGGGCTCGATTGCTTGTCGATTAACTAAATTAATTCATTTAACACCTCTTGAATTGGATTGCATATTTCCATTAATTTAAATGAGTTAATTGAAAAGAGTTAAGTAGAATTGTCAAAATTAAAATTTTGATTTGGGATATTCACAATTGGTGAGTAGTTTTACATCTATGGTTGACATTGAGAAAATAATATAAAGCTGATTATTACTTTAATGGTGCAATCATGCACCCTACCTATTACCCTAAGGATTATTATTCTCTTCAATTATCTTCCATATTATTTAAGAAAAAATAAAAAACTAGTGTTCCTTTTATGCATATCATTGCTGCAAACACATAAAAAAATTTGCTTCTGAGTAACACTGATCAGTTAAAAGTTTTCTCACCCCTTTATATGTTTATATGTATGTTAACATTAATTTATATTCGCGCTCATCGTAGTCATTTATTTATGTATTCAAATGTTATGTAAACTGACACAGATAAAGATGACATGATTGCCTATAACGTAACAAATTTGTTAACATAAATTATGTGACAAACGCATGGTTGTTTTACTTATGTTAAGTTTGACGAAATTTTGTGTTTCGGTTAACTGCGATGACGAAATCGGAAAAAAGAAGAAAGCTGAGAAGGCAATATAGATTTCTAAATCGAGCATTAAATCTGGTCTGGAGTTTATTGGAGATTAAGAATCGGTATTCAGATATTGAAAAAAAGTACACAAAACATTTCATGGGGAGTGAAATTGATTGATAAATTTTGTTACGCGTTTTTGACTTGACAGGTGGTCACCGCTCTAGCCAACATCCGGTGATAGGCCTTGATGGTGCCATACTCGTTTCAGATAAGGATCAGCTCAAACGGTGAAAGGAGCATTTCTCTACGGTCCTTAACCGTGTATTTGCTAACGATATGCACCTAAATCAAACGGAGCTGCCGGAAGTAACAATTTCCCGAATTTGCACCTCAACTCCCAGTAAAGACGAGATCGCTACCGCGATTAACACACTAAAGAACAAGTCGGTAGGACTAGATGGTATACCCGCAGAGCTTCTGCGTGCAGCTCCAACGACATCAGCAGAGCTTTTTTTGGAGGTAGAAAGTTTCCCCGACGAGTGGAAGAAGGGAGTGATTGTCAAGCTACCTAAAAAAGGTAGTCTTATGGAGTGCGAAAACTGGAGAGGCATTTGCGTTCTCCCTGCAGTTGCAAAAGTAATAGCCAACGTAGTACTTGAGCGTATTAAGGAACATCGGGAAGATACACTTGATGCCGAACAAGCCGGTTTCCGCACTGGATCCTCCTGTGTAGACCACATAAACACCATGCGGATCATTATTGAACAGTGCGTGAATTCCGGTCACCACTGCACCTGCTGTTCATCGATTTTGAGAAGGCGTTTGACAGTGTCAACAGACAGTTTATCTGGCTCGCCCTGCGCAAGAGAGGTATACCCGATAAACTAATAGCTATTATTAAAGCAACCTATGATGGCTCTGAATGTCATGTGCTGCATAGAGGAAAGCTGTCAGGGGAATTCGAGATCCTAAGTGGGGTACGACAAGGTTGCATTTTATCGCCGATACTTTTTTTGTTGGTGATTAGCGATGTACTTCGCGCAGCTTTATCTACTGGAAACGGAGGAATTCGTTGGACTCTTAGATCTCAACTCAAACATCTGGATTACGCTGTCGATGTTTGTTTACTCTCACATAGAATTATGGAGCTGCACCAAATGACTACAAATGTGGAGGGGGAGGCAAAACCAAAATCATCAATCATGTTAACATTGCTGGACAGCCGGTAGAAAGAGAAGAGAGTTTCCAATATCTTGGGAGTATTGTCTCGACCGAAGGTGGAACCGAACAGGACATTGTCAACCGGATCGGCCAAGCCAAATCGGTATTTGGAATGATGTCCATGATATGGCGAAGCAATACGATCAGCTTAAACACCAAGCTGCGAGTGTTCCGCTCAAATGTTGAATCTGTGCTGTTGTATGGGTGAAGCACTTGGAAGGTGACCGCTACTATCACAAAAAGATTACAAACATTCGTAAATAGGTGCCTACGGAACATCTTTAGGGTTTTCTGGCCTAACAGTATCTCTAACGAACAGTTCCATAGCAAACTACGCAATGCAATGGAATCCGTTATCTCAGGATGGTAGAAGAACGGGTCGTCCAAGAAATACATGGCGCAGAACAGTTGAATAGGAGGCACGTCAATTGGGGAAGAGTTGGAGAGAGCTGAAGCTCATTGCCAGGAACCGCACGCGATGGCGCGTAGGCGTAGTAGAGGCCCTAGGAACCACAAGGGGATACAGGACATAAATAAGAAGAAGAAAGAGAAAGAAATAAACAAACTTACAAAACGAAAAAAGAAGAAAGACAACATGATGGAGACTTCAGAGTTTCTCGATCTTATGAGAAAGGCAAACGGAATGCAATTGGTACAACAGATTATATGATTGTTAATATCAAAAAACGCACACCCGTTACAACTGTTATTGACTGGTCCTGCTGGATGTAGGAAGACTTTTCTCATAAAACTCATCATGGAAATTTGTAATCAATTTACAGATATGGACGGTTATGGTAATGCCTATCTTGCATATACATCCACAGTGAAAACCGCGGTTGCTTGAGGCGGCACGACTGTTCGTACTGCGTTTAAAATAACCCTTTCGAGTTTCTAAATGCCATTATTGGACAAGATCAAGGGTTTATATAGATCTTTATTCAAGAATGTTAAGATGATACTCATCGATGAAGTCAGCATGATTGGGACGGAAATGTAAGAACACGTAGACTTAAAGAAATAACGGGAAATTATTGCACATAATTTTCATTGGTGATTTGAGGCAGTTGCCACCGGTAAGAACCACTCCCATTTGGAGAAAAAAAATACAGCGGATCGATGGTCAGCAGTAATGGAAGGGAATTTTTATGAATTGACCGAAGTTATGTGGAAGGAGAATGCTGAATTCTCAGCAATATTAACAAAGGATGGCAATGGAGATTGATCGAGATTCTGCTCAGAGACGAAAGCGGAAGAACGCTGTCCTATTAGAATTCGATTATTCAAAGATAACCGTTCACTCGATCCGTATAATTTGAAAATCTTGATGACGGTATATTCCGGTGTGAATCTAGTCGCGAAAAAGAAAGAGTCACTAGAGAGAAGCTTCACAAACTCAGCACGATTTACATAGGATGGTTCTATTTCAAGTGCAAGGAGAAATTTCTACAAACAGTGGTTCTTCGAGCCGGATATGAACCAGCGAACAGCATTAAGCGCGATGGAAGCGTCAGCTTCTATCCAAATGTTGGTGATTCCCAACACGACTTTACTGTCTGTGATGATGCTTAGTTGAGAACAAATACCCAGCACGTTAGTCAAATCAAAATCTGCTTTTGGGAAAAAAAAGCGCAGCTAACGGTAAACAAATTGTAATGGTCATAGTTTATATTTCAGTCAATCAGAATGTTAAATTCATAATAGATTTTCTGCTGCACGAGGCATTGTTAGCATGCACTGAAGGGGGCTAAAATCTGTTGAAGAAGCATTATCATGAACTTTCGCTCATGCTGGTCGGCGATTTCAATATTCACTTCGATAAAGATCATGTATTTTTGAAAAAAGTACTTAATTTAAATTTAGCTTCTGGTAGAACACTGGGGATGACCAGATATGGTACAACCATTGCTGCGATGTTTTCACCATTCGTATTTCATGTAACTTCCGACGTTCATGCATCGTATTTTAGATACCACAAACAATGTGACAATAGGTCACAGTATTTTATAATGACGTTACTATTCACGAAACTACTAATCTTCAAGATGATGTTAATGCTGAAGGAAATCAATCTTCCTAATAACAATGTATTTGTGTAATATAAGTAATAAATTTTGATGTAAAGTATATACATACTTTCAGTATTATAAGAGATGCTTTTATTTCCACTCTTTTGCGCACTCTTTATAATAGATACAAGTGTAGACGTTAAATATTGGGATTGAAGAAGTTTTCTTTTATATTTTTACAAGCAAATAAAAACCTGCAAAATATATAACAGATAAGAGCTAAAAAAGATTTTTGCAGACTCCTTCTGATTACTGCATGCATACTTCTTAGAAATTAGAGATTATGCAATGTTGTGCGGCGTAATGTGACAGAAAGTTGCTGAAAAACCTCAGAAAATTATCATTATTTCCAAATTATTTTTTAATTTTTCCTCGCGATACTAGTGTTTTTTCATTTAGACATTAAACTGCCAAATTATTACAATTTCAAAGGTAAATTCAAAAGACTTAGGAAACAAACTTGGCAAATTTCAACGCTTTTGTTGATAAATTAGTTAAGTAAATTACCCGAAAAATTTATACAACTACCATAAAAATTCGATAAGTACACAATTACTATATAAAACTAACTATGCCATGAACAAACAAGCAAATTTCGCAAGCAAATTGTATCAAATCGGATCGTGTGATGCCTCGGTTTTCTTGGTGCGTGAGTACGTGAGTGCTGTGCCTTTGCATTATAATTTGATTGCATAATTCTAAAATACAAATTAGACAGCTGTCCCATTTAAGGGCCAACAATTACAGCAACGCAACTCCTCAAAACGTGTTGGGTGACAAATAGTGCGCCTACCAAATACAAAATATTATGAAAAAATTGGTTCCATGTAAATGCGGTCTAAAGAAGTTACAAATAATAGCCGCTGTTATTATTCAAAAAATATTAAATTGTTGTAGGTTGTCCATTTTAATGTGACTTCTTGCCCAATAGCAAAGTGCACAACTCACGCTTCTCCTCATAAGCGAGAAATTGCTTAACAGTAGCTTGATTTGTGTGACGTATTTGAGTGTGTAAGTGTATGTAATGCTATTATTGTCATAACCAATAATCGTTATGTCAAAGTAAACTTTTATTTTTGTTTCTCTCTTCTGGTTTATTCTCTATTTCCAAGTGAGTAATTGTAAGCCGAAGATAATCTTTTTTGCCGCACAGTCTTCAACACCAACAGAAATCACCAACTAACTATGGCAGAGAATGTAATGAGAGTGAAAGTGAAAGCTTCCTACTTCGATGTGGTACAATCACGGTCGCATATAACATATGGTGTCGATGCGACAGTCACCTCGCCTGATGACGATTGTGTGCATTCATTTAATTTGTATTGCTTTTGTTTCGGTTGTTGTGTTATTGGCATTTTCAAACACTAAGCGAGAATAACTAAGGTAAGTTTAGAAGGAATTGATGAGGTGGTAAAAGTTTGAAATGCCAAATGTTGACCAAGCATGACGTTTAATTTAGGATGCTCAGAGTTTAAGACGCTCAAGTTAATATGAATGTACATAATTTAAAAAAAGTGTGTTGTTATGTCACTGATTTCGGGAAGACAATTATGCCTGCGTGATATGCTTTGATATGCATGGATTATTTTGCACTAGAGTTGCAGATCAAAAAGTTATTAAAAATGTTTCCAGCAAATTTGTTAGGATGTTATACTTTAGATTGACAATATATACAAGTGCAGAAAACATTTCTTAGATGGCTTTTTAGATATGTAACCTTATCCTCTCACCTTAACCTATATATGACGTCAAAAAAGCCTGCAATTTTTGAGTCCTTGCAATACCTTTTAACTTTCCCAATTTTATTCTTTTGCTTTTCTGGAATTGAGTGATCTAATATTTTGCCAAATAGGTGAGTGAATTAAATGTTTCGTCGATAAATTATCAGAGCACTTAAAGATGTAACTATTACAAATCATTACCTTGTGATAACAACATTAATAATTTTCTGAATTCGTTAATAATTACTAATAATGACATTTTTAACGATTTCTCCATGACAGAGTTTGAGTAGAGTTGAGTGGAAAATTTAATAACAACAACCAAATAGACGCCCCGACCCCGGGGCCCGATCACTTCCAAATTTTCATGTAAAGTGTTGTCACCGGAAATACACATGTGTGTAATATTTCAATAAAACTGGGCATCGGGAAGTTGGTTAAAAATTGATCGCAAGATTCCACAACCGAACGGACGAACGAGCGAGAGAAGCACAGATAAAACCATATACACACCAATTTAATAAAAAATAAAGAGTTTTTTAAAATAAAGTATAAAGTACTAAATTTATGTCTAACGTTTTTTTGATAAAATATTCTTGCAGTACTGTGTGTCAATGGTTTAATACGAGCAGGCATTAAGACCCCAAAAGAACCTTAAAAAGACTACAAAAGATTTTCAGAAGACTCCCAAAATACCCTCAATAAATTCCTAAAAGACCCAAAAACGATACCAAAAAGACCGCCCAAAACTCCCCAAAAGACCTGCGAGAGACTACCAAAAGACCCCCAAAAGACCAATAAACGATACCTAAAAACCACCCAAAAGACCTACAGAAGACCTTCAAAAGACCACTAAAATACCCCAAAAAGAACCCGAAAAAATCCCAAAAGAACCTTAAAAGTCGCCGGACAGACCCCCTAAATACCCCCAAAAGACCTCTAAAAGACCCCAAAAAGACAATCAAAAGACAACCAAAGACCCGCAAAGACACCAAAAAAACCCCTGAAAGACCCTAAAAAGACCCAAAAGACCCTCAATAGCTATTCCCCTTTTTGTCATCTCCACGAGAGATGATCGGCAGTCAAGAGGTAGAATTGAATTTGTAGAGACTGATTCCAGGGATTTCCGTGCAGCTTGGCGATCCGAGAATATATGGATATCCTTAGTGGATATGACGTTTCTCTTCATCCAAGACAAGACTTAACACTGATCGCCATAATTTCTGCCTGGAAAACACTATATTGCATTAGACATTCTGTTCGAGCTTACACCACCCGACATTTACAGCAGAAAAGAAGCTGCCAGTTTGGCTATTCGACTTAATGCTATCTGCCAGTGAACTAGAAATTAAATCGGTCACTTCTCTATCCTGAATTTAGTCAGGATCCCAGACAACATGACTGCAAAGTTGTAAAACTCAAAATATTCTATAAAAAAGTACTCGATGACAAAATATATTTAAAGTTAAAGCGGCATCATAATGACTCTGTACTGTGTGCTGCACTGTACGCTGCGCTGCTTTCTGTGCTGTGTGTTTTTTTTTATACAATCTATATATATAAAAATAAATATTTTTGGTTTTTAATACGACACTCAAAATTAAAAACTAGACTGTCGATATAGCTTAAATTTTTACAGAATATGCTTCTTAACAAAATCTCGGTAAACCACATAGTGCGAATACGATGGAGGTGGCGGTTTGTTTAGGCTTAGGCAATAGAACACCCCTCCCGTGGTAATGATGGCAAAGCGGTGATTCATGCGTGCGGGTGGTGGAGCACCCGGGAAAAGCTAGTTTATAAATAAAGTAACAAATATAGCTATAAAAATAACAGCTTTAAAAACCTAGCCATACATTATTTCAGACTTCAAAGTCATCAGGCACCATCAGACCATTATATTAACAGTGATACGAAGCAACCCGTATGTAGTTTGAAGGATATTATTCTCGAGAATCTGCCTCCTGCTTACCAACCTCTGATAGACCAAGAACCTCTGATCTGACCAAGTATCAAGTTTTTGAAATATTTTCTCTAAAGCTATATTAATGTATATATATTATATAAGTATGTATATTTTATACAAAAATAGGACGCATGTCATAATCAAGCAGTAGCGCGAAAATAAAAAAGCCATTTCGTTTGTTGTACAAATTACTAATATAATTACGCTATCAAAAGATAAAGAAATTCATATGCAGTCGCAACATTCACCCTTTCGTAGTGTGGCATTTTGTAAGACATTAATGCCATAAGCCCCGGGGAGATTTTGCACTTAAGCACGAGTAGAAAGTTATATCATTAAAACTCTCAGATTAAAAAATTACTTAATTGCCTTAATGATAATAATATTATTATTGTTGTTTCTCTTAATTTTAAATCTTTTCTCACTCCTAAGTTAAACTACTTATTTGCATATAGTACAACTTAACTTAAAGAAATAACATAACATGAATTAAAAAATAAATTTGTGATAAACTATCTCCATTGAGTTCATGGATTTCGGATGATCACCTCCTGTATCCATTTTGAAGTCTTCTGTACGTTGTGGTAAATGCCCGGTTGATGATCGACGCCACAGCCGAAACCAGCACTCGTTATGCCAACCAAGGTGAAGCGGCCTCGATCTTTTACAATTAATGGACCTCCAGAGTCGCCTAAAATTCGCTCAAGAAAGATAGATTATTAGCAGATTTATTATCTAGCCAAAAAGTATGCAACTCTATGTGGACAAAATCATTTACGATCAATTTACAGCCTGACAGTTCATAGCAGTAACTTTTTGGATAGTCATAAAAAATACGAAAGTGCTTTATTGCTAGGACAACTACTACTAATACCAACCTAAACATGCATCCTGGTGGCCATCCGAGTGTCCAGCGCAGAACATTTCACTGTAAAGTTCGACACTTATCTGCTTACTGTCATGCCATCGAATGCAATCGATTGCATCTGCGAAAGAGAACTTTTCTTAATATTTGCGCATCTGTTTGCCATTTTTTTTTTAATAAAAAAACTCATACTTATAATTGGCACTGTTGCCACTTGCAGAATATTCGTGCCAGCATGTCCGATATTAGCTTCAGTTTTACCCCATCCAGCGATGATTCCCTTGCGTCCAGCGAGACTTATCGGATAGTTTGGCAGACAAATTGGAAGAATGTGTTCACTGTTGGTGGCATAAAGGATCATGCTATATACACATGAAATAAACAATATAACCAATACTCACTCATATCCTGTCGGCTTGGATAACTTTAGCAAAGCAAGATCATACCGATCTGGCTGGGTCATACGAAATTTAAATCGCGGATGAATGATCTTTTGTATGACGTGGTACTTTTCCGCTGGAAGCGGCTCATGTATGAGCCCAGAGTTCTGAGTGTCGATTTCTCCAAGGAATACGGCAATATCTTGAAGTCGTGCTTGCTGAATGCAGTGCGCCGCAGTCGCTATGATATTGTATGACACCAACACACCGCCGCACTGGTACTCAGCAATGCGAATATGCGCCTGCCATGGATACTCAGCGAATCGAGCGGGTCGCCCGCCAATGATGCGCTTCTGCAATGTGTTCTGGTAGTTCTTTGGTATGCCGCATTCTACCTGTGGAAAGAATTTCCCCGAGTGTTTCTTTATTAGAAAAACTACTCATCGAATTCTCTTCCTTACCCTGGGAAAAACTTCATTATCATCGCGTCTTTTGAACATCACCCGTTTGGGCAAATTTGACATCAACTGGAGATTAAAATCATTGTAGCCGGTCGTCGGTGAAATGTCATTGTCAAAGACGCAGCACGAGAATAGCCACTTATTGCCACCACATCCTTTAGCGTGTTTGCCACCCTGAAGCCAACAAGAGAAGGATAGTTTACAAGGCCAAACGCCATTCTGGTGGACACACTCGGACGGTACTCCGAGAATTGTATTCAAAATTCCTGCAGATAAAAAAATAAATAATTGTTATATACACAGGGATTACCGAAGTTAATACTTTCCTCCTTCAACTAATCCTAACGGAGCAAATAACTGCACCGAACATAAAATTGTGGCCACCAATCGAGCTAAATCCCATAACCGCATTGTTTAGTGGCATTTAAACGCGGGAAAGCGATTGCATTTTATGAGTTGGAAACACGTGCACTTGAATGGAAGCTGCAATGCAAAGGACAACAATTAACGTTAGTATTTTTTACGTAGATCATTTTTTTAATACTAGTAAGTTGATTTGAGAATGTTCTACTTTTAATGACAATATGTGCAACGAATTTTTACCACAAATTGTCTCTTATATTTAACAATTTCCAGCATAAGCTTAAAAGTCATCATCACCGAATATGATAGCAACTTCAAAATTTCACTCTGAAACTCGCCAATTATGAGCTCATCATTGGTTGTTCTGCAAATTTGCCTCCGGACAAACGGTATTCAGTGATGAAGGCGAAATTCAAGCGTTGGCCTACATTTCGTGAAAGAAGCTTCAGCTTTCTATCTATTGAGTAAGATTGCCTCAAGAGTATAACTCCCAATTAAGCGATTTACTGCTAAATGGCATATATGTGCTCAAAAGCGAAGAACAGATGAGCTATAATTTCTTTATACAATATGTAACAATGATTTACCCCCAATCTCTTGACGAGCTTTACATCTGAGATCTTCCAATAACGTACAAATAATTGTAAATCCACTATCCCGATGGCACAGAAAGCACCCATGACTAAATTGCGACGATCATGGATCCAATAAGCAACATTACGGTAAAAGAATATCAGTGATTTCAGTTTAAATTAAAAATTAGTTTCGCTTCCAGTTCATTTCAGTAAAAGTTTCAGATTACAAAAGTTATTATTTAACTTTTACGAAGCACTAAAATGCATTAAGCATGTTACACGATTTTCCTTGGAATTGTTAAAGTTCACGTTGGCACTCTTGATCATTAAAAATTTAATTAAATTTACCAACATGCTCATAATTACTATTCTTTGATTTATCTCTGAATTTGTGTTAACTTTGAATTTTGTTACCTAAAGAGAATTCATCATTAGTTGAGTAAATGCGGAATTTCATCAACAACAAAACCTTTTCATACCGTCAATAGGATTCAATGTTATTGCTGGCACTTTTTTGTTTAAAGTTCAATACGCGGAACCAATTGATTTGCTGCTTGGAAATATTACGAAAATATTAATTACCAAGTGACCACTAGTCGGAAAATTCCTATGCAATATACCAAATTCTCTATATAATGATATTATGTATCTTTCAATGTTAAAGCTCCTAAAAGTGTATAATGAAATGTAGTGATTGTTGGAATATTCATTTAAGGTTTGTACCCTAAAAGTATACCCTAAAATTTATTGTCTTCTTTCTTTACTGCGCGGTTGATCCTAGGGCTTCTACAAAAACCCGCCAACGAACTCGATTATCGCCTGAGCTTTCAAGAGACGCCACTCTGTCCCCTGAGATCCTTGTTCCTCTTGTATTGTCCTTTTCTATGTCTTCCTAGGACGGCCAACTTGGAGGCTTCCTTGTGGATTCCAGTCGAGTTTCGTAATATCGTCCGCTGGCTTTCTCAAAGTGTGGCCAATCCATCTCCATTTTCGTCGTTTGATAATGATCGCGATTGCTTCCAGCTGCATTACTCCCAACAGGTCTTAATTGGTGATAATGTCCGGCCATCTTATTCTCAGTATCCGCCTAAAGAACTTGTTGAACTTTCCACGTTTCGCAGCCATACAAGGGCACTGAAAGAACGTTAGATCTGATGATCGTTAGATTCAGATTCCGGGCTCCAGATATTATTTATCATACTATAGGAGTGTCGCGCCTTGTTTACACGAGAGCACACATCCGAGTCACCACCACCATTTTTTGACATCCATCTGCCCAAGTAACAAAAGTGAAGTCACTTGTTTGTGCTGATAAGCCAGCAACTATTGACTATTGCAATAGAGGCCAACATTGTTCGTGTTATTTTTGACATACGATCAAGAGTGCTCGACGATTTAGTCTAAAATTGGCCTAAATTGTTGAGAATGGTTTTAATGTCGTCTATCGATCTTTCTAATGAACAAAATAATTTCATTAAAATTATCTCTGGTAAAGAATCAACGCCGAGTAAAAATGCCACCACGTTACTCCCTAAATGATCGCAGGGACGAGAGGAAAACTTCCGAGAACTCTCCAGCACTCGTGGTACTATAAGAATCTTCGATTGGATTTCGTAGAAAAGTACTGCAGTTGCCTTTCACCACCATTTTCATGTGTCCACTCAAAAAATTAAGTCCTTCTGGGGAAGTTAATTTAAAGCAGATTATGCACTGGATTGTAGTGGTAAGAGTCCATCCATTCCACGTGTAATTTTGTTGCACTGTTGCTTCAGGAACACTGATACGGCATGCAAATCTTCTTATCGTAGTATACCTAGTATACAGCCCTTGTTGATCGAATGCACAAATATTTTGTGGCATGAATTTGTAGGAAATTGAATAGACTATAATATTACATTTATGAAAAAAAATGTATTCTCGAAATAAAATAAAATAAAATAAAATAAATAATAATTTATTAAATACAATTAATAAATTTTTTTTTGTATTGTATTCCTAAAGGGAATCAAAAGCTCTCACATATCCGACTAGATTCAAAATCGACCCTAATCAGATACAAAGTGGCTCTAAGAAACAGCAAATGAAAAAGCTGGAGAGAATTCTGTGAAAGCATCGAAAAACTGCCAACAACTTGCGACTACACAAAGCTCTCTCCATCGACCACAAAAACCCACTAGGTTCAGTAAAAAAAAAACAAAAGGGAGAACTAATAACATCCTCCAGACAAGAAACAATCGAATGTCTGGTAAAAAGTCACTTCCCTGACAGTATTACAGACGCTGCAGTATCTTCTCAGCAGAAGGAGTTCGCTGGGCGGTAAGCTCATTCGGACCCTACTACAAGTCTCCAAGTGGAGACGGGCTGTACCTTTAACGAGGAATTAAATTAATAGAACCACTACTTGTAAATCTCTAAAGCCTAGAATATGTTCCAAGGTGCTGGAGAGATGTGCGAGTGTTATTCTTACCTCAAGGAGGTAAAAAATCTCCCGATGATACCAGGTCCTATCGACCTATCAGCCTCACCTTATTTATTCTAAAGTCCATGGAGAAACTAATAGGCCATTACATATGGTCAAACACACTCCAACAAAACCCCCCAGTCAACATGCATATCCGATTGGAAAATCAACTGAAACAGCATTAAATATGCTGATAACCGAAATCGAAGACATACTTCGTAGCAAGAAAATGTTACTATGCACCTTCATTGAAATACAAGGCGCTTTCGACAACACAAGCCTCAAAGTAATTCAAAAACAGGCTAGATCAAGAGGGATTGACTCCGCTATCCTAGCATGTTAAAAATCAGGAAAATTCAAGCCTCGTTCGGTGACGAAGACATCACAATAGCGGCAACCAGAGGGTGCCTACAAAAGGGGTCCTATCGCCTCTTCTGTTGTTATTAGTAATGGACCAGTTAATGGATAGGCTAAAGAATAACAGCTTAACGACATCGCACTAGAATGTATCAAAAGTAGGTACAGAAGAACCGAGATCTATGTGATCTTAGATAGTCAAGCTGCACTGCTAGCGCTAAAAAGTCCAGTCTTTTATTCCAAAACAACGCGGAGCTGCTTCTGCTAATTAAAAGAACTGGCCAAAACCAACAAAATCAGTTTAATGTGATCTCCCGGACACTCAGGCATATCAGGAAACGACGCAGCAGATCTCTGTGCAAGAGAAGGAGCAAAGGGCCCAGCATTGCCTATGCCAAGAGCCATATCAAAAACAGAGTTAAAAATTGGAAAAACACTGCCATCGAACGGGAATGGTTGTCATCGACAGGGATGAGACAAGCCAAAAAGCTTCTCAAATACAACATCATTCAAATGGACAGGGCCCTTAAACTGGACCGCCATACGCTAAGAACGCTAAACTGGTATTTGACAGGACAGGCCCGTTTCAAGGGCATCTGTCTGGGTAAATTCCAATCGAATCGCTGCCGATTCTGTAACGAGGCACAAGAAACACCAGAGCACACACTGTTCATATGTGCAGCTCTTACCCAGGAAAGAATATAACATTTCAAGCTCATACAGTTTTCTGGCCAAATGCTACACAAATCGAAGTGGCGGATTTGGTGGCGTTTACAAAGGAACTGAGCAACCACATAGTGTGGTAAAACCTTTTTTTCATAACACGTATAGACAAATTTATTGATACCAACCGGTGATACGTGCTGCTTTATATTTCTTTTTATAAAATAATTGCGATATACATGTATCTTTCCCAATTTTGTTTGGCAATCGCAGATTTTTTTGCAAATGGTTTTGGCCATGAGCGCCGCCCGAAACTGCAACTCTTCCAAAATATTAATTATTTATTTAAATCACTGTTGCCTTTTGGCTGCTGCAGGTAATAATCTTGAACATTGCTCTTTGATTCCCGAATGAATTGTAATGAGCGAACTCACCTCGGTGTTTTTTCTGGGGGCACTATTAATAATTATATGAAAACTAAGAGGTGCTACTGTAAACGGCAACTATTTAATTGGTTCCACTGCCGGGTGAATTGTTAAATGCGTTCACACAGTTTACATAGACGCACTTGGCCTTAATAACGCACTGCACGATAGACTCGTCGCATTGGCACAATAACAACAATAACAAAAAACAATAACAATGGTAATAAAAAATTCGAGCACTATGTGATGGAAGCGACGATCGACAAACGGACGCACCGCAGACGCTAGTATATCGGTGTCAGTTTCAGGCCAGACAACAGAACAGAAGAATTGAACCTTTCACCAAGAACGATTCTGTAGCTGTTGCTATTGATTAGTTTTTTTCCCGGTTCTCGACTGTCTGAATTCCTGTGAAGAACTAATCCGATGAACTGACAACGTTGAATGCCTGAATGAAACTGAATGAGAAACCGCTCGCCAGCCGAACTGGAACTGAGCTGCGAACTGTTGTTACGGCTTACGGAATGCGTGAACAGGTGAGATGTGAGACTACAGACTCACATTAGACAAACTCAACGATCAGCGAGCAATTCCAACTGTGATCGTTGTAATGAGGAGATTCAATCATTATGGACAGCAAACAACTGACATTTGTGAAATGCAATGCTAAGCTTTAGTTAGCACCATCAGAACGTCAAGCTACAACAAATAACAAGAATTGTTGGACGCAGAGTGCAGCTCATCAGCTCTAATCTGATGTCCATTTAATTGAGAGTTCTTTCGTTTTTCGTTCATCGCCAGTGCATATCTTGATTTGATGTTTACGAGTATAAGGAGGGTTTTCTCTTCGCCGGAAAATGCAAGCTAACTGTAGTTGCAGTTTTTTATGGACAGTCCAGAAAGAGGCCTTCATGCGTTTTGTTCTTGCGACACATAAATTGTTTCCGTGATACTCTATAAAGTCAAAGATCTAACGAATGGTTTCACCTTTCTACCCACAAGAAAATTGCGTAGAAGTGATTAATTATATATGGCATCAACTTGCACAGTAAGGCATACTACAACAAACAAAAAGTCATAGTTCTGGTATTGCAAAAAAAAAAAAAAAAACAATTCTCCGTAAAACTTTTCTCTCGAACGCAGCTAAGAGGTCAGAATGCTATTTGCTAAGTCTCGGATCCATATGTGAGTACTGGTATGACCATTGTCTGATATACCAGTAGCTTGGATTTTATGGGTAAATTTCTGGATTTAAAGAGTCTTGACAGACTATTACTGGTTTCTCGCTGTTATCGGCGTTGACCAGATATAGTTAAAGGATTGCCCTACTTTAAATTCGCGCTCCGATATTTTAATTGCGGGGCCAATGTTGGATCTTCTACTCGCAGACATAGCCACCATGTACTTTGTATTGCTCTGATTTATTTGCAGATCCAGTTTTCATGCCGCCTGCTCGATCTGAATGAAAACTTCCTGTACAGCTCTTCGGTTTCTATCAACGATGTTAATATCGTCAGCGTAAGCCAGTATCTGAATGGACCTATAGAGGATTGTTCCTCTCGCCGTTGCGTATGAGCCTCGGATCACTTTCTTCAATGCCAGGTTGAAGAGGCCAGTCCATCCATTCGGAGCCCGTTATAGATGTTTAATGGGCTTGATAGTGATCCAGATATTTTTACTTGGCTTATAACATTGGTCATGGTCAACCTACATAGTCGTGTCAGTTTATTTGTGATGCTGAATTCTTTCATGTTTTATAAAGTTCTACTCTGGCTATGCTATCATAGGTCTATAAGTGTATAAAAAGATGGTGTAGTTAGTTTTGAAACTCAAGACATTTTTCCATCACCTGCCTTAGGGTGTAAATCTGATCAGTTGTTGATTTGCCTGTGATGAAACCACACTGGTATGAACCAATGATGAATTTAGCGTATGGGGCTATCTTGTCCTCGAGAATGGAGGAGAAAATCTTATACGCGGTACTCAGCAACGTTATACCACGATAATTGCTGCAGGTTGTATATCTCCTTTCTTATGTATGGGACAGAGGATGTCTCTTCGCCAGTCTTCTGGCATCACTTCTTCCTCCCATACTTGCACTATTAGTTCATGAATTGCTTGGTGTATTGTGGGGCGTCCTCTCTTAATCAGCTCCGCTGTTATACCATCAGATCCCGGGGGCTTATTACTTTTGAGCCGATTTATCGCTCTGCTAAATTCGTCTATGTCCAATTCCTCAGTTTGCTGGCCATTAAGCAGCTCATGAAAGTGCTCTTCCCATCGCTCTAAGATGTCTTTAAGATCGGCGATCAGATTACCCTCTTTGTCTTTGCGGTATGTGCAACGCGGTGTATATTGCCTAATACCGCTGACTCTTTGGTAGAACTTCCGTGCCTGGTGCGGTCCTCGCTGTCCGTACTGTTCTAGATCATGGACGAGATTCTTCTCCCAGGCTGCTTTCTTTTGCCGGTGAACTGTTTTTTCATATCTTCTGAGCTCTTTATATTCATCTTCGCGTGTCCGCGTTCTATGATATTGTTGCATTGCTCGATACGCAACATTCTTACGTTCAGTCGCTAGCATACATTCGTCATCGAACCAGTCGTTTCGATCTCTACGACTACTGCCTAAGATGAAGTCAGCAGTACTAATGACAGTATTCTTAAGGCTTGTCCTTTTCTCTACTACTCAATCATCTCAGCCCCAGGACTTACTCTCCCTGCCTGAATACTGGCTCCCTACCTATTTTGGCATTTATATATCAATTGCTGTTAATAATCATAATGATAACCAGCGCATCGGCGATTAAAAAATATTTCAAACCCCAGTCTTGGTTCTTGTGAGCAAACAAAAAAAAAATTGTCAGCATATGATGCCTCTATGTCCCACTGTTCAACTCAACAGCATTATTCATAGTTGTATTAGTTGTAGCAATAGATTCCTGGGATTTTTTCAAATATGCATTAATTCTATGAGACCCAATTTTTTACATTCATGCTGGCTGGCTGGCTGGCACAAATCTTGAATATCGCAATCGAGTCTTCTGCAAAGAGTCTCTTTCTCGCGGTGAACTTCTTGAGCAGTCAATTTGGTGTCAGACACACAACGCGTATAGGTACCTGTTGCCGCAAAATGTGACGTGAGACGAACAAGAAGAAAATGAAGACACACTTGTGTCTAAATATGGGTACAGAGACTGATGGAACTGAGCGCAGCATTGCTGGTTGCCTTTGCTGCACCGAAAGCTTGTTGCTAATTGTTGTTGCCTGCCACGCTTTAATTATTCTGTCTATTTCTGTGTGAATTGGCATTTAATAAACAATGCAACAACAGCAACGATAACATTGCATTGCGTAACAATATGGTGATGTGATGGTTGCGCTTGTGGTTGGATGACTCTTGCGCTGTGATAATAATTATAGCATTGTAACGCATTGCACTACTTCCCAACTGGATTCACACGAGTGACACACTCACATATTGAGGACAGACGCCATGGTACAATTGACAATAACTTAATCTAGATCAACTTAGAACTACCAAGAATATCAGAACAAAGATGGAACTGAGATATGTATATGTTAGAACGTCACTGGGTTGTTATATTTTGATTGCCGCATTTCTGATACAAAATTTCTCTTTCGCCGCTACACCTTTATCGCCAAAGTACTTTTAACCGTAGTTTCTTTAAATTCAAATCATGATCTCCTTATTGAGTTTGGATTTTATTATGATAATTTCTTCTGTTTGATTTTATTAAAATTTAGAAAGTTTCAAAAGATTGAAGAATAAAAGAACAACAAAAGAATGTCAATTTAAATTTTGTTTTTGTTTATATTTCCGTTAGATACCTATGCATAGAATGAGAAAAAACTGGTTCGTTCCTCATGAATTCATTCATCTTTGACGATGATGAAGAGGCATAATAATTTTTTATTTGCATATTTTTAGGAGCTACTAGTAAATATTGAACTTGCCATCGTTAGGCGGTTCAACTACCGCGATCATCTTGAGCAAATATCACGACCATGGTCAATTTGGCGGACAGATTGGTACGTTGTGACGTTAATTCTCATGGATTGGTTGGATGTCGTTAAATCGACATCAAATGATGATGCTGTACAGGAAGTCATTAAAAACAATCTCCACATTATCATTATGTTACGTCATGTGCTGTCCTGCTGTCCTGAAGCGAAATTTATTTGCTGTTTACCTCATGTCACGATGAAAACTCGTTCTTTTTTTTACTTTCCATTCGAGTTTATTCATCTTGCGATGTGCAGATTTATGTCTTCTCTTAAAGCTGCAGCTGCTCTGTCTCCATCATAAAGTAAAGTCGTTATTTAAATTTTTTATTTAAATTTTTGAATAATGAAATTCCTGGCTAAGGATGATGAGATCGAGGATGAAATATGTCTTATTGGGTTAACTTATTAGATAGGATAAGAAACCCTTGTTTATTTAATTTATTTCCTTGGCTGTGTATCATCTAAAAAGTCGAAATATATATCATCAAAACATTTTTCTGGCAGTATTAACATTCATAACAGCATATACATTAACATTCATTTGGGAATAAAAATGTGTACAGGTAACGCTCCTATAATACGGTAGATAGGTTCCTATAAACTGCCGTGTTTTTTGAAACCGTGTTATATGAGACTCCAAGTGTTGAAATACAATTGCCGTTGACGGGTTTATTATTTAAATTTATTCAAATGTATCTGTGATCAATTTAACTCTAATCAAGTCATTCATGACTTTTCTATTATAGGGTGTCCCAATAAGCGGTTCAGATTTAACCTGTCGGTTATTTTGGCTCTAGCAACACTAATGTCATTCTTTCTTTTACAGAAACTCAGTACATTATTTCTAGTTGACGAAATGAGTCGCTTAATGCTTTAGCAGATGTGGGAAATGTTGGAAATTTACTTTCACAACTAAGACAATTGGTACGAAAACACAACAAAATGTCGTACAAAATTTGGTGAAAACACGGGACTCACACCCAACGGTATCAATAAGTTTGTGCCTGAAGTGCATGATACGGGCTAACTAGTCGAAAATCCAACGTGTACCCGTGCTCGTTGGGTTCGTCCAGCCGAAAATATCGCCGCGGTGGCCGAAAATGTGCGCCAACGGCCGAGAACATCAATTCGTCATCGTGCATCGGAAAAGAACATCAGCCGGTCTTCCATGGAACGAATTCTGCGTAAAGATCTTGGTTTGTGGCCCTATAACGATCAATTGGTCCAACAATTGAAGCCCCGTGACCATCCGCTTCGATATCTTCGATATATCGATATATAAGTACGTAAGTAAGAGAGTCTTTTTACCAACATTCACAGCTCTGTCTCATGTGCCATTGCTGAGGAACGTGTAAAAGTATATTTTTCGAATAGCTATCATAAATCCAAATGATAAAATGTGCATTTTTCATGTTCTCAACGGATGTACGGGGACGAGCTACAGCAACAGCACTCCTAATGTGCGATTTTTTTTTCTCTTTTTTATAAGAAGATTTATTTAGCTACTGAAATATGATTTCCCAAGAAATAATTATAAAACATAGAAGTCTCTCATTAACAAATACCCGAAACGTATGATGCAGACATAATTTAGACATAAGATTAACATGAGTACGAGACATCTACATCAACAACATAAATCCGAGACATTACATCTGGATCTCAGACCTAAGACCGACCTAGGTCATCATAAAATTAAACATACAACGCAGGACCAAATTTTTGACACGTTATATGAGGGTTTCAAAAATTTCTTAGGATATGCGAATTTTTCAGCGAACGTTTGAACATTATACGTTTGTTTGTCCTGTCGTGTATCTCGGCTTCTAGCAGTCAAAATTTGATGAAACTTGTTTGAAAACAATTGGTTAGCGCTTGGCTTGTGATAGCGTAATTATTTCATTCATAGGGGAAAACTGAAAAAAATACGCAATCTACGCATCGCTATCGATTTTTTTAGGCCTGAAGGTTTGCAAAGTAAAATGTGGTTTTTTCAGTCTATTTTAGAAATCGCTGAAATGACTGTATAATGAAAGACCTACATTTTACGTTGCATACTATTTGCCTTCTAAGATAAATTTGTCTTTAGACTGAATTACAACTAAATATACATACGCGGGTGTGTGTAGTCACTCGGATAGCAGAATACATAAAGTTGTAGAAAGTTTTTGGTAGGAACTCGTATATCTCGGCTTCTACCAGTCATAATTTAATGGGACTAGTTTTAAAACACGAGTGCGGCACGTCTGACGCGTATAGCGCATGTAAAAAGAATTTAAAAAAAGCTGAGAAGCTGGTATCACAACAAATGTATCAATACCTACTCGCATCGAATCAAAGTGGAAACACTTTTAATTGTTTTATTTTATTTTTATATACGAGTATGATCGAAAATACTACCCTTTGAAAATAACCTTTCAAGTAACAACCACTAAAAATATCCTCGGTTTTTTATATTAAATATGAAACATTGCCTTCATATCTTCCTACTATTCTAGTGGATTATATTTTAAATTAAAAAAAGCAAAGACAAATAAATAGCCATCCATGTCGCCTACGCTTTTCTTAATATATATTAATGATCTTCTATAACCTGTGATATCCAATAATTTGCTGATGATACAACGCTTTCGGATTCCACTGAGTTTTGTCAAAAAGTATGCACTTCTCGCTTGATTGGTTCGCGCGATTTAATAAATACGGCTATTCTGTCGAACATTCAAGTCATTCCTGATTGGGGCATATTTTAGATATTGGGTGAAATTTTACCCAAATAAATTCCAGGCTTCTCTTTTTTTTTAGAAGGCTGTTCAGCATTACGTGCCACCAGTTACTAATGGTTCCCCTTTTGCTAATTCTGATTCACTTAAAATGCTAGATTTAAAAGTTTCAAGAGAACTTTCTTGGAAGGAACTTATTTACGAAATTTCGTAAAGAGCAAGCCAACGCATGATGTAGAACCCAACATTTCAAATCTTCCTTTTATCGGAGAGTGACATCGATGTGTAATTAATTGGTCGACTCCGTGTTTCCCGAAACGTTTAATTTACAGGACTTCAAAAAAGACGTCAACAAGTTCCTTAAGGACCAAATTGTTCAATAGAGGATCCATGAATTTTTTGAAGGCTAAATTGGGTTGTTTGTAGTTTTCCCTGGACATGATCCCCTGATGGCGCAAGTCATTCAGGAGGTTCTTCCTTGGCAATAAGTTAAAAAAGGTATAGTTTGTATAGGATTAACTCGAAGACTGTGCATTTGATAGATAGAGGTGTATACGTGGGGTTGAGTTGGTTTGGGGTATGTTAAGGTCAGTCTTGAAGGTCTTGGTGGTCAGTTGGTTGGGGATAGTGTGAGCAGTGTGGTAGGGGCTGCCAGGCAACGCTGGGTATTTAAGATAGTACTATATGAACTAACTTGATACGAAACTTCCATTCTATCCAAGTACTTCATCCGATAACTACTTGGTATCGCAACTAAAAGTTCCGATGCCAGAAGTACTTGGTATCGTAACGAAAGTGTCGAAAAAGTACTTGTATTTACTTGTATCGGTTCATCCATTCAATATTTCAAAAATTATCAGTTTGGGTTATCAATGAGAGTTCCAATATCATCAGTAGAAGCCAGCCAGAGCTGCTGTAATCCGGTAAGAATAACTTGAAGACAATTATTATTAACATTTTGGGGTATTTTTTATTTTATTATTTTTGATCGACATTCGGTTTTCTTTGTGTAGTTCTTATTTAACATAAGAACTCCGATGAAAAAGTTATTCCTAAGTTATACTAAATAATATATAAGGTAATAGCACTTATTCGAACTAATGAGATAAATCACTTGAAATGCAAACGGGAAAATTGAAATGTGACCGAAAGCAAACAGCAAATAAACAGAATGAAGGGGAAAAAATACATTAAAGTTAAGTAAATATTTACAAAAGTGTTTGTAGAATTTGAAAAAAGTTCAGAAAGAACCAACATGAAAATAAATACGAAAGCAATGAGGATATGTCTAATAATTTAAATAAAAAGAAAAATAAATAAATTTCTTAAGAAAAAAAAAACGGATTTCTACAGTTGCGCTGTCAGCCCGACTACATAGGATATCCAGTCAACAGTGAACGGGACTCGATGATAGATGCCTGGTTGTCCCCTGGAGGCACACGAATATCCAGCAGAAACCACACCTAAAAACCAAGTTTCCAAATTAACTGTGTTTGTTGGAAAAAGCTCCAAGGACAATAGAACACTCACCGATTAAGTGCCACCGACCATTTTTCTCGTGCATCAACGGTCCGCCTGAGTCACCCTGACATGAATCCTTGCCACCGTTGCGATAACCCGCGCACAACATTTCCGGATAGATTACCACATTGATGCCGTTTTGACGATGCCATCTCTCACATATTCTATGCGAGAGATAATTTTTTTTTAAAAGGTTATAGTAGAAGTAGAAGCGACTCCCCCCCACTCCACCCGCCCCGCCACTGGCTACTCACCTGTTCTCTATCACTGGAACATCAACTGCCTGCAGCGTCTTCGGACGCAATCTGGATCCGGGATTCAAAGCGCCCCACCCAGCTGCCCAACCGTACTTCCCAAGGAAATCCTCGTTTTTCTCTGGCAAACATATTGGAGCTGAAATTGGAAGATACAAAAAGAAAAGTGCATCCCATCCATCAGATAATATGCGAAGAAACCAGTTTCGTTCGTTCCTCATTACCAATATGCGGCATAAAGTGAACCGCCCTTTCCAGTGTCAGCACAGACACATCAAAGCGATCCGCTTGCGGGGTAAATTTAAAATACGGATGAACATCGATGCGTCTCACTCCGAATGTGTAGGCTGGCAGTGGTTCAACGGCTGAATTGATTACATAATCGCCAAGTGTTACGTGCACCTGACGTGGTGTGGCACGAGCTACGCAGTGTCCGGCTGTTACGACATGTCGTCGTGAGACCAACGATCCGCCGCACCTGCATTAAATCAAGAAAAATAATAACAATGTCTGAGATATGCTGGAAGATTGCCGGAAGAGCTTTTACAACTATGTGAAGTGTGTGTGATTTCCTTGCATCGCAGGGCATCAAGGATGTAATATAACGTACGGATATTGATTTATTAATCGAGTTGTGCAGCCAGTTTTTGTTGGCAACCTGTGCCTGATATGATGGTAACCTTACAGATATCATTGTTACGAGGGTAAAGGCACTAGTATCCGGACAGTTGACACCTTTCTTAAATTTAATCATTTTCTTACTATATGGGTTACAGCAAATAGTTCTAATGTTTCTAAAAGTGTAGATATATTTTTAAAAATATTTCATAGGGCTGGAAAGAGTTTCATGTGCTAATATCTGCACTCTAGAATTTTGTGCACGTACATTTCAATTTAAGTATCCGGACACACAACATAGAACTTGTTTGTGTTGAAGAAATTACACTTTCACAAAATTGTAAACTTTAATTCACGCCCCGAACCTGATGACGGTACGAAGAAGTGAAGTCTATTCAAATACTGGCTTACGCCGACGACAGTGACATCGTTGAGCTGTACATGAAGCTTTCACCCATAGAAAATTCTTACGGAAAATTGTTGGCCCAGTATGTGAGAAAGGACTATTCCGGAGACTCTATAATGATGAGATCTACGAGGGCTACCGCGATGCTGACATCATGAGGAGAATTAACGTCGGTATGCTCTGGTGGGCAAGAGACCGAACTCGCATGAGCGAATGGGATCCTGCTCTCGAAAAGTGCTTTGAGGTAGGATTTATGGAACACAACAGCAAGGTCGGCCAAGTCTACGCTGAAACGATGGCTTATACCAGGACGTCCAGAGTTTAGGAATGCAAAACTGGATGACATCGGCTCAAAATCGGGACCGGTGGAGATAATTTATGCGGGAGTCCATGTTTATGAGACCATGTGGTGGTGATGTTTCCACCATCTCATAAACCACACCAAACCCTGGTTTTTTCTGAATGTAATGGCATATCTTGAAACTCTTCGGGGTCCTCTTCAGCCAAAGTAAGGCAACTTTGCTTATGGTGGTAGCCATTAAGCCAGAAATGGGCTTTATCGCTGAACAAAAAGTTAATCAATACCAGTGGATCGGCTTCGAGCTTTTCAAGGGCCACATCAGCACTGTAAGTGTGTAATACATAGAGGATTGCTATTTGACGGCTGTTTGAGACTAATTTTATGAAATGTTTTTATTTCTTGTAAATAAACTACGTAGTGCACGGACGTAAGCACTGTCCGTACACTACTGATACTAGTGCCCGACTGCATTTCTAGGTCATCCTTTTAAATACTCGTCAAAGACAGACCTGATGGCTGCTTATGAAATATGACCTCAAATACCTCAAACTTAATCGAATACGCACAACAACTTGCACAACATGCTCTGCTCTTACCTCGAAGATCCAATGCGAATGTATGCCTGCCAAGGAAACGAACCAAAGCCAGCATCATCACCTCCGACAATTCTTCGTTGCGCTGTCTGTTTGGCCAATGATATTCCGCAACCTAAAATCCATTTGTAGAGTGAGAAAAAAGACAACACCAAAAAAAAAAAAAAGACAAAACCAAAAACAAATTACAAAACAAGAATTGAAAATAATCAAAAATAAGTTCTACGCAAATTAAAGCCAACGGCAGTGCGTGCGGCTGTGTGTTTTTGAAAATACATTTAACAAAATACAAAGCAGGAATGGGTTTATGTATTGATGTTTTTAGTACAAGTACGAAACGATTATTTCTTGATTACACATTGAAAGAGGAAAACATGAAATACCAAAACGTGTTCAAAAAAACGCAGTTACAACATCTAAGCAAACTATTTTTTTTTTTGTAGTGCAACAGGCAAAAAACCACACGCTCGAATTATTACAAAATACATAATTATCGTTCAAATACGACGACAGTTTCTCGCCTTGCCAGACCTTCCGCACAGTAAGACTGTATAGCCAAACAAACCGATAAGATAAATACATAGGCGACCGCGCAGTGACTAGCTAGCTAAAGGTTAGATACATGTAGGTACAGTCGGTGTCTGAACGAAAGCAATAACAAAAATTAAATAAAAAACTAAAAATGCATGCATGTAATGCTACAACAACAAAATAAGAATTAGTGCAATTGTATTTGTTATTTCTCAGCGCAAACAACCAAGGAGGATAGGTGTCAAAACCACGATCACCATTGAATTAGTACAGCGCTACAGAGATATTGTAATTTGCATGCAACTTTCTTCGAAAAGTAATTCCTTCCAAAAATAGCAGAGGAAAACTCCTAGGTGCACAAAGGGCAAGGCGGCGTGCTATAGCGATCCATAAACACATCGTCGTCATCGTTATCCGGTCTTTTACGTCATCTTCTTTTAAGTCTGTTACCGGTGGTGATGGTCATCAGGGCTGCACGGTGCGGTATTAAATTACCGTTGCAAAAGTTTATTACTTCGCTGTGATCGTTGATCGTCGTCTGGGGCTTCCTATTGGATGCGCAGCAGATGTAAGTACGTCACAGTGCGTAAACAAAACAATAAACTCTACAACACTTTCACTTTTTCATTGCTTTTGCCGTGCAAACAGTTAACACCGCAATAACCGCTGTGCTCACCACCAAATTAACATCATCATCAGATATCTGCTCACATCTGTGCAAGTGCACAACAATCAATTAAAGATTTGGCGATGCCCCAGCCAGAGAGATGATGACATAACGACAACGACGATGGCGGAAGATTGTGAGAAAAAAAAAAACTTTAAGCAAAATGTCAGACCTTCAACCGCATGCCCGAGCTTCAAATGGCATACCCACCTTCCAAAACTTACGAACTATGTACATACGGTATAACCCGCCCCGTTACAAGCTTTTTATGTTGTTGTTGTTGTTTTTTATTTATATTTTTTGTTTTTTATTTTTTTTATTTTTTTTTTGTTATTCACTCACTGGCTTCGTTCAGTACTGGTCCATAGTTTCTGTGCGGAAGATCGGTCAAATCGACTGTATTCTCATAGTCGGACGTTCGGAGGTTTGCCGATTTGGCAGTTCGATGGCAGCATCCACGTAGAATGCCGTCGCATGTTCCTTGCAGGAGACCTCCAGTCATCCAGCATCCGAGAAAAAACTCACATGTACCGCCGCGATGTTGGCATTCCACTTCGTTGGTCGAATCGGCTGCACAAAGCGATCGATGTATTGATGTGCGTTTATTTGTTTGTGTTTAGGTTTTTTTTTTGTTGGATTGCATAATATTTGTGGGAGAAGGGGGGGTATTTTAAAGTTAGTAAGAAAATATTGCAAAGTTCTACATTTCTATCCTACCAAAAGATTATATGTCTCTATGTAAAAAATGTACCAAAAGCTGTCTGCAAAAAAAGCATAACAAGAACATTGCAGACTATGTAATCCGGATCAAATTTTTAATGATTTGTGCTAGTGGTTGTAGATCGTTATTAATCACAAATAATTTGCTATTAACTTAGATTTCGATTAGTCTCACTGCTAATATTAAATAAGTAAGGTACGAGTATGAGAGCGACGTGGCTCAGTGGAAAAGCGCATGGCTACTGAGCAGTGGTTTATGGTTCGAATCACAGTAACGGGCGAATGGGTGACAAACATTCCAAGAGTAATAACTTGTCACGGAATGCTTCTTCTCATCTCAATTCTTCGTTCGGATCCGGCCTTAAATTGTAGGTCGCTTCCATTCCAAAAGTATACATGCACAATACAAATGGTCGCGAGAACCTAGGCCTTGGACCGCGCAACGGTTTGTAGCGCCGAATATTATTATTATTAAAGTACGAGTATGTGTGATTTTCTTGCATCATGAAATCAAGGTTGTAGTATATGATGTTTTTTTGTTTACTTATATCGAGTTTTTTTTTGTTTTAGCAATCTGCGGTCGAGCGTAGATTTTTTCTCGAAAAAACGAACACGAGAATCTTTTGTTTACATTGTTTAGTTGCATGTGTTGTTGTTGCAGTTAATGAAAAAAGGGGTAAATCTCCCAAAATATCAAGATCTGTTTGAGGGGAAATCCAATCTATCGTAGATTGGTTTTTTGAACGAACAACTTGACAGCCAAAAAAGCACTCTACGGCAGATTTTTTTTTTAAAAAAAACTCGACATTAGATAGAATTAACTGAAAGGTTGACTGTCAAACGAGCTGTCACACTGCGCTAATTGACATTTATTATCAGGGTAGAGGGTACTCTGAAAAATCATCGTGAATAGACCCATGCTTTAAAAACGCTACCAAAATATACAAATTTACTTTGAAATTCTATCGTCGATTCGCACAAATTATAGACGACCTCGCAATTTTTATGGCGCATATAATCGGCCATTTTTAATCGGCTCATTTTTGACTTAACGAGTTTGTTAATAATCAAAATTGCCGCGTAAAGAGTGAGAAAACAATCCATAAGGGCATTTGGTACTGGTACGGTTTACTGTTGGACCTTATTTATTAAAAAAATTTATTTGAAAATATATATGGATGACGCATCGATCCGGATGAGATGTGTTTGCAAAAAGATGGCGCTAAGTGCCATACGGCGAAGGCAAGCATCGACTTATTGAAAAAGCGATAATGGCGATAAGTTGATTTCGTGAAATTGAAATGTCAATGGGCCTCAAAAGATCGTGGGACTTGAAATCTCTCGGTTATTTTCTATCAGTCACTGGCTTATGCTGATAAACCAGCAATAATTAACTCCTTGGAGCCCAACGATACGCGTGTTATTTGTGACATACGACTAGCAGTACTCGAAAAAGTGGCCCAAAGTTACTGCGAAATGATTAACAATATTTCATCATCATATTTGGCTTTACAACCGGTGTTCGGTCTGGGCCTCCTGCAAAAAGTCTCTCTACCGGTCCCGATGTCAACGAGTTTTACTTCCCTTATATCTGGGCGTCCTGGTCTACGCCATCCTTGAAGCGTAGGCTTGGCCGGCCTCGCTATCGTATTCCATAAATCATACCGCAAAGGACTTTTTGAGCAGGATCCTATTCGGTCATGAGAGCGGCACGATGTCGTACATCTCATCATTATAGAGTCTCCGGAATCGTTCTTCCTCACATACAATTATCCGTTAGAATTTTTTCTCGAACGCTGCTAAGAGTTTATAATACTTTTTGCTAAGCACCCAAGTCTTGAATCCATATGTTAGTACTGGTATGACCATTGTCTTATATACCAGCACCTTGGATGTTATAGTTAGGTTTCTGGATTTGAACAGTCTTCAAAGACTATAGTAGATTTTGTTGGCTTTAAGCAACCGTAGCAACCGTGTGCGTATTTCTGGTTCCATGCTGTTATCGGCTGCTACAGTTGACTTGATATAGTTAAACGATTGCACTACTTTAAATTCGCGCTCCAATATTGCGGATCTTCTACTCGCAAATTTGGCCACCCTGTATTACGTTTTGCACTCATTTATGTGCAGCCCCAGATTTCGTGCCGCCTGCTTGATTTAGATATAAGCTTCCTGTATAGCTCTTGGGTTTCTACCAACGATGTCAATATCGTCTGCGTAAGCCAGCATCTGAATGGACTTATAGAGGATTGTTCCTCTCGTCATTAAGTCTGGGAAAACTTTCTCCAACGCCAGGTTGAAGAGGAGACAGGCTAGCCTATCCCCTTGCCGGAGCCCGTTATAGATGTTAAATGGGTTTGTTAGTGTAATAAAAACATACATATATTAGATTGCGTTGTAGGAAACATTCCAAATTACTGTTCCCCAGACATTATATGAGTCGCTTCAATTGAACCTTGGGAATCGTTGAATTGACCATTACTCAGGTGTTTTGTTTCCAACATGCACGCGCACCTTTCGCGCATGTGCACCAACTGGTGGTCTCCATCTATCATGCAACGGAAAAGCTGATTTCCATTCACTACAATAGTGATCCGGATATTGGATACTTGGCTATAACATTGGTCATGGTCAACCTACATGGTCGTGTAAGTTTTTTTTGGGATGCCGAATTCTTTCATGGCTTTATAAAGGTCTCCTCTAGCTATGCTATCATAGGTGGCTTTTAAGTCTATAAAAAGATATTGTAGTTAGTTTTAAAACTAGACATTTCTTCATCGCCTGCCTAAGGACGTAAATCTGATCAGTTGTTGATTTGCCTGGAATGAAGCCACACCGGTATGGACCAATGGTTATAGTATTGGGCTATCCTGTCTTGAAGGATAGAGGAAAAAATCTTAAACGCGGTACTCATCAACGTTTTACCGCGATAATTGATGCATGTTGTGATACATTCTTCCTTATATATGGGGCATAGGATGCCTCTTCGCCAGTCTTCTTCCTCCCATACTTGCACTACTATAAATTATTTAAATCAGCTCCGCTGGGATCTCAGCTGATCCCCTTGCCTTATTATTTTTAAGCCAATTTATCTCTCTGCTAACTTCGTCTATGCTTGGTGGCGGCACCATAGTATGGTCTTTGGTCATTGGTGGAGCCTCTAATTACTCAGCTAGCTGGCCATTAGCAACTCATTAAAGTGCTCTTCCCATCCCTCGAATATGACATGGGGATCAGTGATCAGATTGCCCTCTTCGTGTTTGCAGTATGTGCAACGCGGTGTATATTGCGTCATACCGCGGACTCTTTGGTAGAACTCCCGCGCCTGTTGCGGTTCTTGCTCTCTGTACTGTTCTAGTTCTCGGACGAGATTCTTTTTCCTCGTCGCATTTAGAAGGTACATAATAGACATACTCTGCGATCGTATCTCATCTCTACCTGCTAACCTAATTTTCGTCCGGATTATCATAGCTGCAATTTAGTTAAGCTTTCTAATTCAAGCTTTAAATATTTGCTGCAGAGAATTCAATAGAAAATTTGATATCAAAGCATAGTAAGTCTTTCTTTGTTTGCATTTTTATTGCGTAATATACAAAGCGGATGTTGTTTTTTTAAAAATTAACAAAAAAGCCGGAAGTAGAGCACAGCCCGAGTTTTGTATACATAACGTTCCACAATGTATGCCGATATTAATATAATAGCAACAACATCAGTAGAAAAGCAAAAAAGCATACAAGTGATCGCCGGACATTGCCCAAAGTACAAAGAAAGCCCATGAAAAACTGTACAATTAATTTAGTTTACCTTTTTCCTTGAAAGTGCTGGCCGATTGGGTTGTTTCTGTGGCCTGGCTGCTTTCACTCGTTCCATCAATATCCTGAAGACTGAACTCATTGCGGACATCCTGAATGGCTGAGAGTTCGTTGAGGCCAAAGTTCTGATCTCTGCAAAGGAAAATTTAGGGGATAGCTCAGTGCAATGCGTGCATGAAATGCTTACCTGAAGGCAACATTGTCACTGAAATAAACACCATTGGCGGATGAGCCACTGGCCGACGTGCCGATATTATCGTTTGTAGGGAACACCACACGAGGGCTTCGCGAAGATTTGAACGGATAGAAGCGACTCTTGCGTGAGCCTGCTGCTCCTCCACTATACTCGTTGAAAGACTTTTGCGGGTGGGCAAACGGCCTTGGAGGACCCGTTCGGAATTCAGTTTCACCAAAGTACAAACCGCGCTGGGGGCGTGGTACTGCGGTTATTGGTCCATTAATATCACCGAATTTTGTTACATCGTCACGAAAGACTTTGCCCTGTTGCACCGAATGTGGCTTCGTGTTTGCAACGAGGCCAGGAAACTCAACTGCATGCGAAGCTTGCAAAGTAGATGCCTCCGATTCGAACACCAACTGACGTGTGAAGCGAGCCTCTGGGTCAAAGCCGGAAAAACCTTCCTCGCTGTACGGCCTTTCGTACGATGCCACCTCTCCGAATATGGGATTATCTTCGCGATATGCCCGAGGAAGAAAAGGGCTTCCAGAATTGAGGCTGTATGTCGGAAACTGGAATCCGATGCGGCGCCCAGAATCGTCGTTAAACTCCATTTTATCCGTTGATGGCGACCGATGAGTATCAGATCGTTCTGTCCGGTCCTGACTGATTTCATCATCACCTTGTTCATCAGAGCTGTCGACGACATCGGTTGGCGGTCCAATGTTCATCAATGAGACATTCCCTCTGGCTGGAATTTGGGACCTTGTATCGTCTGGCTCCTGCAACAGAGGTATGTAGACATATTTAGGTTTGCGTCCAGTGCGCGTTATATTCTCGGGATTCTTCGGAACAATCTGTCTTGGTATTGTTATTGGTGAATTCACCTCGACAACATCGGAGCGCCTCTGAGCTGTACTGCTTCGCCCCGATCGGAACGATCCAAATGACGATACAACGGATCCGTCAGATCTTTGCCGCAGTCGCTGATAACTGTAATCGTCAACTTTGGAAAATGGCTGATAAGGCGCAAATAGATTTTTAGCTGAACGCTGACTGATTGCTGGTTCTACTGCTCTCAATGATGGCCTACTCCATGGAAGATAATTATGCGTAACTGCCGCTTGACCGCTAGAGACTCCGGATAGTGTCTGCCGTTGGCCAGCCCTTGTTGGACTGTCAATTGCTTGTGCTAATATCAAACCAGCTACAATTGCGAGAAACTGCCATTTGCTGGATCCTAACATCTTACATTTAGGTGAGAGGTGGTGATATAAGGTCTTGGTCGTGGCGGCTAGACACCAGTCGGGATATTTGTGGAATCGTTAGGATGATGGCAAAGAATTTTGCGTTTGAATTGAGCGTTTAGTTTTGAATTATTTTCTTCTTGGAATCTTGTGACATTACTGATTGTTTCTTCAAATCCTTTCCAGAGCCTGTCTTGGGTCACCTAAGGTACTGCGGACGGCTTATCTCCTCATTGCCTAAATGGGCTTGTTGTTCCCAAGTTCCTAATCGGATCATACGTGTGCGTGCACCAAGCAAAGCAATGGAGTTCAATGCACCATAAACGATGGTGGAAAATTTCCTTCACTTAGACTTACCTTTCCAACGTGTCTGCAGTCAGTGTTGTTGTAGTCGGATTTAGTTGTTCGGCCGGTGTTTCGTTCAGGTTTTTCACAAGTGCAGTCGTCAAAGTTTTTTGAATCAAATATCCACTGCTAGTAGTAGATATAGTTGTGAGTATGCACCGGCTTTGACTTTGAATTATTTGTCGTTGCGTTCAGATTCAGATTTTACCATCTGCACGGCAGTCGATCGACCGAATGGCACATTCGGTAGCGGTGATTGCCCTGTGCCGTGGCCACGCTCACTTATTGGTGGTCAGGATCGTTGATTGTCGTTGTCGTTGGGTCTTTAATGGAAACTCATTCACTAACGCTAAGCGGGAATGCCGGTTTTTTTCGTTGTTTGTTACGTAGTGCGTCCGACAGTACCACTTTAAAATCTGTGAAAAAGCAGAGGATGAAATTACTTGTTAGGAATTTGTTATGAGTTATGTTGGTTTTGTTTACTTTTCTTATTCCACTAAAATGCGGAAAGAGGTATTCGCTCATTTTCCTATGAATTCATTTCATAACAAAATTGAAACTTAAGGATCTAACACTAAGATTAGTTTGATTATAAGGGAGTATTCAAAATTGTTATAAGCAGACAATTGAAGAGTATCAATCGAGATAGAGGACTCTTTAGATAACATACTCAACCAATCGATTTTCCGGAGACAAAACCTTTAGATCACTTACTTAAGCAATCGTTTTTTCGAGACAGAGACTTAACTCACTCACCCAGCTTTTCGATTTTCTAATACAGAAGCATTAGATGACTCACTTAACTAATCGATTTTCCCGAGACAAAAGCTTTAGATCACTCACTTAAGCAAATGGTTTTTCGTAACAGAGGCTTTAAATAACTCACTCAACCAATCGATTTTCTGAAAACAGAGGCCTTTAGTCACTCACACAGCTAATCGATTTTCTAGTACAGAAGCATTAGATAACTCACTAAACCAATTGATTTTTTTTGAGACAGAGACTTAAGAACACTCGCTAAACTAACCGATTTTCTGATACAGAAGCTTTGGATCACTCACACAATCAAGCGATTTTCAAACAATAGATTTTTGCAAGACAGAGGCGTAGGATTAATCAGTCGAGTTTTTCGAGACAAAAGCTTTAGATCAGTCACTCAACCAATCGATTTTTTCGTTAAATCACTCACTCAGCGAATAGATTTTTTTTTACAGAAGCATTAGATCACTCACTAAAGCAATCGATTTTTTCTAGACGGAGACTTAAGAACACTCGCTATACAAATTGACTTTCTGATACAGAAGCATTAGATTACTAGCTTAACCAAGCGATTTTCTGATACAGGAGCTTTAGATTACTCGCTCAAAAAACGATTTTTGAATAGTTTTTTTGATGCCGAAGAATTATATAACTTACTCAAACAATACATTTTCTGGTACGAAAGAATAAAATAACTCACTCAACAAATTAATTTTTTCGAGAGAGAAACTCATTCAAGTAATCGATTTTTTTCGAGACAGAGGCTTTAATTCACTCATTTAAAGAAAATATTTTCTGATGCAGAAGCATTATATTACTCACTCAACCAATCCATTTTCTGATAGAAAAGAGTTAGGTAACTCACTCAACCAATCCATATTCTGATACAAATAAATTATTAACTCACTCAACTCAACTTTTTCGAGAGAGAAGCTTTAGATAACTCACCCAAGTAAACGATTTTTTCGAGACAGAGGCGTTAAATCACTCACTCAACGAATAGATTTTCTGATACAGAAGCATTGGATAGCTCCCTCAACCAATCCATTTTCTGATACACAAGAATCACTTACTCGAACAATCGATTTTTCAAAGACAGAAGTGTTAGATCAGCCAGGCGAATTTTCTGAGAGAGAAACTTTAGATCAGTCACTCAACCAATCGATTTTCTGATACAGAACCTTTAGATAGCTCACTCAACTAATCGATTTGTTTGAGACACAAACATAAGAACACTTGCTAAACCAATCGATTTTCTAATACAGAAGCTTTAAATCACTCAATCAACCAATCGATTTTTGGATTCAAAAGTTTTGGATCACTTTCTCGACCAGTGTAGTTTTCCGAGATAGGAGCTTTAGATCATCCATTTAACCAATCGAGTTTTTCCAGACAAAAGATTTAGTCAACCCCATATGAAAATATTTAAGGGAAATGTCTGCAACATTAGCTCCGGTTCTATTTTAAGTTATGTGTGAATACCAACTTACAGTCCAAAGTAGCAAATTCACACAATTATTCGACCAAACAAACAATCTGTTAAGTAACACAATGGACATTGCAAGGAAGTTGCAAGATAGGAAGCATAGAAACAAAATGCTGCACAGCGTACTGACATTTCCAAACGAAAGTAAGAGTCTTTCATGTTTTTATTCAGCGTTTTCACTTTCTTTTCGCGTTCGATATGTAAGGCTGCAATTTCGATGTGGATTTCAGTTTGCCAGTGTGAACGTCCGTCTACAGAGCCAGAAGATGTGGACGTCGATTATGATGCTGCTGTTATGGAAGAGCAAAAACCGCAAAGTAAACTGATAACCACTCAGTGGAAAACACTCTGATGCAAAATTTTTTGTTTTTGTTTGGTTTTTGTTGTTGTTAAAAACCTGACAAAACAACACCTTGCTCTTTGCTGTTGTTGTTGTTTATTGCATTTTACGTTAATTATTTCTTTTTTTATTTTTATGCCGGTGTCCCTTGTAAACAAAAAGTTGTTATTTACATACATTTGAGCGTAAACGATGCCGCGCACTAACGATCTCAATCACTTTCGTTTTCATTCACAGCGCTCAGTCGTAAGCGTCGCAGCGTCTTGCTATAATGTGCAATGCATGCGGCATACATTCACTTGCATGCGGTGATTTTGACCTGCACCGCATGCTGCGCATTATACATTGTTGCTATTTCGTAACAACTTTCAACCAATGCACCAAAAAATTACGAGTATGTGCAGCTTTCTGATAAAAAAAATTACAATTTTTCTTGACTCAAATGACTTATGTCTGTAATTAGTCACCGATGTCAGAAACGCAAACAATAAACACGAAATTTAGGGTATTGCGAGTAATAGCGCACTCATTAGTGTGTGATCATTAACTCACCAGAGTACTTTCTTAGCAGCGCAATCGATGGCCGGCGAGATTTATGTGAAAGTACCAAACGAAAGTTTTGCGCAGGGTAATTATATCATAAACACTAAATGAAATTTTGTGTAATTTCGATTATTTTACTGCCTTATGGCTATTAACCTAATTACTGATGTGTTGGGCAAGTGAATTAATTTGATAGCGTTGGTTATTAACTTAATTGTGGACGTACGAGATAGTGCTTTATCCTATTCAATTATTGATAATTTGCCTTAATTTTTATTAATCTTTATTTTGTAAAAACTTGACAATACCATACAGACTACATGACTACATAGGAAAATAATATACCTTCACAATTACTACATGTCCATATGTATGACATAAATGCATTACCGATTTAAATAAACTGTCTCTACAATTACTTAATTAGTTAATAAAAGTGAAAATACTTTAACGTTTAAATTAGAAAAATAAGCTCAGCGAGTTAAAAACCTACAATTAAGAAAAAAAACGAACTTCCATTACACCGAACACGCAACAAAAACGAAAGAGTCAAGCAACAAACTATAAGGCGCTACCTAGGTTGCCTACCATTTCGATTGAAAAAACCAATGATGAAGCTAATAACCTGACGAACATGTGCAGAGTATGAATAATTCAAGTGCATTACATTGGTTTAGCGTAGCGAGTTGATGTCTGATGCTGCTAAACAACAGATTGGCACCAGTCAGCCAACACATGATAGCGAGCAACCAGCTACCGATATTCACGAGCACGGAGTGCCATCATACCTACAATTATGCACATACGAGTATCAATTCTTTGTTATTATCATGGCCATCAATGCAATTGCAATTATCATCATGGCTATTGATATCAGCAGCGGCAACAGCGAATATCTGCTACTAAAGCAACAGAGCCATTGACTCCATTTTCTTTCTCTGTGTAAAGCGAGGAGGCGAGCAGGCTAACGTTGTGTCGTAATTGTTTAGAAGTCATCAGCCGATCAAAGGCTTGATAACTTGTTTGTGGGTTTATGCTTTGCTGGGTTGGGTGCTGTTGTTTTGTTGTTGGTTGAGAGACTCCCCTCAAAGTCGTTATTATTGGTCATCCGTTACTATCATCATCATCATCATCATGTTTCGATGAGGTATGGTCAACGTTAGGCGGTATGAGATGAAATTACAGAAATTGCTCCTTTAAATCAATGGTGGAATGGTTGAATGCTTTTGTCGGTAGATCGAATGGTTCACATCACGAACATTAAATCGCGTACAATTAACAGTTGATCTTCACGACAGGTTCGCTTCGGTCTTTTCTTTTTCTGGTCGATCGATTTCGATGCTGGACCAACTTCAATACATGCAACGGAAATGGCCTTGAAGGAGGGACGACTCGAATAATTTAATTGGTATTGATATTGATTGACCTCTTCAGTGGGTTATTGATTGATGGGTGAATTTGATTTAAATGCATGCAATGTTGAGAAAGTTTTTTTTTAATTGTTAACCTTAGTTGTTTTAAGTTTTAAATCGATTGCTAAGTTGAAGATCAATTTCATTTATGAAGTGTGGTCCTACTGATTGAATTTACGACCGAGAGGGGAACACAGAACATCGTGTGTGCTTCAGATTATATCCCCGAAGACGATGACATAATTTCGCCCTTAAAGGTCCTGGAGCTTATAGAGCACTGCAGAAACAGAAACTTCCCGTACCTAATAGGATGCGATGCAAATGCACATCATGACCTCTAGGGCAGCAGCGACATCAATAGAATGGGTGAGTGTCTTTTAGAATATCTTTTTAGTAGTCACGTAGATATACTTAATTAAGGATCCAAACCTACCTTCATAAATGCGATTCGCGAAGAGGTACTTGGACTCACTCTCGCCAGTCCATTTATGTCCAACTTTTTTGATAACTGGTATATGTCCGGCTAAGCATCGCTGTCAGACCATAAACACATCAGGTTTGATTTTCCCTGAAAACAAGCACATGCTTCTTCTAGATATTATCCAAAGTTCACGGACTGGAATCTATATCGGGGACTTGTCCTCTCTAAAGTTGATGTGCTAGTCACATCATAATAACTTAATGATATGTTGCTCTCTTCCTTTCATGATAGCTATGGCTCTAAAACCAACATGTGTATACCAATGGTTCCCTGGTGGAACGACCAGCTGGCTAAGCTTAGGAACAAAGTCAAAAAACACACGAATAGTTGCGACAAATATAGGTTCGCCTTACAGAGTAAAACTCTGAGCTAAGACGATCCAAACGTGCCACCTGGTGGAAATGCTGCAAAAACATTGTCAAAATGCAAGTAGCTACACGAATCCGTAAAGTGCTTCTACAGAAGGCAATCGATCTTATCCTACGGGGCATGATTACTTTATTTAGAGCCAGCTACAACTGGGGGTAGATTCCTACTACCTGAAGATAGTTTTATGTGAGATTTATTCCAAAACCAGGCAATAGGCCTAGTGAGATGCCTTAACCATACATTCCTATAAGTAAGAACATAATTTTTCTCAAAAACATGGAAAGTATTATTGATGTTCATATTAGAGGTTGGTTCTTATGTTCATGTTCATTTTAGAGGACGGTCTAGCCCTCTGCACTCAAGTCAGTTTGCGTACAGGAAAAGCAAAAGCACAGAAGGTGCCCTTCACTATCTTGTAATGAAGATAGAAAGAACTTATCGTTCCAAAGGAAGTGGCCATGTGTGCTTTTCTCGACATTGAGTCACTTTCGATCGATAAGACGGGCTATGACTCTATTGCAAGGGCAATCAGTAGCAGTGGTATCGAATACTCGACCAATCTTTGGATAAAAGCCATGCTTGAAAGTCGAGATATAATTTTCTCCTCGGAAGTAGTGTCTCTGACTGCAGTTAAGTGATGTATCCAATGAGGAGTACTTTCTCCCCTTTTATTGTCACTAGTCATTGACTTCTAGTCGATTTTCACAGATCAGGCTACATCGCCATTGCCTCAAATACCATGCCATGCGGACGATTTTTATTAGTGGTAAGCACCACTGCACGACTATCTCTAGTGTCATGCAAGGTGCTTTACTACATGTTTTAGAATGGTGCAGCAGAGAAGACTATCCATCAATCCTTGTAATACCGTTCTAGTGCCTTTCACGAAAAGATCACTGGTCGGTTTGGGACCTATCATCATCAAAGGCAACACGTTAGATTATTCCAGTGAGGTTAAATATCTCGGCGTCATCCTTGATAAACGTCTAAGCTGGAAATCTCATATCAAGTCCACCATCGATCGCGGCACTAAAGCCTTGTGGTCCAGTAGACGCCTCTACGGGTCTAAATTATAAAATGGTACATTGGATAAATACATAATGATGGTCACGCGGCCATCGTTTGGAGGATGAAAGTTCTTCTATCTTATGAAGACATTCCCTATTAATGGAATTCCTGCATTAAATAAGCATTGATGGAATGCCGGCGAGCTTTTTAGAACTGCAGAAGATAACGTAGTCGATAACGTTATCTCTAAAATTAGTTAAGATGAGAGGATATGTGATGAGTGCAATATCAGCGGCTTTGCTCCTTAACATCGCTTAAAAGATCTCATGTTCCGTAGAGCGTAGACACCTGAAGGCATTTATCAACCATTGACTGACCCGAGGGCCTTTTTATCTTACTTCATTAATGGGTAGGATACATGGACAGCTCGGAAGATAGATAGATGACTGGACCGCTGGTATTTAGAATGTCCAGTATTGCACTGTCATCTTATTTAATAGCCATACACAGGTTATACACAGGTCTGTGTAGTAGTCTAGGATAGCTTGCTAAGGATTTGTTTTGAGGTTCCGGCTGGATGTGTAGCTAGAGTCTCCTATGTCAATCGCCCAGGTATACATACGGAACGAAATGAGGCCATTGATGCGAGATATAACCAAAGATATCACCATGTTGGTAGTATAGGACTTGGTTTCACCCATGGACGAGGTTAACCTCCTTGCAGGCTAAACGAGCTTTTGGTTGAGGACCCAGTTTCGTTCTGAGCTTGGCCTATGAAATGACGTATGTTAAAGTACCTTATAATGGGTAGAGTATTTTTTTTATAAAAAGTGTTGTTCCCCGGAGATACACATGTGTATAAAATTTGAAGAAAATCGGGGCCAGATCACTTCCAAATTTTTACAAAAGGTGTTGCCCATCAGAGATACATATGTGTATAAAATTTGTATTTGTATGGGAGACCCCCGACCCCGAGGCCCGAATGGCCTAAATTTTAATAAAAAGTGTTGTAATGGGAGATACACATTTGTGCAAAGTTTCAACAAAATCGGGCTTCAGGAAGTGGATTAAAAATGTATCACAAGATTTGTGTGCCAGTCCGCCAGCCATGGGCACGCGAAGTTAATATAGAGAATTTTATAAAATAACCAGCCAGCCAGCGGAGATATGGATTAATTTTATTGTCTAGCGGATGTTGAATAATAAAATTAATAATATTTGGCGCGACAGACCGTTGAGGTCCAAGGACTTGCTTATCGCGACCATTTGTGTTGTGCATGTGATATTGTGGAAGGGACCTAAAATTTAATGCCGTACCGAACGGCGAATTTACAAGCTTTCCGTGACAAGTTATTACTTTTGGAAGTTTGTCAGAGAGGTGAGACGTCGTACAGTGATATTACTGTGATTCGAACCACAAAACTACAGCTCAGAAGCTATGCACTTATCCACTGAGCCACGGCGCCCAGCTACCGGACGTTGGCTAACTAAAAACTACTCCTTATTATTGTTATTATTATTATTGAACGATTTCTATTGGTTAAGCAAACTGAGACTTGTCCTTTATCATTCAGTATCTTAAGCAACAGAATTGTTTACATTATTAATGCATCAGTTAAAATAGAAAATGTAGACGAAAATTTAAGCTTAGGCTCGCAGCTGCTCTGCAATGAAAGTTACATTCAAATCATTGGCAGAAAGCAATTAATCATATTTCTATGCCTACATCTTGATCGGGAGGTATAACTGATGGCATTAGTAGTTAGTCTTCATTTGGTTTCTTCACTTAATGTTCCAAAGATTTATTAGTTTGGCTATCTAATGTTGTCTGTGCGTTTGCGTGGTACGCTTAGGTGTAGCAATTCGTTATGAAACTCGACACGACAAGCAGACACACACTTTCGTCCGAATTCACACTTTCATTTGTTCAGTGACGCATGCGCGTGAATTAAATTAAATATATATATATTTATCAAACGTTATATATTTGCTACATATACTTAATGAAATAATATTAAAAAAACACCGTTAACATTTTTTAAAATAACCGCAGACTTAGTTTTGGATTATAGATTTATTTCGTAAGTAATAAAGTCGTAATTTCGTGATACAAATATTAATAACATTAATCAATTCATATACTTATAACACAATGTATTATGTATAACTTAATCGCTTTTAAATGGTTATTAAATTCTCTATATTAACTTCACTTGCCCGTGGGTCGGTCGGTCGTCGGTCGTCTGTCGTGGAATCTTGCAATCAATTTTTAACCCACTTCCCAAAGCCCGATTTTATTGAAGTTTTGTACACATGTGTCTTTCCGGAGAAACCACTTTCTATTAAAATTTGAGGCTCCTTGGGCCCCGGGGTCGGGGGGCTCCCATACAAATATTTTACAAAATTTTACTCGATTTTCTTCAAATTTTATACACATGTGTATCTCTGATAGACAACACTTTTTGTAAAAATTTTGGAGACCCCGGGCCCCGGGTTCGTGGGACCCCATAATTTTTTTTTAAAAAAATAACCCGATTTTCTTTAAATTTTATATACGCGTTTATCTCCGATAGGCATCACTTCTTGTAAAAATTTTGGAGACCCCGGGCCCTGGCGTCGTGGGGCCCCAACATTTAAAAAAAAAAAATTAACCCGATTTTCTTCAAATTTTATATACGTATGTGTCTCCGATGAAAAACACTTTTTGTAAAAATTTTGGAGACGGCCCCAGGGTCGTTAGGCCCAAATTCTTTTTTAAAAAAATTAACCTGAATTTTTTTAAATTTTTTATACGTGTGTATCTCCGATGGACAACACTTTTTGCAAAAATTTCGGTGGCCGGGGTCGAGGGGCCCCATAAAAAATTTTCAAAGAAATTAACCCGATTTTCTTCAAATTTTATACACCTCTGTATCTCCGATGGACCAAATTTTTTTTAAAGTTTTTGGAGTGAACGGGCCCTGAGGGCCAAGGGGTGCCCATATATATTTTTTAAAATTTAGCTCGATTTTCTTCAAATTTTTAACACATTTGTATCACTGATGGACATAACTTTTTGTAAATTTGTTGGAGTGTTAGGGCCTTGAGACCCGTGTGGTGTACATGTAAATTATTTAAAAATTAGCCCGATTTTCTTCAAATTTTAACACATACCTATCTCCTATTAGAGAAAAATTTTAATTTTTATGGGTTGTTTTTTATATTCGATTTTTGAAGCATGACGACTAAAGAAACCCATAAGCAACGGAATACTTCCTCAACAGGAAATGCAAAATTTAATCCAAGTACAATTACAAGAAAGTGTAAAATGCTCTGGGGCCTGGTCTACGACATCCTTCCAGCGTAGGCTTGGCCGGCTTCGCCTCCGTCCCTCCTCGCATATGGCTCCAACAATTATCCGTAAGACTTCTCTCTCGAACGCGGCTAAGAGGCCAGAATGAATTTTGCTAAGCACTCAGGTCTCGGATCCACTTGAAAGTACTGGTATGAGCATTTTCTTATATACCAGCAGCTTGGATGTTATGTTTAAGTTCCTTGATTTGAAGAATCTTAACAGACTATAGTAGGCTTTGTTGGATTTAAGCAACCGTGCGCGTATTTCAGGTTCAATGCTTTTATCGGCTGCAACAGTTGACCCGATTGAACTACATCAAGTTCTCGCTCAACTATTTTAACTACGGTACTAAATTTGGATCTTCTACTCGCAGACGTGGTGGCTACCATGTCCTTTGTTTTTGCTCTCTTTTATGTGCAGGCCCAGACTCCGAGCCACCCGCTCGATCTTGGATGAAAGCTTCCTGTACAGCTCTTTGATTTCTACCAAATATGTCGATGTCTTCTGCGTAAGCCAGTATCTGAATGGACTTATAGAGGATTGCTGCTCTCGCCTTCTTCAGAGTCTCTGATCACTTTCTCCAACGCCAGGTTGAAGAGGACGCAGGCCAGTCCATCCACTTTTCGGAGCCCATTATAGATTTTGAATGGGCTTGATAGTGATCTGCATGCATCTGCATCTCCTGGTCATTGGTGGAGCCTCCAATTCCTCAGTTAGTGGACCATTTAGCAATTCATTTAGCAAGTGCTCTTCCCATCGCTTTAAGATTTGAGATCAGCGATCAGATTACCTTCCTTGTCTTTGCAGTATTTGCAACGCGGTGTATATTGCGTCATACCGCGGACTCTTTGATAGAACTTCCCGTTCGTCTGATTTAAAGAATTCTTCTTTTTCATCATCTGGGGATAATTATAGGGTTTTTGTTTTTAAATCTGCACGCGAAGGGTGGAGTTCAGTTCACACACGAGAACTCTCAAGCTCTCATTGTGCTCATAAGCCCACAATGATGCTCTAGATTACCAGATATCTAGATTACTTTATACATCAACTCAATCGTACATGTGAATACAGCAGTATACTGCAACTGTTTATCACATATAAAGCATCTTATAGTGTGTACATGTAATATAGGTGATCAGTGCGTTGAGAAAAATTCATTCGTTTTTTGGACGCGCCAGGAATAGAACCTGGTGTCCTCCGAGTGGGAGCCAATAGTTCTAACCACTGCACCACTGACACTGACAGTGTGAAGCGTGAATGAAAGAAAGTTGTAAAAACAGGGCAACAAACTACTAATCGGTGATCAATACAAATTAAATGCATTTAGGGATTAAGGATAATTATAACACCTTATATTTATAATTATTTTATGTGTCATGCCATCACAACACTGAACTCGATGCCAATCTATGAGCTTAAAGTTTTCCTTCTCCAACTATTCGAAAAACCATTTTCTGCCAATTAACTAATGTCAATGAGTAATGGTCGACTCCTAGGAATTTGTCAGTTAACTATGATTCCTACAACATATTGCTCACTATAACTACCAGGTTAAATCTTAAATCCCCCGATGGCGATAGGATAAATAATAAAAATGTTAGATTTCGCCATAATTACAAACCACTGACATGCTGAGCGCGGTTTTCATTTCATTCAGTCATTTGCCAAACTGCTGCCCACATTACAAATAGGAGCAAAATAACCGACAATTACACCAGGAGAAATGTTAGCCAGATGTTTAGATATGTTCGAGGGAAATTGGGTCAAAACTCGTCGATGTTGTTGTTGTTGCAGACGAGATGGCTGCAATTGCATTTTGCAACTGCAATTGTCCATCAATGCCCAAGTCTCTTTGTTACGGTTAAATAGGCGCAATGCCATTTGGGAGTCATAGCTCGAAATGCACGAGCGTCCCCTGCAGAGTCAGTTGTTGTAAGTAAGTTGTCCGTTTGTTTTGTTGTGCTGGTGGGCATTTTGAAAGTGACATCTAGAGCAAAGCAAAGTGACTAAATACGTAGTCGTCTTTTATCGATGTCGTGTTACATTCTAAACCACTTTTTAATTTCCCAATTGTTGCAAGAAGTGATCGCGCAAGGTCTGTCCATTGGCGGATATCCGCTTGGATTTCCCCACAGCAGCTAACGACTACATTTTCACATTTCAAAGTCATTGTTCCGTGTCGAATTGACAAATGAAATTTGAGCTGATGTGATGACTAGTTGTTGGCCTGTAAGTGTGTGCAATTGCGTAGGTCCATCATTCACCGTTCGTGCAGACAGGATGAAGGTTTTCCATTGATTACAGGGTTAAATAGTTTGTCTGTCTGTCTGTCATGCCAAAATATAATTAATGTTAATAATTTATATTCAGCTAGTGCCCGCCCCATCAGTAAGACAAATTGTTTCTGCTTTTGACATTATGACAAGACAACACAATTGTAAATGAGGGAAAAGAACCTTTTGACACTGAGAGAAAAACTTTCTCTCTCTGCATGGATGTATCTGCGGTGCTACTACGCATTTTCTCCCTTTGCAGTTTAATTCAACGAACAGTACTTATGAGTTTCACTCTATGCAATGCAAAGAAGCGATCATTACAGCATCGTTTCAAAAGAGGCTAATGGAGAAGTAAGTCATAGCTTCCATTCAACTAAATATTCCCATGCAGTGATATGGGTATCATCATTGTGTGTCATTTACATCAACCGCAACCTATAAAACTTCAAGAGTAGACAGACACCACAATGATATTAAATGGCAGTGAATGCTCAACAGTTGCAGTCGGAAGGAATTCAAAAGTACTTTGGCTGAGAAGACTCGTTGTGGCGAATATGAACTGAGTGGGAAATAAATCTAATAAGCACATAACTAATTGAATGCTTCTTTGAAATCAAATGAAGTTTCTCTCTTTGCTTTGCTTTAATTTCTCTCTTTGCGTATGTTATGAATTAGTGTTTTTACATCAAAATTTTAAGTTTAAAATATTCCGAAATAAACCTGCGCCCAAGTTAAGAAAACTAATTTCTGGCCTAGGCCATAACAAGACCTTAGGGAGCGTAAAAAGAAACTTTTGGCTTCTCTCTCAATTTGTTTTCACGTTTCTAGTCGATTTGCTAACATAAAACTTAGCCATTACTTTCTCTGTGAGAATTCGCTTGTCCTCTGGACAGATTCAATTGTACGAACATTCATTTCTCACATTTAATTAAATTTTTGCAAAAGGTTTCGCCACCTGAAAGCGATCGTAAAAGAAAATTTTTAAACTGAAATTGCAGGTAAATTGGGCAAGGGAAAACTTGTTCAACATAATAATACCTATATGAGTGTGTACAAGCACTTGAGTATAAGTGAAGAAATCTTTGACATATTTTTCTCTGGTGTTTTTCACTTTTAAATGTCAGATAATTTTGGATAAACTTAACAAACTGGCAACAGCTTGCCGACTGCACAAAGCGCTCTACCTTTTTTACTTCAAAAATCTATTCGGGTCAGTCAAGAACCACCACAAGAAAATAAACTCTTGATTGTTTAGTAAAAATTCACTTCGCTAACTGTAAAATACTAAGCAATCAAGAAAAAAACGAGAACATCGATATGTACCCAACCGAGGCTCTGCCAGTATCTTCTCTACCGAAGGAATCCGCTGGTCAGTAAACTCATTCGGTCCTTACAAGTCTCGCAATCTCCAGATGAGTTATACCCAATCTTCCTACAACGTGGGATAACCGCTACTCTATTATTTCTCATACAACGTGGGATAGAAATAATAGAACCACTATTCGAAAAACTCTACAGAGCCAACGATAGGCCTAGAATACGTTCCAGAGATATACGAGTAATCTTTCTACCAATAGCAGGAAAGGAGTCTCTTGAGGATACCAGGTCATACCATATCATCACATCATTTATACTAAAAGCCATGGAGAAAATAATAGGCCAATACATAAGGTATACTTCATTCTAAATTAACCCCTTAACCCCAGTCAACATGCATACGAGACTGACAAATCAACAGAAAGAGCATTACATGAGCTGACAATTGAAATCGAAGACACACTTCGAAGTAAAAAAATGTTCATTGACATAAAAGGCGCTTTTGACAATACCAACTTTGAAGCAATTCAAACACAAGCCAGATCAAGGGGAATCCACTCCTCTATCATAGGATGGGTTATGAATGTGGATGCTGATTACAGTAAAATACAAGCGTCGTGCGGTGACGAAATCATCACAATGGCGACAACCAGGGGTTGCCCACAAGGTTGGAATTAAAACCCCACTTATTGCTGCTGGTGTTGGATCCGCTACAGCTCGCCAGCCTGAAGAACAACTGTTTAACAAACATCAGCTAATGGTCCTAGCCTAGTCCTAATGGTTCGTGGCGAAACAAGTCAAACTAGTAAAAGACTGGTGCAAGGAGGTCGACCTAAGTGTCAACCCTGACAAAATAGTCTGCACCTTATTCACAAAGAAGAAAAGAACAACGTTTCACTACGATTCCAAGACAAAATCCTTCAAATTGCTCCGGAAGTTAAACATCTAGTGGTCATCAAAAAACTCACATGGAATTCGCACACATCATTTATTACTAAGAAAGCTAACAAAGCTTACTATATCTGCCAGCGTATGTTTAGCAAAATGTGGGGAATTAAGCCCGCAAATGACCTTATGGCTATACCAAAGCATTATTGGACCCATAATCACATATGCGACCCTAGTTTGGTGGCAAAAAAAACAGATCAATTGAATACTTGCTTGAAACTAAACAAAATCCAAAGACTAATCTATCTAGGTGTGCAACAGGCGTCATTAAGACTCCAAGAGCAGCTATAGAAAAGCTTCTAGGACTCCCATCCCTGTACATTATAAAAAAATCAAGGTTCAAGAGCCATCCAAGAAAAAAATTGTTAATCTAATAAAAGCAAACAGACCGGGACACACCAGTATCATAACCAATATAAATTTGGAAAGCTGTCCAACCATCGGACAGAATGATAAAAACAAGTAACTTCCAAAGAAACTTTTTGATAAGAATACCAGAATGAAATCGAGTTGAAAATATTATTAGTACACTTCTCTTATAGTATTCCAGACAGAAACTATAGCAATAGAAGCATGCACCCTTGAATGAAAAAGGTACAGAAGAACCAAGATCTATATGATCTCAGACAGTCAGGCAGCACTCCAAGCATTAAAAGGTCCCGTCTTTCACTCCAAAATAACGTGAAACTACTTCTGTCACTTGAAAGAATTTCCCAAAACTAACAAATTCACCCTAATATGGTCTACAGGTCACTCAGGCATCTTAAGAAACGAGGCAGCAGACTTCTGTGAAAGAGAAGGCGCAGAAGGAGGCTTTACTGACCCCGAACCCAGTATTACATATCTTAAGAACAACATCAAAGAGTGGGAAAAAATCTAAGCGGAATGGGAATCATCGACTGTGATGAGACAGGCCAAAAAGCTTCTTAACTGTAATACGAATCACTTAAACCGACACGCACGAAGAACACTAGTCTGGTACATGACTGGACATTGCCCATTCCATGGCCAGCTTTTGAAAGTGGGTAGATCCCAATCGGACTGCTGCTGATTCTGAAACGAGGCAAAAAAAAACATCAGAACACATACTTTTCATATGGCTTCACGTCCGGAAAATAATAAAAAACTTGAAGGCACATACAGTTCTCTGGGCGAATGCCAACCAATTGACTTGGCACTTTTATAAAATGACTTTCTTCTATCATTTACCGCGATTACATGAATATTTGTATTTGAAAATAGAAATCTATTTGTTTTGGTCGGGAAAATAATAAAATGAAAAAGAACAAAAAGAAAATCCAGAAAAGGTATTTTGTAGTTTAGTTTGCTATCTTAATAGTTTTGAGTTTTTTGTTAACTTTTATTGAGAACTAATACCGATTAAAAAGAAAACAATAGAAAAGCTACACACTGTCGCACACAACGAATTTCGTATTTTCGTAAAACTCGCTATTAATATGCAATGGAGATAGAATGATATATCACAAAAGAGATTTTTACTAACTAAGTAATTTCGCACTTTTTTACATATCTATAACCACAATTATAACCTGACTACAGCGGGTATGGGGCTATGCTTGGAGTACTCCGACTACACAAACTAAGTAACGTTTAGGCAAGGTCGACTACTTCACGTAGGGCAGGCCAAGAGAAAAAGTGGATTCATTGGCCAAGCTGATTCCTTTAGCGAGCATGCCGTGTGATCACATGGTGATAAAATTTGCAATCAAAATGAGCACAAAAATGGAATTTCGATATGAAACTGAATACCAGATACATGTGGGAGCCATAAAGTGGCAAGGCATGGATCAAGAAAGCAGAAGGGGAAAAAGAATTGTTGGGGTAATACAACCTAAAGTGGTGACCCTTGGTGTTGGGACTAAGCAGAAATAATATTACTTTAATTACGGGACTAAAGAGGCACCTAAAGAAAGTAAGAATAGAAGTGGACGAAACCTGCAAGCTTTGCGAAAAAGCCCCTTGACACCTTTCGAACAAATGCGTAGCAACGATCTGACAAAAAGGAAACCATATGGGAATTCATGCATTCTCGGAGTCTGCGCAACATTCACTGAATTCACTCCATATGATTAAGTTTCTAATAGCCATTGCTATGGGGGTTGCTATAAGGACGGGTATAAACTGTTCCTGAAGCACAGAATAGGATTCTATTCGGATTCGGCGGCGGACGGCGGTCGGCAGCCAGGAGGAATAAGGAATGAACTTCTACCGAATTACAAACGAGTTGAATTCGTGCCATTCCGTTGTTATGCATGCAATTTGCTTCTGAATAGAAACTGCTGCACTGGATATTTGTTTCCATCCGACAAAGGACAATAATTCAAATTCCAAATTCTAATCGAACTATTCGTTGGCTATTTGCTTAATGTGACTCTTGTTCCCAATGTTTAATTTTGTTCTAATTATTGCGACAAATGATTAGTGTTCATCCATTAGCAAATATGCTTAAGGAACTGGTGGGTGGAGGGAATTGTGTGATTTTGGTCAGTACAACAGGGATATTTCAAAACATATTGCTGGATGATCGATTGTAAAATTATTTTTGGTAAACTGCACTGCAAACGAAGATAATATGAAGGAACAAATATCAACTTTTGGTTATTTTAATGGAACTGGAACCACAGCTTTATTCCAATTATTTTGTCAGTAATGTTGGGTACCATGTAACTTAGTACGAGGGTTGCTCGCGATATCTACATGGCAATTCTATTATTCTATTCGATTCATCTGATCCTTCAGAGATACTAGAATCTTATGCAAAAATTTTCGATAATATTCCTCTACATCTTCTAGTTTTTCAAAAAACTTATAAGTAACCTTGTAACATTGATATTTTTCAGGACAAAGTAATTGCTGCTACTAGCTTTTCCCGGTACTCCGCCACCCACACACATGACTGCCCGCCTTGTCATCGCTACCACTATTGCCAAAACAATTTCATTATGGCTATATGGCGTGATGTTCGTAGAGCACAGAAAGTAGCGCAGTGAACAGTGCAGCAGATAGCACATATGATCCCCGACTTAAGTTATTTAGTTACAAAATTGGAAGTCACCTAAGGCGCTTTTGAAAAAAAAAAAAACGGAATAATTTATGGTTTATATTAACCCTGAAAATCTTTTCTAAATTCTTTTTTCTTTCTATTATATTCCCTATCATTAAATCAGGTGTTAAACATTCAATTAAAACCAGCCGAGCTTCTTCCCAACTAGATTTCGGTAGTACGCAGTGTTCAGATGTTTGCCTTGCATGTAATGGGGAGTAGATAATTTTAAGGAACCATAATATGTGAAATATGCTTGAGTATATTTGGAAAACCAATGAAACTTTGTTCATGCGATGCAATCCGTGTAGTTACCAATTTAGTTAATCAATGATAAGCCTTCAAAACTAATTTACGGTACCGAAATATGAAACGATAGGAAATATGGCAATTATGTTCATACTTAAAAGCTTTTTTTAGAGGAATTATGATTATTTGGCTTTACAAATTATCATCTGATATGGTTAAGTATCTGATGTTGAAAAGATATCACTGAACGGGGCTAAAATTTTCAGTTTCAACGAATTATTTTTACGTTATTTAATTATCAATAGATTGTATTTAATTTATTTTGTACCAGGACCAAAATATCACTGTCTTGTCTGTGATATGCTAGACGAAGCATTAAAAATTCAATTAACATTTACATCACGATATCACTGACGGCGATGTGGTTATGTATCGCACGCGAATGAACAAAGTTACAATCATAAACGGGAGTACGGGTTTTGAATTTTTGATTTAATTGCTTTTTTCATGAGTTTATCTAACCAAAACCATATGTTTTTGTTTGTTTGTATATTGCCGCAAGTCCAATGATCTATTCTGTAATACTCGAACTCATTGCACTTTCGTTTCGCATGTGATTTTTGCGAGTTACGAAAGCAATTTCTTTCTACATACAGCCACATAATTTTATTCAATTTGAAATTTAATTAAAACAGTTTGAATTTTTTGCAAAAAACGCAAAATCCTCTTGTTTGGTAATCAGAAACAAGTTCGTTGCTTAAGTTTTTCGATTTGTCTAGTAAATATTGTTGTCAAAATAGTATTCATAATAGTTTGTTTATCAACTATAAAAAAATTAATGTATTACTTTTAGTGAGTTTATGCTTTAAGAGTCAACATTAAATAAATTTAAAAGAAAATTTTAATGTCAATAAATTAAAGACGATTAGTTGAAAACGAATCGTAATCGTAATCGCTCTTGAAAGTAGGACAAAGCAATCAACTGTTTAAGTTTGCGTTGATAGTCAACTTTCATTGAATTAACGTCAAGTCAACGAGCCAACTAAACCCAGACTAACCCAAATTTCAAACGATCACCACATATTTTCGCAAGGTGATTGTTGCCAGGGAAGAAAAAGAAGAAACGAATACATTTCCGCGTCTATGCAAATCCAAATTGAGAAAGGTACACAAAATCAATCACAGTGAATTATACACTCTCGTTCAACAGATGCGATATATTCATTAGCAATTTCTGTCACGAAATCTTGCACAATTTTTATGGAGTAGTCTTTGTTTGTCGATCGTAAATACCATCAATGTGATAAGTGTTATCTAACATGAAATTTCTTTATAGTCTTTCAGTTTTTTTATTTTCAACTTTGTTTATATGCGTAAGTGGTCAAACATAGTAAGATGATGAAGGAAATGCTTTTGTTATTTTGCCATCGTTACTACGAATTTGTAGTTTTAAAGCGAACCGATTTTGTTTGCTTATCAATCACTGGTACAATGATTATATTTCCTTTTAAAAAACTTTCCTAAAGAGAGTTCAATGGAAAATCTTTCTAATGGCAAATCAATGTTAAACATTCATAAATCTTCCAATTTCCAACAAAAATACAAGTGGAAATCCCCTGCTACTTATCTCAAAGGAAACACAAAAATTTGCATCAAGTGCACTTTTCCATTTCACTTTGCATTGATTGGGAAACTGATTTCCCGCTTTCCTGGAAACTCACACACAAAACAACTTACACTATACCAAGAGTGTGCACACAGTCGACATCCAGCAAAAATACATATCTCGAGATATGATTTACGGCATTCGATGTAAATTGCCTCCGCTTCCTCAATCGAGCAATGCGCATGGAAGCAATAAGCAATCTGTGAAGAAGAAGAAGAGTTATGTGATGTTTTGGTTCGTGACAAATATACATGTTTTACGCGCTTTGGTAACAAGTGAGACAGATCCTCGCTCGTGTTAAGAGAAATGATTTACACGAAGCAAGGTATCAAAATTTCCCAAAGGCTAAAGTGTCAGGTGGATTTTCTTTTTGGCGCCGTAATGTAAATGACGGTGTCTCGTAAATCAGGCAAAAACACGTCAAGCTGAGTGCAAGTTGTGTGTAATGAATAGACATTTAACATGACAGCGATTGGGTTGGCGAGGTGGTGGGGGTTCGTATAACAGATTTTAAGTTACAACGCGCGAGCTTTTAAATTTTAAATTTGTCCACTATAACAGTGAGTAGGGTCTGATGTTTCATAAAATCTGGTTATTTATTGCACACCGATAAGAATCTTTGTTTAAGGAAAACCAAGTTTTCTTCCTAAATCTTTTGTTTTGTGCTTTTAATTCAAATGCCTTCAAGGGATTCGCATTCTTATTATGCATAGACGCAGTGTGATAGGATTGGAATTACTTGAACAGAAGTAGGAATGTAATGAATGTTATGTAAGTCCACATTTTTGTCTCTATATCTCTATTATTTCATACACGAAGTAAATTCTAAATTTGAATGGTTGTTGTTGTTGTTGTTGTAGCAACTATTAATTCGTGTTAGTTCAAACGTTGGGTTGTAATGTATGTGTAGCTGTCGGAACAGTCCAGGCCCAGAAATGCAGCTGCTTCGACAGGCTGTGTCCATAGGGATAGCGGTGTGTGTAACGTCAGATGGGACGGCCAGCTAAATAGATGAACTGTGTTGTGTTATGATGCACCACAGTCCAGGCATTGATCGATAATGCTGTCACGTAAGCAGTGTATGTAGCTATTCAGAAAAGAGCTCAATCCTGATCTCAGTTGTGCCAGGGTTGAACTGGTTTGTCTGGGGAGGTTTTCCTCGCTTTGATGTATAGGGGGGAGGGGGCGACGAATAATTCTGCCCGTTTTCCAAGGGTCAGGGATATCCAATGTTTTAAGTGAAAGGTTGAAGAATTGAGCAGGTAAGTGATACCTGTTGAACCTAGATGTTTGAGCATAATCTTTGCGATTCCATTCGGTCCAATAGCTTTGGAGGGTTTTGCACTGCGTACGGCTAATTCAACTTCGGAGGGAAGAAAAATATTTGAGGTGTTGTCGTAGTCGTGGTCGAGGCTGTGCAATATGAATGGTTTTATAAAGCACTGTATATCACAAGTACAGCATCAAATTATGTCTATTTGGAACATAAATTATCAGTTCGGTGAGACAAATTCGGGCGATTTTTGGACGCGCCAGGTATTCACTCTGGTGTCCTCGGAAAAAGAGTAAACTCTACCGACCACAGCACCACCACACTGATTATGAAAATGTTTTTTATAACGTAGACTCGCTCAAGGGATTCGTTCACTTATAATGCTAAAAAAAGCGCTGTTGTTGGGAAGTTTGGGAGAGGGAAATATTATATGTCTTCGCAGACGTGACTTATATGATTGAGAGAGTAATGGCGAGAGGAACAATCCTCTATAAGTCCATTCAGATACTAGCTTATGTAGATGATATTGACATTGTTGGTAGAAACCCAAGAGCTGTACAGGAAACTTTTATCCAGATCGAGCAGGTGGCATGAAATCTGGGGCCGCACATAAATGAGAGCAAAACAAAGTGCATGGTGTCCACGTCTGCGAGTAGAAGATCCTACATTGGTCTCGTAATTAAAATAGATGAGCGTGAATTTTAAGTAGAGCAATCCTTTAACTATTTCGGTACAACTGTAGCATCGCACATGGAATACGCGCACCGTTGCTTAAAGTCAAGAAAGCCAACTATAGTCTGTCAAGACTCTTAAATTTTTTTATTATTTTTAAATAGACTCATTGCCAAGTTAGAAGTCCATGAATGACTTTGAACTTAACCATAACATCCAAGCTGCTGGTATATAAGTACTGACATATGGATCCGAGACTTGGGTGCTTAGCAAAAAGCATTCTGAGCCTTTAGCCGCGTTCAAAAGAATAATCTTACGGTGAGGAAGGACAATTCCGGAGACTCTATATGGATGAGAAATACGAGCGATACCGCGATGTCGATATCGTGAAGATAACAAAGCTCGGTAGGTTCCGGTGGGCAGGACACCTAGCTCGCATGAGCTCGGAAATTCCTTTGCGGTAGGATTTATTGGAACCTACGCTGGAAGGATGGGGCAGACTAGGACGCCTAGAGTTTAGAGATGCAAAACTGGATGACATCAGTTCAAAATCGGGTTCGGTGGAGAAACTTTTTGCGGGAGGCCAGGACCGGACCCCGGTTGTAGAGCAAAATATGATGATGAAAGAATATAATAATAATAATATTATTCGACGCGACAGACCTTTGCGGTCAAAGGCCTTGCTCCTCGCAACCATGTGTGTTGCGCAGGTATATTTTTGCACACAAATGGAGGGGACCTACAATTTAATGCCGGATCCAAAAGGCGAATTGAGAAGCATTCCGTGACAAGTAAATACTCTCGGAACGTTTGTCACCCATTCGCAAGAGGTGGGACACCGTGAAAAATACTGGGATTCGAACCACGAACCCCCTGCACAGAAGTCCATGCTATTATCCACTGAGCCACGGCGTCCACGAAAGAATATAATATAATATATTATATTTTAAAATCAATTCCTTTGTTTATAATGCACATAACGTTTACCGTGTCCCTACTTCTGTTAAACAAGGCGACAATGTATTGTAATAAAGGAAAATTAATTTATTTTGATTTTGACATTGAACCAAAATGAATTAATGGCTTATTGCTACAGAAATTGTTGTTTAAAAAAAGAGTCGTGACTCTAACCTCTGACTGACCAGAGGAACAAAATGAGTAAAAAAGCGAAGAAGCAGATTCAAACATAAAAGAAACACGAAGCATTGCAGCCATTGCCATGGCCATATTTATATATAGGGACTATCAAATTTGCGTATCTGAAATGTCTTAACCATAGTGACGAAGCGGTGTAACAAGTCTTATATGCTTTCCATTTACACTTCCATTCCGCTCTATGCACTTTGGAGTGCCCTGGGGTGCGGAGCTGTCGATTAACACAAAGCAAAACATTCATCACAGAGCTCTCAGTTTATTTTTGATAAACGCGTTTTGATTTCGATTTTCTTCTGTCTTTTTTTTCCTGAATAAATAGTCTGGTCCCAAAATTCAAGAAATATACATCTGTTGTAATGCGTGCTTATAACATATATACGAGTACATAATATATACACTCTATGAGTTTGTTACTTCGCGTCCCCTCTTCATTCTGCTCAACAAAAAAAATTTTATGCTGTGAGTCGGTTGCGGTTACGGAAATTTCTCCTCTTATGCAATATTTCTTCTACCCAACCGAAAACAAAAATAAACCAACCTCATTAACGTATTTTTAAGGCGCTTGTGAAAGACGCAACAACGCACATGCAATTTGGGTTAAAAACCGTTGATTTCGTCATTATTTATATTAACATGGATTGCGTAACATGAGTTCCTATAAGATGTTTGAGTTTATGTTCGTATTATTCAATATCCATGAATGTGTTCGTCGATTTAATTTTAATAAATGACAAAATTATTAAAAACTGTAAAGTAAAGTCAGCGATCAAACTTCGAGACCGATAAAAAGCTGGAGAAAACTATTAATATGAATCGATGAAATATAATCGCTCATTAGACAGGTGACTGATAAGCTGTTAAATTTAAAATTGATTTTAATATACACATATTGCCGGGCATTGATTTGGGAAAAAGAGAAATTATTTTAGACAATTTTCCGAGCATATTGCCAATTATATCGATTGTTAAGGAATGAAAATCATAAGGAAGTTATTCAGTTTATATCGTGGCACTAGCTGGCTAATAAGTGCAGTGAATTAATATAAACATAATTGTTAGTGAAATGTGGTTTTCTTTTATTATAATTGTAAGGCATCGACATTTTTAATTTCAGTTTCATTTGAAAATAAAGAGAAAATGTTAATGCCTAATGCATTTGATTGCAAAGTGGGGTATTGTCAGCTTCAGTTGCTGTGGCAATTTAATTTCTTCCTTATATCTTTTTTTAATTATGACAAGGAGATTATTACTTATGAGTACTCGTATTATAGAGATAAATGTAATGCCCAGTCTTACAATGGCAGCATATCCAGTGTTAAAACTTCGAACAGACTGGAGTTTAAGAGAAAATGGGTTTTAAACTGTTAGCTTAAGAAAACAAACAGCGAGTTAGCCAATACTTAGTCATCTACTTTAATGAAAATCTCATCGTAAACGCTTATCAGCGACCAGTTAAGATAAACTATGATCTTAACTGCATTGCGATTTATTGCGAAACTACTGACTGCTCAAAACATGGTTTGAGCCAGTATCACGAACTTGACGTGATGTAGTGCTTGCTTTACCTTCTAGTTGTGGTCCCCGGGCAACTATGTGTATAAATTAGGACATACTGGGAGTGAGTGAAGTAAGATGGTTCGACGCGGGAGAGTAACAATCCCCAACGCGTAACACTGTGTTACTCTACAACGGCAAACCCTCCGGCAGTCCCCGTGCATCTGGAGTGGGTGTCTTGATAACGAAAACAGCACGCAGAGGCCTAATTTCCCGGCACCCACATAGTGATCTTATCGGCCTGATTTTGGACTAAAGTACGGCGCGTCACGATCATACCCAACGAATCCCTTGACTGAGGATGAAAAGCACAACTTCTATAATCTGCTAAGCTCTGTATTCAGCGTAACGTCGAACGGAGATATCGTCATCGTTAGGGGGGACTTGAATGCCAAGTTAGGCAACGGCAATGAAGGACTCAGACATGTGATTGAGAAGCACGGCCTCGGCGAACTAAATGACAATGGTGAAAGATTTGTTGATTTTTTTAACACCAACCAAATTCTCATAGGAGGCACCGTGTTTGAGCATAAGACCTGCCATTAAATCAGTTGGGCAATCATCATCCAACCAAATCGACCACTTGGTGATCAGCCGACGTTTTAGGAGCTGTCTTTTACACGTCCGAAAGAGACGAGGAGCCGACATGGATATGGTAGCTAGTGTCCAGTTACGTACTGCATCAGTTCAAAGACTCCGCAATTTCATCCGAATGCCTAGGTATAACATCGCTCGGCTAACGATCCCCTCAGTACGCCAACAATTAAGGGATCACTTATCGCAAGGAGTGGAAGCAATAAGCAGCTCACTGCAGACAACCATCTACGAACATTGGAAAGCTCTGAAAAATGTTTTTACATCTGGAGCGGAAAGTATTGTTGGTATAAGCTAGGAAAAGCACAGCACGTGGCTTACCGAGGATACCTGGAGGCGGATTGAAGAACGTAGGTTCATTAAAGCTCATATTGTAGATACCACAGCAGCAGCGAGGATCGAGCTAGAGTCCCTGTATCGAAGCAAAATAAGAGAAATGCAGCGTAGTGTAAGACATGACAAACGTAATTATATTAACAAACTGGCCTGAGAAGTAGAGGAAGCAGCGGGCAGGTGCGATAGCAGAACCATTTACAGAATCACCAAAGAGCTGACAGGTGGCCAACGCTCTAGCCAACATCCGGTCAAAGGCCTAGATGGTGCCGTACTCGTTTCAGATGAGGATCAGCTTAAGCAATAGAAGGAGTATTTTTCTACGGTCCTTAACCGTATATTCACCAACGATATGCACCCAAATCAAACGGAGCTGCCGGAAGTAACAGTTTACCGAATTCGCACCTCAACTCCCAGTAAAGGTGAGATAGCTACCGCGATCAGCGCGGAGGGATTTGCGTTCTTCCTTCAGTTGCAAAGGTAATAGCCAAAGAAGTACTTAAGCGAATCAAGGAACATCTGGAAGATACACTCGATGCCGAACATGCGGTAACCGCACTGGATCATCCAGTGTACAACTGGATCAACACCCTGTGAATTATTATTGAATAGTGCGTTGAATTCTGGTCACCACTGCACCTGCTGTTCATCGATTTTGAGAAGGCGTTTGACAGTGTCAACAGATAGCTCTCTCGCTACTATCACAAAAAGATTACAAACGTTCGTATATAGGTGCCTACGGAACATCTTAAGGGTTTTCTGGCCTAACCGTATCTATAACGAACATCTTTACCAGAGAACGGGTCAGGAACCAATAGGCACAACCATCCAACGACGGAAGTGGCACTGGATTCATCATACTCCAAAAAGGCGACAGTTCCATAGCAAACTACGCAATGCAATGGAATCCGTTATATCAGGATGGTAAAAGAACGGGTCATCCGAAAAATACATGGCGCAGAATAGTTGAGGAGGAGTCACGGCAATCGGGGAAGAGTTGGAGAGAGCTGAAGCTCATTGCCAGGAACCGCACGCGATGGCGCGTAGGAGTAGTAGAGACCCTAGGATCCACAAGGGGATAAAGGACATAAGTAAGTAAGTAAGCTGCGTTGCTAGAATTGGAATCACCTTGTGTCAAGATTGTTTTATAATGTAAGGGAAGACTAAACTCTATTTCAAGATGGAATTCTGTTACTATTATTTGTGTTCCGGGACATAGAGAAATAAAAGGAAATGAATTCGCTGGTGCACTTGCAAGAAGTGGTTTTTCCGATACTCCCACTGGTCCGGAACCAAAGTTAGGCTTGAGTCAGGCAAGCTTCAATATTGGTATTCGAAGAATTATGGAAGCCGAACAAGAACAACGTTGGAACTCTATAAACATATGTAGAACTACCAAGCATTTTGTGGATAGGGCGAACAAAAACACCACTAAGTTCATTTTGGGAATGTCCAGAGCATGGTCGGTTAACTTACAGGACACAACCCAACTGGAATTCATTGGTTCAAGTTGGGACTTATATTAGATCCAATATGAAATTCTTGCCTGGAGCAAGAAGAAACAACTACACATTTCCTTTGTAGCTGGCCTACTTTCTCCAGGCTACGGATGAACATTTTTGCAAGGGATTTAATAACTATCAAAGAACTTCGGCTATCTTAAAGTAACGAAGCTGCGCGGAAAATCCTATGAGGTGGTCAGACCAAGCCTTCGCTGTGAAGAATGTATTAGATCAGGACGTCCAGAGTTTATTAATGCCTGTTAAAGAAAACCTACGATTTAAGATACATACTTGACAGCAATTTGGAGTGCACTGAATAGATCATTTTTAGTTCATCAGTTTATCATTATAACAATTATACATTAAAATAAACACAGATTATAACAACTAAAATTCAATATCAATCCATGACCTATCGCATAAGATTATCTATCAAATATTCTATTGATTATGATACTCACCTTACTTTTCTCTGGAATAAATGTAATCCAAAAATTATTTGTTGTTTAGTTTTACAGCAATATGTTAATTTAATTGTGTTCCAGAAGGTAATCCAAAATCTATTTGAATTTTTTCTAAAATATATGAAAAGCTATCACTTTTAATTCAATTAGGTAAGCAAATGTATCACAAAACGATTAACAGCGCGAGAGCGTTTTTGTCTCTTTGTTGCCGGTCAACCACGCAAAAGCAACGTAATGCGGAAAGTAATCGAAATTGATCTTATTTTAGTGACATTGTTGCGTTCCGAAGAAAACTAAACTATGTGCAGAGATGAAAGAGATGGAGATTATCACGGCGAAGACAACGATTGCGACGGAGACAACAACGACGGCAACGACAACGACAACGAAAACAAAATCGAATAAAAAATTACAAATAAATGAACAGAAAACAAAATTAAACCCGAGCACTTTCTCTTCTTTTGGTTGTGGTGGCGGCGTTAATTTACCAATAATTTTTCATTTATTTCTTTTAAATATTAACTTAGTGAGTAGTATCCTTGTTGGTTAAGCACTGCTTCTTTATATGTACTTTTGTTAGATGATATATCCTTAAAATTTGTTAGGAATCAGTTTTACGGATTTTTAACTTATGAGTGGCAAAATCAAAAATCCTTTACGTTAAAATTTAAAACTCCCGAAAAAATAGCGCACGATCAACAAAGCTGTAAACACGCTGTTAACAACGTACGTCAATATTGTTCGACCTTCTTGAGTAAAATCTCAAAGAAGTCTGAGCGCTGAACTTAACTGGTCGGTGCTTGCTATGAGACTTTCTTACTGTGGCTGACAACAACGACGACGACGACGACGACGACGACAATGAATTGAGGAGCAGACATGAAACCAAACCGATCGCGAATGACTGAAGAGCGAAATTGAAAAAAGTATTTGGCCCAAGTTGTCGGCTTCTTAAAGTCCCATGGTTGTGGTAGTATCTGCTTGTGGTAGTATCTGCTTGTGGTTTCTTCATCGGTGTTCGTTCGTTCCATCAGATGGAGACAAGTCGAATATTTTACTCTCAAACCAGCAATGGTTTTATGATGAGTATTTCAAGCAGCTGTTGTGCGATGCGTTGCGGAAGAGGATCGTACAAATTTCCGGCAAATCGCGATAGTGTCATTATTGTGTGCGGTGTCATCACACGTGTACTCGTATAAATGGAAATGAGATTAACTGCAGATGTATTTGGTCAATTAAACAACGCAAATGAAGCCTTGATTTAGAAACAGAAACCCACCGCTCAACTGTTATCCCTCGATTCATCGTTAATTGATGTGAAGACTTTTGGGAATCTCCCAAGCGATATTTCAACAGCATTCGATGGCCATTAACCGAGGTCGATCGACAAGGTAAAAACACAAAAATCCCAATGACCATCGGGAGATCAGTGTAAGTAGTGGATCGATCATGAGTCATGACGATGCAGTTACCATCAGCTAACGAGTATAAGGTACAAAGTGTGGTCTGTTCGGTGTTATTGCAGTCCAATGTAACGCAATGCGCAGCAGCCCAACCTAAGCAATCGCATGCGATGAAAGTGAAAGGAGGGTATCCGAGGCGGTTTGAAATGATCAAGCTCAACGTTGGGTATTGTGGAAATAATTTGTTTTTACATTTTCCTTTATCGCCGGCGATTGCAGTGTAAATCTACATAAACGACCATAATTTCAAACAACAATGTTGTTGGAGTAATATATCTACTTTTTTTTTAATTAAATCGAGTTACTGCGGCTTACTGTATGAGTGCGGAGTTTAAGTTTGCAGCAGTTTGAGAAATGTACAAACTTCAGCGTTTTTATGACAGTGAAATATCTGCTTCTTAAGTTTTGACATCAATCCCCATTGCACATTCAATAAATTTCTAATTTTCAGATGTCTATAAAATATAAGCAACAAAAGAATTAAGAAACGAACTTGGTGTTTTTTAAACAAATGAATTTGTTGATTATAAGCCAGCATCATGCATTTTTCCTTTTACTTTCACACCTACGATGTGCTTAGCACTATAAACGTAGAAAGGGTGCGCGTGGGTACATTTATAAAAAAACCATAAATTTATCGTATTTATTAAAATATGTGCGGCATTTTGTAAGAAAATGCTGGCTAGTAGCTGATTGGGGTTTGACTAAACATACTTATAGGTGGCATTAGCACATAATGGTTCTGTTTCTTATTAGCAGATTATTACTAGACCTCTGAGGAAAAATTCTGCTTGCTGAAAGTAGGTATCTCATCAGGTTACCGATGATTTTTTCATGTTGCAGCATATCTCTGTACTATCTCCCTTTAAAAGCAATGAATAGAATTTTTCAAATTGGATGTCTCATTTTCCAAAAGGGTTTCTCAACTATGCGTAGAGTAACCTGCGGTTTGTTTGACATTTCAACTCGTCTATAGTTTCCATTTAAACGTGAAAAATTACATGCTTCAATAAAGTGAAGATGAAAAATATTCTAACTTTTATAAGAGTTTACTACAACTTTACGTGCGCATATCTTTTTAGACATTAAGCCCATCTCTGACTCAATGGCTTTAATAAAAACAATTTTTACATTTCGATATGTTGAATAGGATTCCAGAATCCTGTACATATTCTCAGTACCTTTGTTTCAAATAGAGAGGTCTTCTTCATCGTTGTTGGTGAGACGGTGGACCATATGGGATAGCCATAGGTTATCACTGGCCTGATGAGCTGCATGTAGATGAGCAGCCTGGTGTTCGTTTTCGAAGAAGCGGATGCACCAAACGAAGAGCGAAGCTAGTTTTTTTCATCGTTTTATCGATGTGCTTGTTGAACTTAAGCCTGTCCCTGAAGTTGATTCCCAGGTTCTTCATTTCTGACTTTATGTTTATTATTGTGTTGTCTCGAAGGGTGATCTGCACCGGCTCACAAAATTTCTTCTTCTTGTTCTCGTCTCTGGCACTCGGAAGCAGTTGAACTCTGTTTTGTTGGCGTTGATCTTCATCCCCCGCTTGAAGTAGTAATCCCAAATATTTCGGAGGTGTTCCTCCTCTTTTCGGGCAGCTTTCTCAGGAGAGAGGGAAACGGTATATGTGATGGAGTCATTCGCGAAAAGCATGGTTCTTGTTTCAGCCGAATTGGTGGGTTGATCCGCCGTGTAAGTTCTAAATAGGGCTGGGCCAAGTCTAGAACCTTGAAGAACTCCGGCTTTGATCCTTTTCCTAGTGGATGAGTCGCCAAAAATCTGTACAAAAAAGACCCTGTAAAAGAAGAAACAGTAGCCCGTTGATCCAGACACTAAGGAAAGCTTTTTCGATGTCTAGCAAACAGGCTACTGTACTACTTTTGACGTTCTGTCCTAGAGTGACGTTACTGTTAAGCTTCAGCAGAGGGTGCAGCGTAGAGTGCTTCTCTTGGAATCCGAATTGAAAGGAAGGAATAAAGTTTATTTCCGAACAAAATGTATTAATCTTTTTACGGATCAAAGATTCCAATAGTTTACTGATACAACACAGTAAAGCTATTGGACGATAACCAGTTACGCTTGAGCGGTCAGTTTTTTTGTGTACTGGTACTACCTTAGGCCACCTTCCAGTTGTCTGGAAAGTAACCATTGTTAAGGCAATTGTTGAAAATGATGGTTAACATTAAGATTGCCAAATCCGATAACTTTTTAAGCAAAATGTTAGAAATTCCGTCAATGCCCGATGATTTTTTTGGGTTTCCACTCATTATTAAATAACTGACAATAGCTGTTCCGTCGTTGGTACTTTGTTATGTGCCTGACAACTGCAGCAATTAAATGTTAAGGCCTTATGTTGTGTGATTAGTATCTTCTTTTTAGAAATGTGGGTCTTACAATCATGAAACCTAAAACGGAAACCGAATTCAGGGCATTCTTCTTCTTTCTTTCCTTTACTCCGCGGGGGAGAATAGGTCTTCTACAAACGCCCGCCAATGAACTCGATTTAACGCCTGAGGTTTCAAGAGACGCCACTCGGTCCCCTGGGATCATGCTCATTCAGGGCATATATTATACAAAAAGATGCACTTCTTTGTAATACCATTGAAAATTTCATCTTCAACCAAACGTATGTTCATTTTCCAGTTTGTTTGCTAAGCCCCAAAATCTTTCCTGCATCGACAATAAGCAAGAGGACTGTTGTTGTTTATTCTGAAGAATTATTTGTAAGAAAAAAATTTCACCACGATTTTCAGTACACAAGCTCCAATTTCTTATATCTTACTTTTTAGTTGCTTGTTAATAAAAAAAAATTTTAACATTTCTCTCTCTCTCTCTCTGTATTAAAAGTGTTTTTCTAAGTAAAACAGTTTGTTGGTTGGTGAAATTGTAAATTTTTTACTATCGTTTTACGATTCTCCACCAATCAGTTTTTACGAGTAACCGTAGTGGCGACGGCCGTTTTTTGCCAACCACAGCTGCATTTTAAAGAAAAACAATCCTTTGCAAACATGCAAAGCCATAAAAATCGATTCATAACCTTATTCCTTTAGACACAAAAGAAACAAACAGACAAACTCACGGTATCATAGTGTGGTCAACATTGCTTTGAAAAAAAAAAAACATTTATTTATTTTTAAATTTTCAAAATAAACTATATAAAGCAAATAAAAAAAAAACGGAACTCACCAAATCTCCGGACAGATGAACAAACAATTGAACAGAAAGTTTTACCTTGTGGCATATTTTCACCCGGCGAAATATATTCATAAGCGATTCAGCTGGGCCTTCGCCGAGCGCCATCATCTCATCGGCTATTAAGTTATGGCCCAGTCCTCGGTTCGGTTCATTTGCAAAATAAAATATCATTTAATTCATGACGGCTGAAGGCACGTACAAATGTAATCTTCTGTCGACACAATTGGGCTTAATGGGGCGGCCGTTGCCGTTGCCGTTGCCACCACTGAGAAAGTTTCGCCTTCTTCAGCTGCTCGTCACATCAGATTGATTGTTTATTGTGAATTGCTTTGTTGGCTGGTTATTTATTTCCTTTACGAATCGCTTTGGCTATGTGGGACTTATTTCCATAATTACGACAGGCACGCCACCAGATATTCCCCGGGGGTTCGTTTTAAAATGAAATAGTAGGCAGCATTTAATATCAGCTTACGACCGAGAAATACACGCCTACGTTAAGATGTATTTTTTCTGTAATTTGGTTAAAAAAATAAAAATCGGAAACGCCTGCCGCACTGTTAAAGCCAAAAGCCAAAAAAAAAAAAAACGAAGATTGCTGGCATCTTTTTTATTCTTTGAGCAGCAGATTTGGACTTTTTCCCATATTAACTTTGGTCCCCATGTGTTTGTTTGTTTGCTTATAGCCAAATATTGCGTTCAATTTTTAATCCACTACCCAAAACCCGATTTAATTCAAGCTTCGCACAAATGCGTATCTTCGATTAGAGAATTTCATTGAAAGAAGAGACCTTCAATGGTCCCGAGCCAAGCATTGCCTTCAGCAAGAGCCACCTCAAAATACAAGATAAAAGAATGGGCAAATAACGCCATCGAGGTCTAATGGGAATCGGCAACTACGATGAAACAAACCAAAATGCTTTTCAAATACAACATTAAAAACATAAACAAATCAATCAAGCTAAACCGACATACACTCAGGATCCCTTGTCTGGTACATGATGGGACATGGTCCATTTAATGGCCATTTAAAAAAACTGGGGACATTCCAAGCAGAGGCAGAGGAGACGCCAGAACACATACGTTTTATATGTGATATCCTCAACCGAAAAGACTTCAATACCTCAAGGCTCGCACAGTTCTATGGCAGAATGCCAGACCTATCGACCTGGTAGATATATTGGCATTCATAAGAGGACTAAGCCACCACATAATTTGGTAGACATCTGGGGCGGAAAATAGACCTTAAGGTAGGAGTGCACAAGACTTACCAGCCCACCAACATTAATAATAATAAATTTAATTTTTATTTTTTATTTTTTACTCTATTCTGAATTCTATCAAGTTAATGCAAAATGCGATATTGAAGCGCAACCCCATACATACGAATTAAATTCCAAAAGTAGCCTAACATAAGTCTGAACTCTACAATAGTAACATGCCGTTCCAAAGCCCGGGTAAAGGTGGAGGATTTGAGGCATCGGGTTTATCATAATCTCAATAAAAGATATTCCTAATTTAAGGTGGAACAGCATACACCGATGGTTGTATGGCTAAGAGGGTGCTTAGCCGATAGTATGCGGACTCTGAATGCCTGGCGAACTTCGGTTTCAACTCGCCTTTCCATGGCATAACGGGCTCTGTCATTGGTCTTTACCGAATACTCGTGCGTCATTATTGATTCAAGTTCTAATAGTTATAAGATTGATGCATATCAAAGCGCATCAATCGCGGGTTGTTGAGCAACCCGCTGTATCTAGAGAAGCTTTTGAGCTCTCGATGGCTTCGTCTGCTGTTATTGCAGCCGAACCATACATAGAGTTTGGACGGCGTAGCCATACGGGCCCCATCTGTAACTCCCGAGGGCGTCAGAACTGAGCCCCTTCTGATTCTGAAGCATCCACGATCGTTGATGCATGTAGCATCATCTCGGAGAAATCCGGATGCTCTTCTATTGGGAAAGCATTAAATGGGGGCTACTGATCCAGGTGGATTCTTTAAATTGAACTAGCTAGAGAGAAGGCATGCTCTTGCTTTTGCCAAATCCGCCCCTTAAATTTAAGCATTCATTTCAGCAATAAGCTCCATAAGGCAGGGTATTACAGCGAATCTGCATTACGTAAAGGGTGCGTCCCCTACTCTTGGTCTCATCCAAGATCTTTGGGTTATTAGCGGACAGATAAAAGGTCTACGGAACGGGAGAAGTAAGTTGATCTATAAGTACGATGAGTCAGTACCAACGGCAGCCTGCTTGATCGGTACGAACATAAATTTTCTTCCTATTCCAAAATCCAAAACGAAAGAACTGGTGGTCCCTGCTGATTGAAGTTCCGACCGAGAGTGGAACACGGAACATCGTGTGTGCTTTAGCATATTTCCCCGGCGACGATGATAATATTCCGCCTTAGAGATCCAGGAGCCGATAGAGCACAATAGAAGGGTTGAGTGTCTTTTAGAATATCTTATTACTAGTAATGTATATATACTACATAAAGGAACCAAACCTGCTTTCATAAATGCGATTCGCGATGAGGCACTTGACGTCACTCTCAATAGTTCATTTATCTCCACCTTTATTGAAAACTGGCATGTATCCGACGAAGACTCTCTGTCAGACCATTAACACATCAGGTCTGAATTTTCTGGCAAACTGCCACATGCTTCTTCTAAAGTCCACGGACTGAAATCTATATCGGGGACTTGTCCCCTATAAAATATATATGCTTGTCACATCTATTAAGTCCACTCGGGGCTTAGATGAGGCGGCATATCAACTTAATAATGTGTTGCTTTCTTCCTATCATGACAGCTGTGTTCCTAAAACCAGCTTGTATGCGACTGGGTAATCTAGAAGTTTAAGTACATTATACGATGACGTTGGCAGCGAAATAACAGAAAAACGCCGGCAAAGAAACGTTGACAGCTACGTATAGATTAATTATAAGTATCACTTACCAAGAGGCGTCCAGGTAGCAGAAGAACTAGAAAAGAGGACCGACCGTTTGCCTACGTGTTCGCCATTTTATACTTTTCCGCAACATAGTTAGTTCTGGATCAGTTCGCAACGTGCCGCACTGTGATTGGCCAGTACGGCGGCGTGATGTTCGTTGATGTTGTTTGGCATTCTTTGGCTGCACTGTGTTGGTAAAGGGTGTACCCGAATTTAGAAAAAAGTACATGTTACATGTTTTGTGTGAACAAAATTCGGCCACAAGAATTTTGTTTCTCGCAATATCTTCGTGAATCTGATTTGTGATAAATTTTTTTATAATTTTTTTAAAATTATTGTACTTCACCCCATTAAAGCCTGAAGTAAATGCAACTCAGGAATGAAGCTTTCGTATTGTGGTAAAATAAAAGAAAAATAAAAAGTAATTTTAATAGATACCAAGAACCTTTCAATAACCCACCCCCCTAATATGAAAATGAAGAACAGAGTAAAAAAAATATAATTCTGATGACGATAAAGTTGAAAAATATGAGAATGCAAGATTTTTTCTTCTTTACATTACACCCATGTGTTCCGTAAGTGAAATAAGAGAAGTGTAGCGAGAAATTTAAATATGCAACGAAAAATCGAATACGATAACTTTTACACCCAAACCAATAGTGAGGAGGTTTTGGTGTGTATGCAGTGTAGGTGAAGTTCCGTTTTCCCTTTCTACACACTACACCTTAGCTAGACTTTCATATCCAATTTTAATTGGCCATAAAATAAGCTACAATTTGACAGCGCCGCAACATTGTTAAAACGGTATCACATCCTATTATATGAACTGAAATGCAAAAACTCTTTACTGCGTCTCCATGGAGTCGCAAAAATTTCTCACATTCAAATGCGTAAAGAAAGCAGCCGAAAAACTTACAGCATCATCGGTTGTTGGCTGAGATTGAAACTTGTGCGAACCATGTTACCCATCCGGCAAACGAACATTATATTGAATCGCAAAGGAACTCAAAAGACATAACAAAGAAGGTTTTGAGTTTGAAGCGCGCCAACCTGAAAACGATGAATATTCACGCCTTCGCAAATAAAAATAACTGCAAAGTCGTAAAAATAAATAAAGCATTTCAAGCGGAGTGAATATTTTCCAATACATATAACATATATATTAGACGCACTGCTATGATCTCTGATGTTACCGTTGTTCGACCAAAGGAAGGCACAAAGCAACACTCTTACTATGTGAGTGGCAAGACAATCGTTGTCATTCAGATCTGCTGGCCTATTACTGGATCGCTATGTGGAGTTACAAATTTTGCGCAAATACTCATCCGACGAAAAAAGGAAAGTGAAAAATATTTACTCTCAATGTTTGTGACCATCGCGTTGCAGCCGGTCCAGTCTGCTGGTTATTTATTTATTCAAGGTTTAGTTCAAGTTAAATCCATCGTTGTACAAATCGCTCTCCAATCGACAATTACACTGAATGTTTTTCTTGAATTTCTTTGTCCACGGAGTGCGCTGCGCCAATTAGTGGTGGGTTATACGAACACCTATCACCGCCTCTTTGATAGCTTTGATCATCGAATGTGGGTTGAATTGAAAAGTTTAGCTGCATGCAAATCAATACAAAAGTTGCTGGATTGTGCCGAATACTATTGCATATAGATTGAAAGGAATAATGTAGGTTCGTTGAATAAAAATGTCAATAAAGTAGGCGATGATAAATTGATCGGAATTAATGGCCATAAAAACGATTATCTACTCACTTTTATATGTTCTCCATTCAAAGTTACGATTACGTCGGAATCTAGGGAAACAAAAAAGTTCGTCTAATTTTGAAAAATAGTGCATTTAGTGCTCATCCCTAAAGCATGAGAAAGAGGCTATGAATCTGAAAATGATTTCCGACCCGTCAGTATATCCTCAATCTTGTTGAAGGCTCTGGAACCTTTTGTTGACAACAATATCAAGCAACGATTCGAAGATACACAATCATTGAAATTTCAGCACGCATACCTTAGACGGCCCTCCATCAGGTAGGGCGCACGATTGAGCACTTGATCAACTATAAACAATACACGTTAGCCACCTTTTTCAATGTTGAAGAGAAACCTCTTAACTCGTCAGGAGTGGAGCACTTTCTATAAGAATGTATCATCTCCATTCTTGGTAGTAAAATAATTCGTACTAATCTGGGCAGTGGAAATACTATCACACATCAAAGAAGGGGTTAGTATGCCATTGTTGTAGATAATGTTCATTAACAAGATCCAGAAAATACTCGAGAGAATGCGTATGGAGCGAGGAGTTCGCGTATTGAGATGACGCGGTGATTATCAAGGACAACAATTTATGGCTTAGGAGACAATTCAGAGGAAACTATAAAATGGTCTTGTTCACCAATCAATAAAAAAACATAGGCTTTTATTCTACTCAAAGGTAAATATCTCGGATAGAAACCTTAACTGAAAGTCGAACATAGAATTCAGGGCTTAGAAATTATTCGCCGCTCTCTATGCCAGCAGCAAAACCATTGGTAAGAAATAGGGCCTCTCAACAAAGATGTAAAAATGTTATTCACTGCTGCTGTACGCCAAATCCCTATAGGGATAGTTTGGTGGCCGGCGATGAGCAAAAAACAGTTCCAAAAAGCGCAGCAGAATACAAAATTCAGCTGCAGTTAGCATTACAGTAGTTTCAATATCATATCCGACTAATACCTTGAACGCCATATTACATCTGACCAATTTATTAAATACGTCGCGACGTGCAGTCTAGTACGGCTCAGAAACATATGGCAACGAGTACCAAGATGAATGATACTTTAACTGACTACTGCACCCTCAACTGAGCTTCAACTTCAAATTTTCTGACGAGTTTCCATATGAGAAAGAGGACGAGGACAAGAAAATCTACAATATCGAATCCAACATGAAGGTTGACGTTGGTGCTGAGGCCTTCCCTCGAACAAGCATAATCTGTCATACGGTCATACGGGCTTCATAACTCGACTAGAATCTTTCAGACAATGTTTTTGGTGGTAAGGGTAACTTGTAGGTCCCAATGTTAGTGACAGCAAATAAACTAAATAACAAGTAAATGTAAAAAACTTAGTTTTTCTTAGTACTTAGTACATCGAAATACGCCATATGATCCTTTATTATTTGGTAATAATCGCAAAAATATCTGTTTTTGTAGTATTTTCTTTTTTTCCACGTTTCACACGCACCAGACGCAGACTCTCGTCAAACGCGGGATATCAAAATTGGGACTTGGCATTGAGTAGCTCACAAAATTTCAGCCCTCGTATGACGTATACTAAATAACTATTTCATCCTAGCGAGATATCTAAACGCTAAACATCAGGAGTTGTTGACCTAGCAGCGAACGAAAGAGGAAGGTTCCTTAAGCGCTTAGTCCACGGTCCCACTGCTCGCAAATGTCTGACAAACACCCAAGAGTAATAACTTGTCACGGAAAGTTTCTCAATTCGCCGTTCGAATGCGGCATTAAATTATAGGTCTCTTCCATTTGTGTGCAAAGCTATACATGCACAGCACAAATTCAAATTTTTTACAGATGTGTATCTCCAATGGACAACTCTTCTTATACAAATTTTGGAGACCCCGGGCCCCGGGTTCGTGTGGCCCGATACAAATTTGTTAAAAATTAACCCGATTTTCTTCAAATTTTACACACATTTGTATCGCTGATGAACAAAACTTTTTTTAAAATTTTTGGAGTGAACGGGCCCTGAGGTCCGAGGGGTGCCCATATAAATCTTTTACTAACCAACCCAATTTACTTCAACTTTTATACGCATGTGTGTCTCCGATGGACCTCACTTTTTGTAAAATTTTTTGAGTACACGGGCCCTGAATTTTTTAAAAATTAGCCCGATTTTCTTCAAATTTTAAACACATGTGTATCTCCAATGGACAAAACTTTTTGTACAATGAGGACCATATACATTTTTTAAAAATTAGCCCGATTTTCTTCAAATTTTCAACACATGTGTATCTCTGATGACAACACTCACTTCCTATTGAAATTTGGAACAGATCGATGGCCCCAAAGTCGGGTGCTCCCATACAAATTTGTTACACATGTGTATCTCCGGTGACAACAGTTTTTGTAAAAAATTTGAAGTAAAGGGGCTCTGATATTAATTTTTTCCAAATTAACCCGGTTCAAACATATGTATCTCCTTTTATAGAATTTACATGAAATTTTTTTTATTTTTATGGGTTGTTTTTTTTTTATTATTGAAAAGCTTTTCGATGTTTTCCAACTCCTCGTAACTCCAACTCAACTAAGCGCTTGGAGTTACGAGGAGTTGGAAAACATCGAAATTTAAAAAAAAAAATTGATAGATAAACAAAAAAATATAAAAACCTGAGAACCGCTCTGGTCTATTATATTATATAGTATTTATGTAGCTTGCAAGTTTTTTTATTTGTTTAAAAATTATCTCGTTTAAAAATTTAAATTAATAAAACTAATGGTTTAAGAAATCAACAAAAAACCTTTCTAGGTAAAATTTTCTTTACTAAAATCTTCACCCAAAAATCAAATATTTCAAAGAACTTTCTACAAAGTTAACTTTCATATCCGAAAGTCAATGCCAGACTTATTCTACTTATTACAATGGTAAATGGTCAGCTTCCTGTTTGTTACTATCATTTTAAGATTTGCCTAGTAATGCAGATCAAAGCGAACTCAATTTTTTTTTTCTATTTTTACATAATTTCCTAAAAGCGTAAAGTAGAAGAAAAAACTGAATACTCCATCTTCTTTTACTCTACCATCCCGTCTCGGATACTAAGCACAAAGATAAATGGATGAAGGGGACTTGATCTTCTTCTTGCAACTGCGGCGATAACCTACCAACCATTGCCACCCTCCCCTTACAAGCCAAACGCATTGAACCCCGTAAGATATGATTCATTTCATGGCCTCCGTATTGCGATGGCCAAAGTGGCTTGTTATTTTTGGATTTTATGTCTTTTTGCGGATAAATGGTAAGTAGTAGTTGGCGTCGTTGGAAGATCGCCACTTAGACACCGCATTTTTAATGCCAGCAGCAACGATAGTGAATGGAATGCCGGTCATCGTTAGCTGCCCAGCGGTATGTTTCTGGCTTATAGTTAGAAAGCCAAATCTTAATCTGATTTAATTACTCTTTTTTGTGTTTTGCTTTTTTTTTTTCTCCCACGCTGTGCCGATGCGATAGTAAAAGTTTTCCGAACGTTGTAAGTGGGATCATTTCTTGGATACGAATGTGTGTTGAAATTGTAATTAATTGGGGAAATTTATGGATACTGATGCGGGCATACCGTTCATGAAGCGAAAATGATCCGGTGAAGATGATGTCACTTTGCGACATCTCAAATGCTGGTGATTGATGCGACAGATACACCAGGATTAGGTATCTAGAAGTTGTAATGATAATTGCCTGTCTGCTCGATTAGACATGGACTCGCATGAGATAAGTTTGGAATCATTAATTATTTTCGTAATGCTTTTAAGGGAATGACGAAAAACAAATTGAAAGTAAAAATTGGATCTCGATTTGTAAAGCAGATCAGACCAGATAGATTTATAATAAAGCCGAGTTACTGCTCTGTTTAAATAACGTGTGGCTTTACTTTAATTAAAAAATCATTGTAACCGAAAAAAACTGGAAGAAGATCTTTCTGTTACAAACATATAACTGAAAGTTTTTCTTTTATTCAAAGCTTATGCCATTTTACTTCTTCGCGACTTCTTTTTTTCTGAAGAGAAAGTGTGTATTTGGCTGTTAAATTTTAAGCGTTTTTTGTACAAAGCACATCGCCTTAAATGCTATTCTGAGATAAAATCTCATAGAAGAAACTATTTTTAGTTAATTTCACCATTGTCCATGAAACAAAGAAATTGCTTACGTAATTATTTCCACTGCATAAGACCCACTCAAAGAGTGATACAAATATAAGGAATATTCGATTGACTTAACGCAGAATTGTAAAGTTTGTGCTACTATCCCAAATTGCTGTAATATGTTTGCCAGCTTGGCTACATTTATTTTAGCTGACCTTGCTGCAACCCATCTTCCTGACTCGTCCGGCGTGTTGGCTGGTAAAGGTTTATTCAAAAGCATTTGCTCTGTAGAGCGTCAGATGAAGGAGATAGATTACCTAAATAAAGAAGTAGTCGGTTTGGCTTTTAGTTTAGAAGTGACCAAATAAATTTATCTATTTTTCCTCTTTTTATACAAATATTTTCAGATTGATTTTCGATTATACTTCTCATTTCATCGATAGTCCTATTTTGCATGTTATACTCGATGATCACAGTCATGGTGAGGATAAACGACCGAACACTTCAAGAGATTCTTATCAGCAAATGAGTAAATGCCTTGGACTGATATTTGTAAATAGAATATGGAATAAACACCAACAGGCAGTACTGCAAAAATCAGAAAAAGCACTTATGGTGTGCAGAAGGGTGGAGGAAAACCCTGGGGAGTTAGTCCTAGAATAATGAAAGAGCTAAGTACTATTCGAAGGGAATTCGAAAAAGTGCAGAGGCTGGCCTGTGTTTCAATTACAGTGGCCATTAGGACCTGCCCACGGCAGGTATGGAGGCAATTCTTCGGTAACTCCTACTTCATATAGTGGTAGCAAATCCAAGGAAACCAAGTTATGTTGAGTAGGCTGCTTCACGGACGGTAGGACAAAGAGATAAGTGGAATCACTAGCCGAGCAGATTCCGTTAGCCAGCCGTGTGTAAGCAATGATAACAACATGGTGCAAAACTTGAATTCAAGAAAAACTTTAAAGTCAAAATAAGTACCAAGAAGGAATTCAGATGTGAAATTGAATACAAGATACATCCGGGAGGCATAAAGTGGTACACGAATGGTTCAAAGAAAGTAGAAGGCACGAGAGAAGGGTGCGAGAGTCCATGGCCCAAGAACAAAGTACTCTGAAGCAATGTGTAAGTACCCGAGTATATTCCAGCAGAAGTATATACCATCGAAAGATCACTTTAATCTGGAAAGGAACTACGTAAAGCAGGAAATATTCATCATAACAGACAGAAAAACTGCACTAAAAGACTAAAGACTGGTGGTGGAATGCATGACGAAGCTAAACCGGATTAGCAAAGTAAACAAGGTACGTTTGTACTGAGTGCCAAGGAACACTGGCATAGAAGGCAATGAAGCAGCGGATAGGCTCACTAACAAAGGGGCAAGAACTCCGCTTGTAGGGCCAGAAACATTCTGTGGTATAGGGTACGTATTATGCGGGAACAGATACGCAGCGCAGAATAGGTAAGACAGTTGCTTCCGTAAGATGGGAGAATTTCCTAGGCCTACGACAAGCATAGAAATGGGGATATTAGGACTTATTAGAAGTAATGTAAGAATCATTACGGGTTTCTTATAGCACATTGTAGACTGAAGGAGCACCTACAGAAGTTAACATTAAAAGTAGATGACAGTCTTACGAAGAATTTTTGGCCCCGTCCGTGAGGAAGTACGATTCCGGAGACTCTATAATGATGAGATCTACGAGCGTTACCGCGATGTCGACATCGTGAAGAGAATTGAGCTCGGTAGGCTTTGGTGGGCAAGGCACCTAGATCGCATGAGCGAAGAGGATCGTGCTCGGAAAGTCCTTTGCGGTAGGATTTAGCAGCTTACGGTTGTGCGGAGAGCAGAGAAGACATCGGGGCATTTTTATAAAAATGTGGAGTAACAAAAAAGGAACTATGTGGAAGCCAAGGTGATCTCGGACTCTGATTTTTTCTATCTCTATCTCTGTCGGATTCTTTGAATCCGTTCCATGTCATTAGGGTATGGAACACGACAGCAAGGCCGGTCAAGGCTACCCTGGAAGGATGGCGTTATATTATTATAAATTATAAAAAACAGAGTTTAGGGATGCCAAACTGGATGACATCGGGTCGAAATCGGGGCCGGTGTAAAGACTTTTTGCGGGAGGCCAGGATCGGACCCCGGTTGTAGAGCCAAATATAATGATAACGGCCAAATATATGATGGCGCGACAGACCGTTGCGATCCAAGCCCTTGCTTCTCGCAACCATTCGTGTTGTGTGTGTTTTATTTTTGCACGCAAATGGAAGGGACTTACACTTTAATGCCGTATCCGAATGGCGAGTTGAAGAGCTTTTCATGACAAGTTATTACTCTCGGACGTTTGTCAGATATTCGTGAGAGGTTCGACCGTGAAAAATACTTTTGGTCTTTCTGGATTTTGAACCACGAACCTCCTGCTCAAAAGTCCGATGCACTAGATACACCATTAGGTTAGGTTTGTTGGCTGCTGTTGCACACTTAAAACCTTTTGTGGTCTATTGAATTACCACAGGATCAAGGCATTTCCCCTATAGTGCTTTTTATGAATTTTACACTTTTCGACGTCAAATAAGCTGTTAAATGTGTAGTGTACCAAATTTTTCTGCTTGCAAGAGCCGGACATAAACACAGTAAGTGGGATACTGTTTCTTCCTGTTCGGCATCATAGCAGATTCTACAGAACATTGAACTCAAGGCCCATCCTTCTAGCATGTACTCTAAGGAGGCAATATCCTCTTAAAATACTTATAGTCATTTTCATAACCCTTCTTTGCAGGGATACCAGTACTCTAGAGCGATTTATGTCCAGCTTAGGCCAAACTTGTATTGTTATGTACATGTGGCGATATGCACCCAGCTCGCGTTTTTTAATGCTTCCGCCTCATTCCGAAGCAAAAGCCCAACCGTTGATAGATCTTCCTTTGCCTGCCATTACCTGTAGCAGTTAAAGTTTTGTGTAGTTAGTCTGCGTTGCAGTTACTAACGATATCAGAGTGACCGCGGACCCATACTAAGCTTATATTAAAATCCTCGCTCATCTCCTTGAGAGATGTGTGGCAGCTTATCGGTACCACCGACGTCATTGAGACTAAATTCAGCGATTTGATTGCCGCCTGACAGTCTACATAGATTACGATATCGGTTACCGATATTATAATATATTTCAGCCAGGTCACTGCTTCCTCAATCGCTGTCACCTCAGCGTGATACTCGCTGCAATTTGAAGCTATTAAGCTTATCCCAATTATAAAAAACCTGGCTGGTTATATCAATTTCCAAATAAGACGTGACACAAGTCTAATAATTGCGACGACTGTTATAAAAATCCGAGTCAAAGCGTGTGGGTAATTCAATTGTTAGTGCTTAGAAAACATTAATCAATTTTTACAACTTGATCCTAATGTAGCGACTTTCGTCACAGCAAGTAATTATTGAAGACATTTCTTACTTGTAACTGGTCCTAATCGTGCAGATTACACCATTACACTATAGTGCTACAAATGAAAATGTAACAACAACAACAACAACGAACATAATTAAACAAAACACAAAACCTTTCTTATTAGATAATTACATTCAATGGCTAAATACGATATCTCAAAGCGCGATCCATTATTATGAGCGCAGTACATTATCGAGCACGCAATCGGCCCATGGCCCAACGGACCAGTCGGGCTCGGCGGATGAACGAATTTACCTTTTTTGCTGGTCCGCTGGGCTTGCATTCTTGCAGGCGATCTTTGGACGAACGAACGAACGATCAGTCATTCGGACTGTCAAGTCTAATGTACTCGCCGCCTTCCACCAGTAGCTGAGCAGCAACAGCAGCAGCTTTTATGCTATGCTGGCTATCTTAATAGTCATATATAGCGCCTAAGCTAAGTCTATAGCCTCGAAAATGAAAGTGAATTTGGTTTTACATTTTTTTTCTTTTTCATCTTTGTTATGCGGCTTAACTCAGCTGTGAAGATAGAAAAACTTACGAGACGAACATTGCTTTGAAGTTCGTTAATCTTGAAATTGTTACTTCCACTTTAAGCGGCTAACGCATGTGCATTGGCATTGAATGCTGCATTGAATTGGAAATGCAAAATGCCGACAACAACAACATGACTATCTATTAGCTAGCTGATGTGAAAAATTAATGCATGTAGTTGAGTGAATTAAATGAGAGGACTTTTTGCTTATACCGCGATGCACTCATGGATGTGAAGAAAAATGTTTTAAATGAAATTGCTTGGGTTTTAAGATCTTAGATCTTAAAGATCGATTAACCTTTGAACTTTGTGCAGACATTAAATTGAATCGAATTGACGGAAGATAAATTTTACTTCGTTACACCGGATAACACTTGACCCCAATTGTGACTTACGACCAAGATTAAAGTAGGCAGGTAATTTTAATTTTCTTTTTAATATCAGCAAAGAAATCGTAATCGGGCGCTATCATATTTAAAGCAATAAACGAAAAGTTAAGCATCCTTCCAACATTCAGAAGCATTCGCGCATCTACTGTGTGAATTTCAGATGATGGAAAAATCCGAAGGCAAAAATATTTCGAGAGCTAGTAGAACAATAAAAGAAAGCCAAACAGTAAATATAAATGGTAGCTAATGATAGGATTGGTATATTCGAGTACAAAGTTAGAGTGTACGAATATTCTCCTTTGTATATCCTAACTCCAAATCAGTTGTACTATATACTCCACACAAAAAGTAACCTGATGATGCTACGAAGTTTATGAAGAAGCCACCGTTGACTATAGAACCACTTCATTGTTAATATTTTGTTTCGATCGTTGATTGTTTTATTGACAAGGACTGCATATAAGATTTGGAATATGGAATAAATTTCCACGTGAAGTGTTTCCGCATCATCTGTATGATTCGCAGGCATTCAAGGCATATGCGCAAAGACATAACCTTGTTTTATCTCATCACACACGCTGTACTTAGTACTATAAGTGTGGTAGTCATTTGAGTGTACGTACATTAAAAAAATATCAATACCCAAGAGGGCTCAAAGGAAGTGAACATAGGGTTTGGCTATAGACACTATCCTGGGAGAAGAATGCCATTTATGAAGTAGAACATAGAGCGAGGACCAAACCAGGCGCAGAAATTCTACCAAAGAATAGGTATTACGAAGCCGCATATAGTGTGGTATGATCGTCAAACTAAAAATAATCGTGGAGCAATGAAAATATAATTTTGATGAGTTGGTACTTTCCCAGCAACTACTCTCACAAACTCACAAAGCCTCCACTGATGACTGACGACAAAACCTAGAAAATATAGGATAGCGATAAGCTGACTTATGGAGAACAAGGCGGCATTCCTGTAGAGCTGATTATTTATCGAATGTACACACTATGTTCGGTTATTCCTTTCAGAAATACATGTATACTCGAATGTATGATAAGAGAAGTAAACCTATGTCACATACAGAAAACGGGGAAAGTGAGTAGAGAAACGTAATTTATTTTTACCTTTAAAGTGATCTCCTGTATATTGGAGCTGGGTGATTTACTTATTCTTTTATTGATAGAACCTTCTTTGGTACCCTTATGTAGGTAAATCTCGAAGCAGAACCGAAAGAATTCCAATGTATATTTGAAGACTGGACCAAATAACGTCAACCCAGATACAGACCTAGAGGTGCTACATCAACAACCGTCTCATATCCGTCTTAATCTTAAATCAGAGATCTTGGGTCTTAATTAGGTGGATAATCCTTTCGCGATTCGATAATCGAACCACATTATATCCGTCAGTATAAAAAATCAGACATCTAGGGTCCTAATTCGGTACACAATGAAAAACCTTACTACAGATTGCATCTTAGATCCATCAGTATAATAATTCAGGCATCTACGGTCCTTATTCGGTAAACCATTGCATACCATTTCATGATCCGATATTCCAACCAAACTGCAGATTCCATCTTAGATCCATCACTATAAAAAATCAGAGATCTAGGGTCAAAATTCAATACATCATTGGACCAATTTTCTCGATTCAATTTTTCAACCAAACTACAGATTACATCTTAGATCCATCAGTGTGGTAATTCAGACATCTAGGGTCCTAATTCGATACACCATGGGACCACCTTTCGCCATCCAATTTTTCAACGTCAGAAGTCTTACCAACATGGTTTCCAATTTTTGGGTTAAGACCGCATTTTTGGGTCAAGACGCATATTCTGCCATATAGGCGTCTGCAGACGCACAAGGCTTGTATGAGATTTACTCGAAGACCCTGCATTTGATTAATAATGCCTTTATATGTGGGGAGGGGTATATCTCAAGGTGGGTATTGATGGGTCTTGAAGGGTCTTGCTAGTCAGTTGGTTGGGGGAAGTGGTGTAGTGTGGTCGGTGCAAATTCTACTTACATAAAATTATTTTCTAATTATTTAATACTCGTATATTCAAAATTTAAAGTGAAATTTTCTTTAAATATATATTTTCTTGTCATTATATGTCAAGAGTATAAGTCTTCCCCATGGTTTTCCATGTTTCTGTATATCTTGCAGTTTGCTGCTATCGAGAATTCACTATCTGAAGATCATCTCTACATCGTAAAAGTTGTCTTCCTGCGCTTCTCGTTTCATCTTTAGGGTACCAATCTGTTAATTTTTTGTCCAGCGATCATCAGGTATCCTAGCAATGTGGCCTGATCATTGCCACTTTTGTGTTTTTGCTCTTTTTATTACATCTTCAAATTTAGAGATTTCTCTGATTCTACTTTGTTTGACTCTTTGGTATCTCAATAGTGCGCAAAAGGGAAAACTCTATATCTTTTTGAGTAGTTTTTAGACTTTTTTATTTTTGTACGCTCATGCTCCAAGTTTATGATTCATATGTGTTTAAACTGGAAGGAGGGCTACATCAAATACGTACTTTCTCAATGTAACACTAATTTTTTAATAAAATATGGTTTTGGTTTTCCAGACCTTTTGTCCAACCATTTGAAATCCTTCTTTGCAGTTCTTTGTTCATTCTGTTTATAAAAGAAGTACACAAGCTTGTCCCTTCCCAATTGAATTTCAGTCTTTTCGCTGTTGGTCATGAGTTTTGTTTTTATCTGGTCCATTGATAGACCTACTCTTTGCATCTTTCGGATGGCCTTGTGATTATTCAGTTCAATCGGTGTTTCCGCAAAAAGAGCAATATCATCCGCAAAGTGAAAATTAGATAGTTTATCTCCATCTTTATTTAAAGATAGGTTTTCGATATCTGAGTTTAAGCATTTCAGTTTTAATTCCGTCGTTTTCAAAGCTTTTTACCGATACAAGTTCGTCAATAGATTCTTCGATTTCCGATTCCAAGAACATTATGTTATAAATCTGGCATTAAGAACATTAGGAATCTTGGATTTATATAGATCCTTGAAGAGCTTGGAAAAATTTGATACACTTGATATTTAAGTTTAAAAAATGAGCTGTTTATTAAAATGTTAATAACCTTCTCCTATTTCCTATGACATTGCTACGTCAAAAACTTAAAAAAAAAAAACCAACTCGCCGTACTCCGACCGCAAATCTGGTTTATTCTGCCCCTGTGCAGTGTGAGTTGGAAAATTATTATAATTTTTCCAATTGAATGTTATCTAAGCGTATTTTTGTAAATTTCGTGTTTCACTCAATCTCAAAACTAACAGTAGGTATAGTTTGCTCTTTTTCTTTCTATTTTGCGCAGGCAACTTTCTTTCTTGCGTAATCACGCACGTAAAAGTCAGTCTCGAAACGAGCATGAGATGAGATGTTGACCGTGCCGGCCCAACAACAACAGCGCGTGATCTCAAGACGGTTAATGCAGATCGCCAACACGATCGCTTAACGACGACCATCAAGGAAAATGGATTTGCACGCGCAGAACAAACAAACAAACAAACGAGTACATCTGCCATTGCCATTAAATGGAAGGTGGATCCAGTTCCGCACCTGTGACTCGCTGGACCATCGCACCGGTGATTTCGATTTCTTTCGTTTCGGTTCATTTGGCCAAATGTATACCTACGCTATCAAGTTTGAATTGATGGCTGATGTTATGTTTGTTTTTGCGGCGGCTGCAATACCAACCGTGGTCCACCACATGACGTGCTCTCCGTAGGTAAATCGCCGTGTCGCCAGCCGGACCCAGAGGCACTTTCGGACGATTTGGTTCGATGATGATGATGATGATGATGGCGTGGAGATCAACACGATTTCAGTGATTCAGTAGCCTGGGATCAGCTGACTGTTTCTGTCTGGTGATAGAGGGAAAGGTCATCCGTTCGACATTCGCCGGAAAACGAAAGCACCCAACAAGGTCGCTGTGTGTAAGCTGCATTTTGTTGGTCTGTCTGAACTGAGCTAAAAATACACAATTATTGAATAGCACCAAAGGAAGGCGTTTCACTGATCGAAGGCTGCAGTTGTCATATAGCATCGCCCGCCCATCCGCATGGCCGCACAACCTTATGCAATTGTTTTGTTTCGTCGCCGCATATCGAATTTCGAAGATAATTTCTCTTTTTGGTTAAGAGACGGACTGAAAGCACGCGAAGGACTGATCGAGTGTTTTTCTGTTGGTCAGCTCAGTGCGATGTAATTGTGATTTTGTTTTTGTTTTTGTTTTTGTTCGTTCGATTAGATTGGCATGGCGTCGACCAAGACGGGCGATCGTTCAACTTAGCAAATAAAAAAGCAGGCTGGCTGAATTTTTGACTTTCTTTCATTAAGGTTCGTTTTTCAAAGAACAAAGACAAAAATAAAAGGAAAAATCCACAAGCAAACTTGAACAACTAGAGTAGATACAAGAGTACATACGCTCAGCAGTCGCGAAAGTTTGTCGATGACTCAGCTAAATGTGGAAACCAGTGGAGTTTTACCAGCGATTTAGTTTCAATGGAACGTAAACCTGAATAAATTAATTTGTTACCAGCAGTAGATCAAAACGTTTTACCTTGACAATGACAACGAGTACTTGTGCTTTGCACGAGACAACAATAAAATTGTTGAAACCATAAGAGAATTCAGAGTCCCAAGAGAAGGGGAATCCCAAGAGAAGGGAATCCCAAGGGTTGTGCGTCGAATTCAATCAACATCCACAATGGCCTGTAGCAAGCGGATGTATTGGCATGTCTCCTGTGGCCTATGACTCTGGTGGTACACAATGAGAAATAATCCTCTTCATGTACATATCATCGCGGAAGAACCCAAAGAATGTTATTCTTCGTTATCCATTTTTCAACCACCTCAGATTAATTGTGGCAGCTTGCCACAATGGTAGTCCGACCTCAACATGAAGATGCCAGCACTCGTCAACAATGCCTAGAGAATATATTTGCGCATCTTTTGAAAGGTACTCAGCAGAATTGCGGCCATTTTGGATGCACAGTTGTTGTTTGACAATCCTTTGAGGAAGTGGATGTGAAAATGGAAAAAGGGATTGTTTTTTATAGTCTTGGAGTTATCTTAATCGGATATTTTCCATTACAGGAGCATACTACGTATCATTACTTAGCAAGATGAAGGCAAAAATTGCGGAAAACGGCGACATTTGCAGAAAAAAAAGTTTTATCTCAATCGCCTCAGCAGTTGCCATGGTGAAAATCTACGAATTACGGTTTGAACTGCTTGACTAGCCTCTTTATTTACCAGATCTAGTCCCAAGTGACTTTTTTCTTTTCCTTAAGCTAACAGTGGAGATTCAAATATCAAATCAGGAGGCCATTACCTTCGTAAACAATGAATCATCATATTTGGCTGTACAACCGGGGTCCGGTCATGGCTTCCCGCAAAAAGTCCCTTCACCGGTCCCGATTTTGAGACGATGTCATTCAGTTCATCCCTTAATCATAGGCGTCCTGTTTCCAGCATAAGCTTGGTGTGTCTTGGATTATATTGTCCAATTGTACAACGTCGAAGGCAATGTGGACTTCTTTTAACAAATGCAAATCCATCGAGCTGATCTCCAGATCACGGAGGGAAGTTTCAAAAGTGGTTGCCGTAATAACGGGTCATTGGCCAGTAGGCAGCCATGCAGACAAACTGAGAATCCCTCATAATACCTTTTGCAGGAGTTGCTTGGATGTGAATGAGAAAGAAGCTCTCAAGCGTCCGGCCCTGGCGGGCTCCAGACTCCGCAAATTGATCAATACCATCTTTTCCGACCTGAGGGCACTTTCGGTTGCGTTATCACCGATCTGATATCGTATCTAAATGCCATAGGTTGGATATAATCAACTCAATTTTCTTTCTTTCCATTAGATCTCCTGAGGACTGTGGGTACAATACGGCTATTTAAAGCCCTTTAAGGTCTCGTGTGGATTAGTCTCAATACATATGCGGTAATTTTTATTATAAAGAAACCCGTTAAGCTAAAAATGAGCCTCATCGCTAACCAAAGTCTTGCGATAAGACAACGGGTCAATTTACAACTGCTCTAGAGCCCAATTGACGAATAATTTTCAAAGCATATTTGAATAATTTGGTAGCGTTGTTCCCCCGTTCGCGAGAATTGGAACACTTTTGGTGTTACTGGGATTCGAACCACGAACCTCCTGTTCAGTAGCCACGCGCATTTCCACTGAGCCACGGCGACCACTTTGTAAGAGTATGCTGATAATAAATTTCGACAATGAGTGCAGTATGATAGCTCTTTGATAGCTAACCCTTCATTAAGTTATATCTAAACAAAAAAACATACTTTTTTAAGAATATATATAATATCTACAGGAATGCTAACACTGTAACGACACGAAAGACTTTTGTATCTAGTTTGTGTTGACGAAGACAAAAAACATAAAAATCTCTTATGATGCGATTTAATTAACACGGCAGCGTCGAAAGCCTAAGCTGTTCTTTAATCCCTATTTACTGTAAAGCGCCGGGATAGCCTCTTGGTATATCAATCTTGTCCAACGTACTCGGTCAAGACCCTGTTTTCTCATCTCATCCATCATCCTTTCCACTAACTGGATGCAATTTTCCCAAGTTCTTCGGGGTCATTCTCTCGTTGCAGTACTTTCTGTTCTCATTTCTAGTACCTGTTTGGCTTTTCTTGATTCCGTCTATTTGATCCAAATATCCAAATCATTTCAGCCGTCCCTTCTCGATTTCTTGTAGGATCGACTACTTTTGCTCCATTTCTGAGTGTAGTCTTTCATTTCTGACCATATCTCGCTCCTGATTTTCCCTGCGACCTTTCGAATGTACTTCAATTCTGGAAATTTTTCAGGTAATTATCTAATAGCGGTAGGCACTCGGTACCGTACCGATAGTGATATTTGTATTATTACTGTGTTGTAGAGCTTCAGTTTTATTGTTGTGCTTATCTTTCGTTTACCCACTGTTGTGTTATTTATCTGATAGTACGCTGAAACTGCTTTTTTGGTCCAGGCATTCACTTATTGGTCTATTTTCCAAGACAGCTAACAATGGTTCCAAGGTATTCCTAGAATTCAACTCTCTCTAATTCTCTGCCGTTACACATTATATGTAGGTTCGGATATAATATGTTACTTTACATTTAGCACTATTCACATTTCTTTCAGATTGTTGGACCACTTCTCCAATGCTTGTCGTAGTCTGTCCTGATTGTTTTATATGATAACTGTATAATAAAAATTACAGGTACATGAGGTGCAGTCGACAGTTCCCAATTTAGTTTTTTTTTCGTATGATAATTTACAATTTCATCCATGAATAGAATGAACAATAGAGGGCTAAGAGTGTCTACTTGCTTTATACCATAACATATTGCAAATACCTCTGACTTATCACTCTCTAGTCTTACTTTCCCCATCGGATTACCATATACATTTTTAATATCGTTTATCAGTCCCTTTTGGACCTTTCCAGTTTTTAGTGCCTCCCATAAATTTTGTCTTGACACGATATCAAACGACGCTTTTAAGCCGACGAACGCTAGGATCTATTTTTCCTAGCAATCTATTTTTCTATGATAACTCTTGGTATAAGGATGAGGTCTTGTGTCTGTCGAACCAGTCTGAAAACTTCTTCAACTGATTGTCTAAGCCAGTATTTTTGTATATAACTTATACACTTATATCTAAAGAAGATTATTAGTCTGTAGTTGTTGCAATCGTAGCTGCTACTCTTCTTGTGAATTTGTATTTTCAGATTTTCTTTCCAGTCTAGTGGCATCCTATTTTCTTCCAATACCTTTTCAGTTAAGTTTTTTAATGTCTCTGGTCCACCAAACATAATGGTTTTAATTTGTCTGGCGGCTTTTCCAATTTTCATTGCTTGTGTGGCAAACTCTAACTCTTCATCTTTAACATGTCCTTCTGTTAGTTCGTCTTCTTTTCCGTTCTCATCAGCAATGGTTCCCTCCTTTTTAAATTTTTCCTGGAAAGTTAATGAATTATCTTAAATCAGATCTTGCCTGCAAAGGCACAGGAGATAAAGGATAGTCTTATTCGTCACCACTCATACTACCAGGAAATAAAGATCTTCTTCACCAAAACAGTTTTTTCGAAGCCAGCATCTCCTTCTGGATAAATCTCCAATTTTCGTTATAATTTTTATTCCAGTGTGGGTATTGGATTCATTGCCAAAGTAACAGATGAGACAGTTTCTGTTAATAACAGAAGTTCACTTGCTTGTACCAATTTTCTTTTGCAAATGCAAATTTTGCAGTGTTATCCGTTTTCAGACTGAGTAAGGAATGACTTAAATCTATAATCTTATTATAAATGTTAATATGTAGGTTGCGGTGGCAGCTAATGCTCACATAGACCATTCGCGGTCCTTTGTGTTACATTTGTCTTAATATGTAAATCTATATTTAAGTAAAATATCAGTAAATATTACAATCAATCAGGCAGCTTCTCAGTAATGAGAGCCTCAATTCGATTGCATTAAAAATATTTGGCGGCGACAGACCGTTGCGGCCCAACGCCCTTGCTTCTCGCAACTATTGTTGTGCGTGCTATATTTTGGAAGGGACCTACAATTTATTGCAGTATCCGAAAAGGCGAGTTGGGAAACTTTCTGTGACAAGTTATTATATTACTCTCTGACGTTTTTAAGACATTCGCGAGAGGTGGCGCCGTAAAGAATACTTTTGGTGTTTCTCAGTTTCGAACCTCGAACCTGCTGTTCAGAAGTCTAACGCGCTAACCACTAGAGCTACGTGGATTGCATTCCATCCACAATAATAATTTTTTATACAAACGCCACTGGCAAACAGCAAATAATGTCAAAAGAAATTGAGAAACCAATACCATGACGGCATAGCAAATAAATGAGAATACCGCAGCCAAACAGACTTACTCAATAGCCAGCCGCTGGCTGTGTTGTTGTTATGCAATTGTGGTACCAAATTGTAAGTGCCAAAGAGACCGCAGACCGCTTAGCAAATAGTGTAGGCGGCATAGCAACTCAAAGAGCATAGGGAAAAAAAGTGATGAGCCAAAAGTCATATCAGCAACAATAGTAGTTGTGCCATTACATTGATGCGTTGGTGCCATACAGGTAAGCAGCAGCTGAGATTAGTAGAAAGCATTAACGCTCTTGGTGTACTCACACTACCATATGCTTTGCATAACGTACTAATTGCGAAAAACCGATAAAGTGTTGCTCCGCGAATGGTCAATGATCGATGGTTTTTGACTTGTCAAGCTGCAACAAATATTACGCACTGCGCTTTTATGATTAATTAGCAGTGACCTAAATAAAAGCAATTAGGTACGGACCATGTGAGAGAGTAATAGCGAGTGCGTGCTGCAACGTAAAATAAGTTAAGTAATTTCGGTTTTTCCAAATTTCACTGATTTCTTTGTCTGTTGCCTGACGGATTGGCCATTACTCGTATTGCATTCAAATTTGCAAACTTCCCCAAACTAAACTACGTATGACCTTGGTTTGCGATTTGGACAATCCTTCAAATTATTTGAGATTTCGAGATTTGTCTCTTAAGATAGCTAACCTTCCGAATCTATATATGGTCATGCAGACCACTTCATTTTTAAAAGTAAAAGTCTTTTAACTTTCCGCCTTCAATCCATAAACTATGATCTAGAAATCTTGTTACATATATCCTATGATATGAATTGGATTTTTGAAATTTCATTATTAAGGCCAGAACATGCAGAAATAAGTATGTGGACCAACTGTTGGTTCACCTTATAATAAGGGTCTATTATTAAAGAATAAGGACTTTAATTTAAAATAGGAGACACCCCTTATTTGTGTAATGCAATTAGACTGGATTCAATTTTTTACCTTCTATCAATTAGCATCTCTACAAAGGGATCACGCAAAAGGGACAGCATAACGTTGGAGAAAGTGATTCGAGATTCTGGTATTATACCATGAGGAATACTCCATCCATAGGTAATGGTTTACGATCATCATACTTAGATTATAATCGGAATTCAGTGCTGGCCCCTAATTCCCAACAGATATTTATATCTGTTATCGGTAGAACTACTACCAGATGTACCAGAATGAATGAATATTAACATGATTCCAACAAAATACATAGTAGGTATCACGTAAACAGAAAACCCAACATTGGAACGCTCCGGTTAATTTTAGCAGTCCTTAACAGCTACATGCATTGCTTAAAGCTAAAAAAGTCTACGCATCAGTCTTAGCTACCTACATTTAAAAATAAAATATAAAAAGTTTGGGTTTCGATTGAAGCATCATGTGCCGAACATTGAGCGGCAGATTTAGATTTTTAAGTGGCCCATCTAGTTGTTGACAAATATGCGGCAAATTCGTCAATAATCATAAACGAATCGATTATTGATGAGTGTGCAACAACAGGACCATTAAGTCACCTAAGTATACGAAACAAAATGACTCAAAACCAGTCCTTACAAAAGGATTTGCTTCAGTTGTGACGGGTTTTATAATGGCCACCTTGACACAAAGCAGACCTACTAGATCACTACTCTATCTTATTAACAATATAAGTTGGAATAACTTCACCTACCAACAAGAGAAACAGCTGAAGATAAGTTTGTGAAAGCATTGACAAACAGTATGTCGACTACACAAAGCTCTCTCCCTCGATCACAAAAATCCACTTGGTTCAGTCAAGACACCAAACGGTGAACTGCCATCCACAAGACAAGAAACTTTTGACTGCTTAGTAAAAAGTCATTTCCCCAATTATTAAATACTAACCAATCAAGAAGAAAATTAGGACATTAGCTCACACCCTTACCTTATCCATGCCGAGGCTCATAGGCGCTGAAATTGTATTTTTCCCACTGAAGGAGATCGTTGAGGCAGTTTGGCCCATACAAATCTTCAGGTGCAGGCGGGGTATACCCTATCCTTTTGCAACGTGGCATAAGCGTAATAGAATCTCTACTCGTTAGACCAGCAACCAACTCAAAGTCAATAGAACAGGACATACAATCATCATCACCGAAATCAACTTGAAAAGCGGAATTGTCCTCCAATCAGACTCAATAATAAAAACAACTAATTTCCAAAGGAAGAGTACCGGACCGTAATCAAGTTGAAAATATCATAAATAACCTCCCCAATCATGCATCCATCTGGTACACAGACGGATCAAAAACAAACTCAGGACAGGGGCAGGAGTATTCGGACCCAGAACCACATTACGAATACCCCTAAGAAAATCACAATCACCAACCGTTTTCCAGGCATAAACAATAGTATAGAAGCCCGCACATTAGAATGCATTAAGAGAAAATATAGAAGAACCGAGATCTTTATGATCTCCGATAGCCAGGCCGCTCTGCTAGCGCTAAAAGGTCAAGAACAACGCTGCTTCTGCCACCTAAACGAACTGGCCAAAACCAACAAGGTCATTCTGATGTTGTCTCCAGGCCATTCAGGCATTAAAGGGAACGAGGCAGTAGACCTCTGCGCAAGAGGTTGCGTGGAAGAGAACTTTACTGGTCTCGAGTCAAACATTGCCTACAGCAAGAGCCACCTCAAAAACAAGATAAAAGAGTGGGCAAGTAACGCCATCGAGGCTGAATGAGAATCATCAACTACGATGAAACAAACCAAAAAGCTTATCAAATTCAACATTAAAAACATAAACAAAGCAATCAAGTTAAGCCGATATAAACTCAGTTCCCTTGTCTGGTACATGACGGGACATGGCCCATTTAATGGCCACTCATTCATAAAAGGACTAAGCCATCACATAATCTGGTAGACATCTGGGATGCACAATAGAACTTAAGGACGCAGTGCACAAGGCTTACCTGCCAACCAACAACAAAAATAATAATAATGTCTTTCCGTCCACCGATTGTAATAGGACTTCAGCGATACCAACGAACTATGCCACCACATCATGTGGTAAATATCTGGGATGCACAATCGATCTTAAGGTCACAGTGCATAAGGCTTCTCAGCCCACCAACAATAATAATAACTTACACCGCTGACTAAGAATATAATAATAATTTATTTTTTTTTATATTTTTGCTCAAAAAATATATATGAAGATTACCTCATCTGAGAGGAATTCCTCCTTAAAATAGTTGCTAATATAAAAGAATCATACAACAACGCAAAGTGCTTCGTTTTGCATATGGACATCTCTTCGATTCCCTGTCTTACTAGACAAGGGGTTGTTCTATCCCCAATCCTTTTTCTAATAGCAACAGATGTTGTACTGGCTGCCACAGTTGATACAGTGGAGAGACATGGCATGGCAATGGAGACGAATTTAAAGGCTAAGACAATTGGATTATGCCGATGATATTTCCTGGCAAGTAACATCAGTGGGCTTAAGGGAATGTGTCAATCACTGAAGGTGAAAGTAGAGTCTAAGGATAAATGGCTATACCACAAAAATAATGCCCACAGGCCGCTCCATGCATCGGCGTGTTATTTTGCAGGAGACACTTATTGAAGAGGTCGAAAAGTTAAATTACCTCTGAAGTATAGTTTTAGCTGATGGTGGTACAGACCTGGACGTCAATAGCAAAATAATGTAGCTTGAGGTGCCTACGTTGCTCTATCTCCAATTTGGAAATCCCCTTAAGCCCTAAGTTTAGATTCATCGAATCCAATGTTAAAGCTGTCCTCTTATATGTCTGCGAAAACTGGAAAGTCTCAGCAAACATCTCGAGCAAATTGCAGGCTTTTGTGAATCGCTATCTGCGCTACATCTTAAAGATTCTTTGGTCACAAATAATGTAAAACCAGGAATTGTGGCGTAAGACAAGTCAAGAGCTGTTGGAAGCGAAAATGGCGGTTGATTTGTCACACATTGAGGTAGCCAAATGATAATATCATAAAGCAGTTCTTTAAAGGGAACCCTCAGGGAACCCTACTGCACACCAAACTTTTTATTTAAATAACAAAAAAAAAATTCGTCGTTATTATTTCTAATAATCAACATATTCTAAACGAACTTTTACTAAATATTTATAAAAAACTTACCAGCAGCCAAAAATATTGAATTTTTAATTCAAACTCTTTTATTTACCATCTCAGTTCACTTAAACTTTATTTACCAAAGCCATTCTATCTGCCAAATAAAATAAAATCGAGAAAAATTTAGAATATGTACGAAAGTACATAAACAAATCAGATTAGTATCTCGAACAAAAATCTCATTAAATTCATTTTTTTCATAAGATATTGTGTGGTAAAGTTGATGTCCTTTGTAATGGACGATGGAATCCAAAGCGTTAACTAAAAATTTTAAATAAATATTCAACAAAAGATTCTCAATCTTCAATTTGACCCTATCCGGTAGGAATGGGTTAAGCTCACTATCGTTGTTGATTACATAATACTCGTATTAGTTTAATATTTATTCTATATGTACTTGGTCATCAAGCTAAACGCAAAAGCGTTATATCTTGTGATTTCCAATGTTTTTACAAAATTTACTACGCCGAACAATGTGGCACTCTGTGGAGAACACCCTTGTAAATAAACAAAATAACAAATTATTATTAGGCTGCTAGAGTGTGTGAGTGAGCGTGTGTCGCATAACCAAAATTTTCCTTTCGTGAATGATAATGGCATACTTTGCAATTGGGATCGAGTCAAAGAGTCGAGGAAGTGCAAATCAAGATTATAATACTCGTACCTGGAACGGTGGGAAATGTAGGCCGACCGATGGACGGACTGCACGTGCGCTGCTATAAATTCCATATGGGAATTTTGTGGCTACTTAACTGCACTGCACGTAGCGTTCAGTTTTCTGCATATTGCACAATAGTTGGCTTTATTGTGTAGCGTCTTCCCAATGTTAGTTGTGTGATGCGAGAGATACAACAAGTGACCATCACATTCGTTGGCCGGCGGATTAGACGAAGAGTCAACATGACGCGATGTTGTATTCATAACAAAGACAATGGGTAATATGCCACTGTATGAGGAGAAAGTGAAACGTGATTTGATTTTGATCGTCTATGATGCGATTTAGACGAGTGCCTATCGTATATAGGGACGGGCAATCAACGGTGTTGCCTGCCATCTCTACACTTTGGCACAGTCACAGTCTCCTTCTTACAGCAATAACAAGATTAACGATTTGTTTTATTGTTCTTTACGTTATTGCTTGAGTGATATTTCAAAGTAAAACACATTAACAAAATTGCGTAATTATTGTTTTTTTATAACTTTATATAAAATAATCACAACAACAACAAAGTACATGCCGTATTTGAAAAAATCAACTACATACACAACTTTCTTGACGCCACATACCGTGAAAGCGCTCACCATCCAGGTTAATGGAATCGCAGTAGTTTTCAGGATAGTAATAGAGTTACAGAATAATACATATAAGAACAACCTGGTTAGCTTTTTCCGGATGGAAATTGATGTTTATTCTTACGATTCACCAGCGAGCTGTTTAAATGCCAAACGTCTTTGCAATAATTCGTCGTGCTCTTGCTCTTGAAAGCCGATTATTGAAAACTTAAAATCGAATTGAAATTGTTGAGCAGACTCCCACAGAATAAGGACTCATTAGAAACTCACTCCAAAAAATCACATGTGTTTAAAAGTTGAAGAAAATCGGGGAAATTTTAAAGAACAATTTATGGGTCCTTCCAACTCCGGGCGCGATCAATTCAAAACTTTAAGAAAAAGTGTCGTTCATCGGAGATACACATGCGCATAAAACCGGCGCGATTACTTCCAAAGTTTTACAAAATTTGACGCATAAGTCAAAATGCACATCAGTTATGACTTACAGTCAGTTTCGATAGTCTGTCAGTCGCTAAGAGTGAAAATACATTGAGCGTATCCACAAAATACAAAAGAATCCTAAAGTTAGCTTTCCGTTATTAATCTGTACACTAGTTCTTTATTGTACGTACTTGGCAACATAAAATGTAATTGGATACATACAGCAAATAGTTCACACATTTATTTATGTATTTGGTTTGTGCCTTCACTGAAACAAATTAATCAACGAGTCATAAAGTATGCACTTCATAATAAAACGAAAATCATAGTAACATTTTCAAACGCCAATAGACGAAAGTGACTGTTTCATACACTGATGCGTCGGATTTTAAATTGAAATAAAACCACAATAATTCAAATTGATTGGGCAATCTTTATTACTTTTGTTTAGAACCATTCATGAAATTTATTTTTTTAAGATAATCCCTTTCAAATGTTGGCCGCAATTGCGCCGTAATTCGGCCATCCGTAAACACAAATTTTGAAGGACTCGCTTGAGGACTTCGGTCGGTATCTCGTGAATAACTTGAGTAATGTTAGATTCCAATACCTCAATCGTATCTGGTTTATCCACAAAACATTTAGACTTTACATAGCCCCACAAAAAAAGTCAAAAAGATATCACACGATCTTGGTGGCCAATCAACCGGTCCAAAACGAGAGATCAATTGCTCACTGAAACGAGGACGCAGTAAATACATTGTGTCACGGGCTGTATGGGATGTAGCGCCGTCTTGTTGGAGATCACGGGCTTCAATTTCCGGCATCAAAAAGTCGATTATCATGGCGCGATAGCGTTCGCCATTCACTGTTACATTGGCGCTATCCTTGTCTTTGAAGAAATATGGGCCGATGATTCCTCCAGCCCATAGGCCGCGCCAAACGGTAGTTTTCAATGGATGTAATGGCAGTTCGTGAATGGCTTCGGGTTGCTCTTCAGCCCAAATATGGCAATTTTGCTTATTGACGAAGCCATTAAGCCAAAAATGGGCCTCACCGCTGAACAAAATTCCGGTGCCATAATACGGATCTTCGGCGAGTTTTTCAAGAGCCCAACGACTGAAAGTATTTGGAAGGTAGGCCGGCTTCAATTCTTGGACTAGCTGTATTTTATACGCTCTCAAACCAAGATCTCTGCGTAAAATCGCCCAAGTAGTGCCATAAGATAGGCCAAGCTGTTGATAATGGTGCCGAATCGATACTTCGGGGTTTTCGGCAAAACTCTCACTTACAGCCGCAATATTCTCTTCATTTCGGGCTGTACGTTGTCTAATCGGTCCAGTATCATCCAATTATGTAAAATTATTCTCAAGTTTGCCGATGGTATGCCGAATAGTGCGTTCGGTAGGACGATTATGTACATCAATGGTTGGCCTGAGCGAGCGTTGAACACTTTTTACAGAGCGTCGATTTTCGTAATACAATTTTGTAAAAGTTGTTTAAGCGTTACTCTTTCCATGATGAAATGTCAATGAATACTGAATAAAATTATGTATTTAGTTTGACAGTTGTCATGCGTAACATGTCAAAAAAATCCTATGTGAAAAGTACCACCAATCTGATCACCCTTTACTTACTTGGCAACATAAAATGTAATTGTATACATGCAGCAAATACTTCAGTCATCTATTTATGTATTTGGTTTGTGCCTTCACTGAAACAAATTAATCAACGAGTCATCAGTCATAAAGTATATAACTAGTATAGTATAGTATGTTACTGTTTCATACACTATAACCTTGCTTCGAAAGTAGCCTTTACACACTCTAGTGAATAAACATATAAAATACTTTTGTTAATTACTGCAATCACAGCGAACACACATTCTCAGAGTAATTTTGCATTGCGCATAACCGGTTTAGCAGAAAAACCGGTTTTGGTCGTGTGAAAAATAGCGTACATTACTCGCAGAAAAGTGCTGGCCGCACTCGGCTACCGCCTCTAGCTTCAAGTTTCTAACGTAAATGTAATAGATATTAGTGGACCTCTTGGTTTTTCATAAAAAAATTCATAGCAACTTCCATTAATTTGCTGTATGCCATTATGTGGTGATGACTGCTCGCGAGACTTTCTGTTTCTTTGCAGCTACTTTAGACCTTACTCATAAGTAGCTAATAATTTGGGCCACAAATCAACAAATCATTCCGTTACAAAGAAGCCACAAACATTCCCCCTATCATCTAATCACAACTACTTTGTGTTTTATATGGTATTCATAATTTAGTACAATTATTATAGAAAACTATAAGACTCATTCCTCATATTAACTACTCAGAACTACTTAAAATGACTGGGAAAAGCAAAAGGCAATACACGATAATTGTCTGCTTGTTATTACAAAATTAAAATAATGCGAGGGCTATGCATGGATAATTAAAGTATTTGTTATAAATGTAAAAACACAGCCAACGTTTTCTAATCGGTGTAGACTATTCGCCATTCTACTTTCCAATTATTTTGGTTTCTGTATAAAATAAAAGTTTTCCCTAGTGTCTACTAGGTAGCGCTTAGACATTATCCAGCACTCTCAAACTGTAATTTGTTTGGAGTTAAGAAATATCGCACAAAAGCCTGCGCCTATCTCGCGAATAACAGTCGCGATGTTATGTTTTAAAGCTGGAATTGTCTCTGGATTATCTGCATAATATATGTCCTTAACGCCACCCTTTAGAAAAAAGGTCCATCGGCGTCAAATCGCAGCTCCGCGCAGGGCAATTATCATCATGAAAACGGCTGCGAAATTTGGCGTGGAAAATATCGATTGTCAGTCGGCTTGTATGACATGTGGCTCCATCTTGGTAAAACCAAAGGTCGTCCATATTCATGGCGTCGATTTGAGGCCATAAAAAGTTGATCAGCTGGCTCTGTAACGGTCGCCATTGATGGTAACGGCATTTACAGCTAGCGTTTTCGAAGAAAAATGGGCCACCACTCAAAAATCGAAACAAAACTGTCGCTCTTGGTGGATGCATAAGCTCTCTATGATTACGTGTGGCTATTCAGAACCCAAAATCTGGCAGTGCTGCTACACCCCAGAGATGGAAATGCACTTCGTCTGAAAAGATAAATTTTCGACCAAAATCGACATCATTATCAACTGTTCTATGGCCCACCAGAGAACCGATATCGAAGCGGATGGGCTTTTGATTTCAACTCCAGACTTGTAAAGAACTTGTAAACGAATAAACCGAGGTCTTTGTGCAATATCCTCCTCAGACTGGTGCCACTAATGGTCAGGTGCTGCGATCGGCGTCAAATTGAGGTCGATGGATTCTGTCCGACACTATGGGCCGCACACGCCCGAGCATCGACCTGTCCGAGCTCAAGGAGCACATCTATTATCTAATAACACCCCTTTCTCACGAACTTTCATTACCAATTTCACCACAGCGCTACCGCTTGGCGCTCTTTCACGACACGCATGTATCTTTTCAAAATTCGCACAGTTTCGCCTACACAACACTGACATTCAAAATAAGCTTTCAACATTTCGAAACGCCTCTCAAGCGAAAACAGGATTATTCCGTGCCGCGGAATATCAGACTGACGAGTTGTCTAAATTTCGAACAAATCGTTCAAAAAAAAGGTTGCCATAGCTTATGATTTAAAAACAAACCAGATAAGATGCCTAAGACTCATCCACTTTCGCCTCCTTACGTTAGTGTCAAATTCTCTTAAGGAAGAGCGCGGCGAACTGACAAGATGTCAGTTTTGACACTTCTTGTTACCGGGGGGGGGGGGGGCTAAAGTTCATTATGATTGAGTTTTTAAATTCAAAGACTTTATATATAAATATTTACTGTAAGTATATAATGCAGCGTAAAATTTATTTAATAATGTATATTTCCTTTAATGCATGAAATGAATGTAATTATTGCTGTTTATTTGAGTGAAATCCTTAAAGTATTTATCTTAAAAATACATAAAATATACAAATAAATTTTTTACAACAAAACTAAAAATTGGACTAACATTGCTTGAAAGACGACAGAAGTCGAATATGGAATAACTTAATATGTATACCTCCTAACCTATAAATATGGGCTTAAGCGCCCTAATGGCTATGCATTTTTGTATTTGTGTTTGCCATGGCAGGCCTACTTGTTGAAGTTCTCAATCTGCTGGAGGACCCAACTTTTCGACGCCGTGCTGTTCAAATGCGACGGACAAAACATAGCTTCATGTGTCAACGCGACTGTCTTGGATGGAGACTTCACTGATGGAATGCTAGTTGGTTTTGGTGGGACCTGCGGATAACAGCTGTTGCGTGCAGGTGGTGGTGGAGGCGGCGGACTGGACGGTCGCTTGATGTAGTCATCGTCGCCACCGCTCATTCCGTTCTCATGGCGTTTCTCGTTGTCATCGCTGTAGATCGCCGAATCGCGGAAGTCATTCTCGAGGCAAGCCTCGACATCATCTTCGTACTGGAAATTCGTTGGCAGCTCAATGGCGGCAGATCGTTTCGACTCGCAAACGCTGTCGCTTGAAGACGTCAGAGAGAAGACAGAATCGCGCTGCAGATTCAACGAAGCGATGGAATCGTTCATTGATGTGGTGAAGAGGGTCTTTGGATCTGCGTAGTCCACGTGGGCCATACGCTCGCCCACGGCCTCACTGCCTTGTCGATGGATAATACTTTGGCGGCACATCTCCGACACGTCCGATACTCGCCTCTCTGGTGGTTTATTTGTTCGTCCGAAACCAAGCGATATGTTCTCCACAGACTTACGGACACGTGGCAACAGAGAATTCTCCGATGTCGAGACATTCGAGTTTGTGCTGAGCAGTCGTTTCATTAGGTTCTTTGGAATGGGGCGGGCGTAGATGGCTTCAGGAGCCGGCGTGCTCATATTGCTGGGACAGTTTTGCGAGATGCTGCCACTGGATGTATTGAGAGTGCAGTCTACAACGGTTGAGTTACTGTCCCGACACACAGTTGATGTGGATGATGTGGCACTGTCACGGTTGGGATTAATACTGTCGTAGTTGATCTTTGAATCGCTGCTTCGTAGTTGTGTTCCGCCCTCTAGATGTCCACCGACAAGATCGCCTCCGACCTGCTGGAGATTCCCGGACGTTGAATTGACGAGTGTCACGTAATCCGATTCCGGGCGGGCAGCCGCGATTGCAGCCTTTTCACGAGGCTTGTAGTACTGCTGTGATTTGGAGCGATTCAGCACTGGCGAGAACTTGTACGGAACGTGTACATTCCGCAGAAGAGACTCGTAAATAGGCTCAAACTCGGCTGGTGTTGGCTCTGCATCTGCATCTGCCGTTGCATCTCCTAAATCCAAAGGTGGTGGTGACCTCGATGGCGGACGGGGAGGCGTCTCATCCAGCAGATTGGCATCTGGTTCAGGGCTGCTGACAGTCAGTCCATTGCTAAAGGACTTCTTCTTTTGTGACCTCTTATAGATTCGCTCAAATTCTTTGCTGTTCTTCAACAGGTCCAGCACTATCTCAGCGTCCTGCTTGGCCTTTTCCGACGGGGACAGCATTGCATTTATTTCATTGTCAACTGAATCTATACCATTCAGCTTGTCGCTTCCGCAATCAGCATCAATCAGAGACTGCTGCTGCTCTGTCATCTCTGTAGCGCTTTCCACTTCGATTAGATTTTCCGTCGATTCGGTGATCTTCAGCACTGTCGTTGGTTCATCGAACTCATTGAGATCCATGTAGAACTTTGAGGTTTCCTTCTTGCTGGAACGGTTCTTCTTAAGCGTAGCGATCCGCTTCGGCATCGTCTTTGTGTTGTACATCTTGATTTCCACCGATTTGGTTGACTTGGACTTGCGAGAATCGAGTGTCCCCTTAAGAGACATGCTATCGTCGTCGATGTCTTCGGCGAGGAAACTGATTCGCGGAACTGATTTGCTGCGTTCCTTGATCGCCCTAGTGAGTGTGATGCCATCACCATTGGACTTTGCCCCACGGCGAGTATGCTCATCGCGTACGATGCAGTTGCAATCTGGTGCTTTGGCACAGCATTCCGCCGGCTGTGAGGTTTTCTCGTTTTCGTGTTTCTTTGAGCCGACCGCTGATCCGGTGTGTTTCGGCAGCGATGGCATCATATTGTCGTCCATGCTGTGATTTCGCAAAAGTGGCTTATGCGCAATGGCTGCTGTTGCTGCTGCCGCCGACGCCGCCGCCGAACTAACTTCGCTGAAACCCTCGAACGATGTTGAATTGGTTACAGTTTTCCGCTTGATCTTCGATCGATTGCGCATTTCACTACGACGATACTGATTTCGTCGCTCCAAATAGACCGGCGTCGATGTTGAGTGGAGACTCCACTTCCATGTGTTCTTGTCTGGCGTTCGGTCTGCAAAGGTAAAATGGTACAGATTAGTGGAATTATTAGTATACTGGCGATTAAGATAAGTTCTGTGTGTACGAGTATGTATGTGGATGTTTGTATGTGCATTTAGAGTATGTGAAGTTTAAAACGAATTCACAGAATTCCTGTGACAATCGACAATGGATATGACGGAATGCCGAGATACCGCAATAAAAATCAGAATGAACCATGAAATATGAAGCCATTTCACATGGAGGTGCATATAAAACGTAAGAAGAAACTAAAGTTTTGCGTTAAGCACGTAATCTTGCACTATTTATATAACACATAAATGAAATAAACAAAAAATAAAATTGGCACCAAATATCGTGCAAGAAATCCAAAAAACAATTAATAAGCTTCGCAAGTCCTGCAAGGCAAAGAAAGCAGATGTTGTATGCCAACCAAATTCGAAACCAATTTAGAGATAAAAGCCAATTTATACTTACTATACACTACAATACAGTTAGCTACTTTACTGTTTCTTTTTTTTTCTAAGTTATTTAATTGTTGGTTATAGGTTTTGGTTTTGTTTTAAATGCTTTATCTCTTAATCGCCCGACGAATCGTCCAATGATAGTTTTTTTTTTCGCAAAACATCAATACACTACGAGAGAAATCAAACAAAACAGACAAAATACATTAAAAACATGTATGGGTTAGTAGTTAAGGTGAGGCGAGACTATGCGAAGGTGGTTGATGGAAAAGAGCCCAGTTAATTGACAACTATAGGGTGCTGAATGAAAAAAAAAAGTTATTTAGAGTCCTATAATCTTTGAAAAAATCATCATCATCATATTTGACTCTACAACCGGGGTCCGGTCCTGGCCTCCCGTAAAAAGTCTGGTATGACCATTGTCTTATATATGAGCAGCTTGGATGTTATGGTTAAGTTCCTGGATTTGACGAGTCGTCTTGACAAACTATAGTAGGCTTTGTTGGCTTTAAGCAACCGTGCGCGTATTTCTGGTTCCATACTGTTATCGGCTGCTATAGTTGAACCGAGATAGTTAAAGGATTGCACTGCGCTTCAAATTCGCACTCCACTATTTTAACTGAGGGACCAATGTTGGATCTTCTACTCGCAGACGTGGTCACCATGTACTTTGTTTTGCTCTCATTTATGTGCAGCCCCAGATTTCGTGCCGCCGGCTCTATCTGGATGAAAGCTTCCTGTACGGCTCTTGGGTTTCTACCAACGATATCAATATCGTCTGCGTAAGCCAGTATCTGAATGGACTTATAGAGGATTGTTTTTCTCGCCGTTACGTCAGAGTCTCGGATCACTTTCTCCAACGCCAGCTTGAGGAGGACGCAGGCCAGTCCATCCCCTTGTCGGAGCCCGTTACAGATGTTGAATGGGCTTGATAGTGATCCGGATATTTTTGCTTGGCTTATAACATTGGTCATGGTCAACCTACATAGTGTCTGTGTCAGTTTATTTGGGATGCCGAATTCTCTCATGGCTTTATAAAGTTCTACCCTGGCTATGTTATCATAGGCGGCTTTAAAATCTATTAATAGATAGTGTAGTGAGTTTTGAAACTCTAGACATTATTCCATCACCTGCCTTAGGGTGTTAATCTGATCAGTTGTTGATTTGCCTGGGATGAAGCCACACTGCTATGGACCAATGATGACTTTAGCGTATGGGGCTATCCTGTCTTGAAGGCTAGAGGAGAAAATCTTATAAACGGTACTCAACAACGTTATACCACGATAATGGCTGCATTTTGTGATATCTCCCTTCTAATGTATGGGGCAGATGATGCCTCTTCGCCAGTCTTCTGGCATAGCTTCTTCCTCCTATACTTGTACTATTATTTTATGAATTGTTTTGCGGGGGCTCCTATTTTTATCAGTTCCGCTGGGATCCCATCTGATCCCGGGGCCTTATTATTTTTGAGCCGATTTATCGCTCTGCTAATTTGTATTTACAAATACGATTATTTCGAGAAAAGCTCCCTTTTTTTGACAGATGCAGTATTAACGCCTATTCAATTTCCTACAAACCTATGCCACAATATTTTCTAATTTTTTTGCGCATACCTTTTAAGTATGCTAGGTACCTTGAGAGATCAATGCAGAGCGGTGCATTCATTTCGATATTCAATTTTGTCTATGCATGGTGGCGGCAGCATAGTATGGTATTCGGTCATTTGTGGATCCTCCAATTCCTCAGTTAGCCGGCCATTAAGCAACTCATGAAAGTGCTCTTCCCATCGCTCTAAGATGCCTTTGAGATCGGCGATCAGATTACCAAGCAGGAATACCATCAGGCCCAGCAGATTTATGAATATTGAGATCATTTAATACTCTAGCTACTTGACGAGTACAAAAGAAGATTTGTCCCCATAGAAGATTCGACTAGCGTTGAGCTAGCTGCGAAATGGAAAGCAAGCAGATTGGCCTTGTCTATAAAACTGACAGTGGCAATGTCATTGTGAATGATGAAATCAAAGATGCAGCAGTATTTTTAATTCGTTTCACGAATGACCAAAAATGCTTACTACCTATGGGATATTGAAGTATTTTTTGTGTCAGATTCAGGTTTCATTTTCGAATTTGACTCTTCTAAGGTAGGCATTGCAATCATTTCGGACTCGTCTAAATTTGGTTCGGTTTTCCACAGTGGGATTTTGTTTATATAACCGAAAGTATACCTTCCGGTTCGTAGAAGCCTCACTGCAGCTTAAATCATACCAAGCTTTTTTCTTCGGTTTGATTTATGTTTTTGATCGTATCAGAAATGGCAATGGTGGTGAACACTATTAGCATTATGTGGCCAGTTATTATTCTTAAAAAAAATTCCATAATCCATAATTTTCTTTTAGGAGCTTTTTCTCGAACTCCGTGGTTCGACAACGACAAATTAGCTGATACCACACAATGGTCTGCCGAACCTAGAGATGATAATACACTGACGGTGTATTTGCTTAGGATGAGAGCTAAGAAACAAGTATGGGGGAATCAGCGTTATGACTTACAATGTCTGGAATTCGAGTGGGCTCATTCACAAGCTGAGAATGACTCAACAACCCTTCCTTGTTGTGTTGTTAAGCCTGAATGGCGAAGCCAACCAGAATTATGTAATTTAAAAACGCCCGCAATGGCGATTTCAGAATGTATATGAAGTGATAACATTCTAGTAACAGGGAAATTTAATACAAGTTGATCCGAGATTCTGACGTAACGGCGAGAGGAACAATTCTCTATAAGTCCATTTAGATACTGGCTTACGCATACGACATCGACATCGTTGGTAGAATCCGAAGAGCTGTACAGGAAGCTTTTATCCAGATCGAGCAGACGGCACAAAATCTGGGTTTGGGGCTACACACAAATAAGAGCAAAACAAAGTACATGGCCACGTATGCGAGCAGAAGATCCAACATTGCTCCCGCAATTCAAATAGTGGAGCGCGAATTTGAAGAAGTGTAATCCTTTAACTTTCTTGGGTCAACTGTAGCAACCGATAATAGCATGAAACCAGAAATACGCGCACAGTTGCTCAAAGCCAAGCAAGTCCACTTAAGTCTGTCAAGACTCTTCAAATCCAGGAATTTAACCATAACATCCAAGCTGATGATATATAAGACAATGGTCATACCAGTACTTACATATGGATCCGAGACTTGGGTGCTTAGCAAAAAGCATTCTGACCTCTTAGCCGTGTTTGAGAGAAAAGTCCTACGGAGAACTGTTGGCCCCGTATGTGAGGAAGGACAATTCCGGATGAAATCTACAAGCGTTATCGCGATGTTGGTATCGTAAAGCTCGGTGGGCATCTTGCTCGCAAGAGTGAACAGGATCATGCTTCAAAAGCCTTTTGCAGTAGGATCTATGGAACTCAACAGCGAGGCCGGCGAAGACTACGCTGGAAGGATGGCATAGACCAAGGCGCCCAGAGTTTAGAGATGCCAAACTATATGACATCGGCTCGAAACCGAGACAGTTTTTCTGCGGACTCCGACTGCAGAGCCAAGTATGATGATGCCTAATGTATCTTATTTCTCATATCACAGGTCAATGTTAAAAAATTGTCATCGAATATTAATCGAAATTATGTACCATTCAGTGTCTGATTTGTATTATAAAAATGTTAAGTACGCAGTCTTTGTCTCGTTTTCATTTCAATCCATAAAAGCGACTCATTGACATAGACGTTTTACGTCAAACCAATCGCCCGATCTTTTTTAGTCATATCGGTGTTAAGTAGTTGAGTAAAAGTTGAGCCTTCCAACTATTGGTGAGCGACATTTACTCGTAAAGACATAACAATAAGACCCACAATAAGTGAACAGGTCACCTAATGCATTACCTAATTTTTGTAACATGTAAATAAACCTATTTACTGAAATACTAAACATAGTTTTGTCATGTTCCTTGGATAGGGGAATGTCGTATCGAAAAGAAATCGAAAGGCGTCACATATACTCGTGCATCATTCGTGCTACCGCATCAGTTCCTCCTTGCAGCATAAATCACAATTTTCACCGCGAAATTGAGCGGAATGCACGTTTTTCACTTCACTATGCGTCCACGTCCACCGATCGCGCTTAATAAAATCATGCTAAGTGAGATTATGTGGTGGAGAAGCGACGACGACGACGACGCTACCACAACGTAGCAAAATGAAAGGGAAACACATTCACAATATGGGGTTTTTCTCCGGCCATGCATACCTTCTTCGTCGCCCAACTTGTAGACGAGCTCCTTGGCGCGATTTGGAATATTGTCGAATTTCTCTAGGATCACTCCTTTAATGTGTTGCGCCCAAAGACGTTTCTGGTCACGATTCCTAGCTGTCAGCTTGATTTGATTGCGCGGCTCATCGTACGGGATTACGTAAAAGCTTGTCGGCTCCCCCGGTAAATGTTCACTAAGCATCAAATTGTTTTGCTACAAAATGGAGCGCGGAGAAGAAGAGAAGTAAACAATAGTCATATTATAGAAATAATTTGTTTCGATAAAACAATAACCAACTTACATGGATGTAACTTTTGAACTGCAATCGATTATCCTCCTTTGGCTTTGTGATGATCAGCATTGTTGCGAAGAGGAACACCATTCGTGGCTTATTGTGTTCCATGACAAGACCTTCTTGGCGAAGCTCACCCAGCACGGTTAATTCTGTTGTTGTGATGATAAATGGGTAAAATTTCACAATTGCTATATGGCAATCATCGAGTGGCACCTACCTGGCCCCAGCCAACCGTCCAAGATACCCGACAACTCCTTAACACGACTCTGCTGCTCTAATTTCTTTTTGACCTGATCGATGTTGCGAGCAACTTGTCGCATGATTTCGTGCGCTTGAAAGACTTCCTTAATATCACAGTGTTTACGTAGGTTCTATTGACAGAGAGAGATAGAGAGGGCAGGAAAGATTGGAGCGTGTTAAAATAAGATTGCAAAAGAATGCAGCTATTTGCGTCGGTCCCCGTCCCCGTACACTTACATCTAGAAGCAGATGATACTTGAGGATCCTCTGCACTGGCTTGAGCAGATACGAACCCAGTGGCAGCGTGTGTTGTAACATTTTCTGCGTGGACGTAAGCAAGGCGTTTGTGTGTGTCGCCTGGAGTAGACTGGTTAGCAGAGATATCGCCTCTGGATAGCTGGTACTGCAAGTGGAAGTAAAAGAACAAGAAAATGATTAAGAAGATTAAGGAATAGGAATAGAATAAGAATAATTGTGCCGGCGTGTATTCAAAGTCGCGTGCGGTTGCCGATTTGCATTTTAAATCAGAGTCGAGACTGGTACAATTTGAGGCGTTTTGTTGTCGTAATCGTCAGCGGCATCAACTTTGATCCCTCGTTAGAGTTGAGACGCTGCTGCATCACAGTCTCAAAATTGGATACAATTCACTACTAAATAATTCCACCATTTTTGGACATAAATGAGCTTCAAATTGGATTCTGCATTTGATTCTTAAAATGATCACCAAAACGCTGATGAAATGTATACATTGGAACGGTGTGCATCATGCGCTTTTGAGCACTACACTTCACTCTTCAGTAGAGGCAAAAGCAACATTGTTGTCGAAGCTGCAGGTGTTTGGCTTTTGATCTCTCACGCATTTCACTTCGCCTCCTGACGCCTCCTCATTGAGTAACATTTATATTCACAGAATTGCTTACGTCGTCTTTAGGGAAGAAGTTGTGGCCGTGCGCATATCATGCCAAGTGCAACAAATTTATGTAGTTCTGATGAACTTTAGAAGCCTCTATCTGTATAACTTAGAAGCAATATACGAATACCACGAAACAAACTGTAATATGAATGTATAGGTACCCAGCGACTCGATGTGAAGTGGTTGGCATTTGAAGCGTTTTGCCATGATGACAATATGCACTCGTATGGCCACTTGCGCGGCTTTTCTTTTCCACAAACGACACACGACATTCAGACAAATAAGGACATTTTCTGCGGCGCTGCGAATGTGGAAACTTCTGAGCGCATGAAATGCACATTTCACAGCAAGATCCAATTATGGAGTTGGTAATTTTTGGGATACTGTTAAGCTTTTCAGAGAAGATAATAGAAATTCTACAACTTTTCCGTTGTTCGTTAGTCCCAGGTGCCTTTTTGCACAGAACTCTATCAACTTTTAAAGAAACAACAAGCCTGGTTATGAAAGTGGATCTAAGGCCACCGTACCTTCTGTGAAAATTCCACAAAACATTACAACTTTGTACATTTTCTTCTTGTCATCTTATTGGCCATTTGAGATTTCTACGAACCGCAATTCAATGCGGTGAGCAATATTTGCACCAAATCATCTGTGCGATTGAATTTCCTAATCAGAAATTGTTTTCCCACGAATGAAACGACATTCGACATAAATATTTATTTATTCAAAGAAAATTCCAAGAAGTGCAGATGATGCGATGGCGTGGCGCAGACAGAAAAACAAAACGCGACCAATCTCAATCCGAATGCAAATCAAATTTATTCTATTACTGTGGCACGTCGCACATCGAGAAGACCAACTCTGCGATGGGACAACATCGACGACATCAAGGTCTTTGAATGCCATCGCATGCATTAGGATTCATGCAGAACTCCCAATTGGGAATAAAATTTAATTTACTTCTCTTCCACGAAGAAGAACGACGGACGAACTCCTTGATCTCAGATATTGCTAGAAAAGTGCACACGCGACAGTCTTACACACACGGAACGGCATTCGATACATCTGATCATTACATATATGGAGGTATTGCAGGAAACCATCAATACCAGTTGGGAACTTACCAGTACGTTGTGTACACATCGAATCGCTCCCGCAGATCGATGAAACATTTTGCTATTTTCACTGGATCCATACCAGAGTTGATGAGCTGCTTCAGCAGAGTCGAATTGAATTCGTAGATTTCCTCAATGTTGCTGAACAGAACGCGCAGCTCGTCGTATCGCAGGCAGGCACGCTCCTTCCAATCGAGGAGATACCTGCATGGGAGTGAGAAGGTCAATTAATTGGAGGAATACTTTTCTTAATCTGCGATAAACTTGAAGTCAATGCTACTCACCCTCGAATCACTTGGCCCAAATCCCCGACATAGCTGCGCTCTGAATCGACAATCTCCATGGAGGCACGTTCGAACACTGTCATACCAGAGTGTGGATCCATCAGTTCATTTTCACTTTGATCGGCAAGACTCTCGACGCTGGCCAGGTACGATGTTGCCGTCAGGCGCTGGCCATTGAGATGATCGGATCCGGAACTTGAACTGGACGATGTCGAGCATATTGACGATGAGGACAGAGGACGATGTTTGAGTTTGGCGATATCTGGCAGCATCAGGCATGACATCTTGCGTGATTCCTTGGGAGAAAATCTTGACTTAATATCGGTCAGACGGTCTAAACTTTCCGCAGAGATTTTACTGGCCTCTTCGAGCTCTTCAAGTTGTTTGGCAGTTGGCAATGTGGCCGGTACTGGTCCACCTAAGGTGTTGGCTTTAGCGGCTAGAATTTTCGCTCTGGCGTACGTAAGCATTGTTGACGAGGCTACAGTAGCGGCGCTAATTGCCGACGAGCTCCTGACTAGCTGCACAGATGACGCCATTGGATAATTATTGATGGCTTCGATGAGATCGGTGCCGTCACCATTTTCTGCAGGTGATCGGTTTCTGGGATCTTTGTGATCATTGTCATCGTCGTCAACTGATAGTTGCTCTACGCTAGACGATATGAGTGAGCAAACTGTATAGTTGTAAGCTTCGATGATTTCTTTTGTGCCATCTTCGGGTTTCACTGCAAAATCTTTGGAATTCTGTCTGAGATTATTTTGCCCAGTTGTGGCCACTTTTTCCATTTTGACTAAGTCTGTACTGAGTGGCGGCGGCGGCGACGCTGGCAGTTGTTTGGACAGAGTGAACTTGTTGTTAGTTTTGTTCAGCTGCCGATCGAATATGAAAGGTTCATAGTTGGTAGGAGTTTTTTCGCTATCAGTACACAGCAGCAGTCCCGGTCCCGGAGTGAACGACTTCTTTAATCGACTCGGTGTCTCAGCAACAAGACTGTCCAAATATTCAGAACTGGAATCAAATGTCTGAACGAGATCGCTACCAGACTGGGTCAACTTACAAGTGCCCTTCGATAGGGGAATGTTTGATAGCTTCACTTGGTGCTTAACGCCTGTCGATGAAATACTGCTACTAGACAACGAAGACGACAACGATGACGACGACTTCTTGACGAAACGATGGTGACTCCCGTTGTTGTTGTTGTTATTGCAGTATGTGCTGGTGCCAGAGAGCGCTTCACTACTCAGCGACTCTATGGATGTATTGGAATGCGATATTATCCTCTGAACATTTGGCGAAAGAACGGGAATGTTGTTCCAGTGTCTCGCTGGTGATGTGGTTTCTCTCGCTGCAGACAATAGAGGAGATATTCCAGTGATAGTAGCACTGCTGTTCCGACTACTGCATTCTGATGATTTGGAACTAGTTTCGAAGTACTCCTCTTCCTGTTCCTCCTCTTCATTTAGCTTGAGCGTTTCACTGCTTTGTGACCTTATTGGCTGGCTAGCGTCCAAACTACCCGTCAAAGTGTCATACAGGGCAATCAGCGAAGGTGCAAGATTAGTTGAACTTCCTGCAAAGAGACAAAGAGTGTAGAGAAAATGAGTTATGATCTGAATGAATAGAAGACTTTTAATGTGTAGGTGTTGCCGGAAACAATGAAGTTATTGCTATTCGCCGAGCTGGCTAGAAAAGATGCTAAACTACATAATTTTATGGTATGCAGTGCCATTTTCATGGAAGATTTACGGTTCGTTTGGAACGATTTGCTACGACCTGATGCGAATAAAGGCGGGATGTGCTGAAAGGCATAATCACCATGCATGAATGTTTATTACCATAATTCGTTCATTCGCCATTCGCCGGCTCAAGGTGCAGCAACGACGAAGCCGACGGTCAGGGGATATGTTATTGTGCATCCACATCTGCTTGGAGAGTATGGCTTACACGGAACTAAAATTCATCATAGATTTAAGTTCTCAACAATGATATTTAGCTTGAAAAAAAGTAAAAAATTTGGTTTGAAATACAGGGTGTTACAATTGCAGTATCCTAATTAAATTTGTTGTGCTTCTGTATGCTCAGTTTTGATTAGGATCATTGTCATTCGGACATGTAGCGACATATGTTACGATTTGCGAAATTCAATTATGTTTCAAATTTTCAAATTGGAAATCTCCAATAAAAGGTAATAGCTAACTCACCGAAGCAACATTTTATCGTTTTTTTTTTAAATTAATTGGCAACGCGAACCAAATGCGAATGCAGAACTTTCTTAAACAAGAACTGCACGAGAACATAAAACTGATTTCAAACCAAAAAGTAACTACGAAAAATCTACACAACGAATGGCCAATTTTGATCAAAAATCCCAAATACACTTAAGAACGAAAAAGGCGGAGATGCAATTTATTATCAGCATACTGGTAAGGAAGACCACACAGACATTTTAGCTGAGGGACATACAAATTGATTGCATCGATAAAGAACACCTCGCCGAACTACAACTTATTGGCCCAATTTCCTTTTATTGAAGCGAATGCAAGTTGGACATCTTCCTTAAGTCGATGCCTACGCAGCGATAGTACTTTGAGTCAGGGTGCGTTAAGTGATTCACAATTCGTATGTGACTATATGGGTTATTGGAGGAGTAACATTTTTAATGAGACGATATCCAAAAAAATGTGATCTACACGAAACCGGCTGAAGTATTGATCTTAATTTTAACCAAAAAAAGCTGAAGCAATCACCCTCCATAAAATCATAGAACTTTTGGAACGAATATGGTTGTTCTACGAAGACTTAAGCGTCAACTAAAATTGGGTTAAATGACATTTTCTTAGCTGCTGTAAACGACGAGCCTATACTGTGACTATAACGTGATTTTGGTTGGTTTCGTCAAATATGTGTTATATTACGTGCAAGTAAGCAAGGTGTCAATAAAGAAATTTGACAGCTGCTGGAAATGACAGTAGAAAATTCAAGAAAGCCGTAACCGCAAGGAACATGCCACTGGCTAGTGACCTACCTAACATAATGCTTGGTGGCAATGCAATCCCATATTACACTAATTTGCTGAATACAGTGAATGTTAGAGAGTCCCATTTCGACAGCGTTCTCGACGAAAACCATTTCTACAGCGTTCTCTGGTTTTCGTCGAGAACGCTGTCGAAATGAGACACCAAACCTTTACTGTACCCAGCAAATCGAAAGCGCCGTAAAGTTAAAAATCTTGGAGTCATTATCAACAGTAGTCTGTCAGGTAATGACCATATAATATAATATAATATGGTACCCTACGGTACCTGTGGAAAAGTGCTGTTTACAATATCTGGGTGTTCGCTAAAAGCTGGTACAAACGCTACTAAAAGCACTCCTAGCATACACTGAGAATAATTACTGCTCCTTGGACTCAATTTCTTTTCGCAGACTTCAAGTTCCGACAGTGACTCCCTCTCCAAGTAGCTGTTCCATCAAGCGCCTCCTGTCATTACGTAAATTGTACGCTGAGAGACAGACTACTTCAACATTAGAAACTGTATCTTCATTCATAATATACTATACAAGGTGTCACTAATTCGTCAAGGATAATTTGGGAAATGATTCTTGGATACATTCTAAGAAAAAAATCGTTCTAGAGTAACGGTCTATCTCCAATATTGACAACATTTATCGGGGATTAAAGAAAAAGTTTACTTTGGTGGACTTTGACACATGTTAACGGAAATTGCTCTGTTAATACTTATGATAGAAACTTCTTTTATGACTTTCTTTTTAGAATAAGCATTAGCCTTTATAACTGCGTTTAAATAAAGTTAATAGCTTGTTTAAGTCTTCAGATATCCGACTTCAATGCCGGTTGCAAATTTCTGGCCCATGCCAATTTTTGACTTTGAGGTCAATTTTCTCAAGAAAATGTGTAATTAACTGAACGTTTTACTATTTTTTTCTTATGAACGTTAGAATAATGGAAATAAAAATCAACAACAAGTTCGCGGAAAAGCCCACAGATTTTATGATACTTGGGAAAACCTGCAGCTTTTTTTGCTTTAAGCTCTAAAGGAGCTAAGTAATGTTATTGAAGAACCTCAATGCGCAGCAATTTTCTATAACATTCATGATTCATGATCATCCAAATGTGGCTCAACATTCGATGTTCATTATTGGATCTCCGCATAAAAACTCTCTACCGGTCCTGATTTCGTGTCCATGTTATCCAGTTTTTCATACCTATACTTTTGGCGCTTTAGTCGACGCCATCCGTACAGCGTAGGCTTGGCATGCGTTTCTCTCGTTTTCCATGATTCCTACCGCAGAGGACTTTTCGAGCAGTTTCCTCTTGACTTAAGCTAGGTAGGTTTCCTACCCACCGAAGCTTATCGAGCTTAATTCTCTTTACAATGTAGATCTCATAATTAAAGAGTCTCTGGAATTGTCCTTCCTCAGTTAGGGGGCCAATAATTCTTTAGAAGACTTCAGATTGCCGACGTCCCTGAATTATTTGTAAACAATACTAGTCTCTGACAGGCCAATTCAGAGTCCGTTGGATGTGAACTTTGCTTGAAAGTGATCCAGATATCTTAAATAGCCTTATAACATTAGTTAGGCCAAATAATCTTGTCAGTTTATTTACAAACTGCTCTGGTTACACTATCTTAGTCTATATACAGATGATATAGTGAGTTTTAGAACTCTAGACCCATCACCTGACCAATAGTGAAAATCAGATCAGTTATGGATTTGCCTGAGACATTGGCCAATAATACCTCTATCGTACAGTGGTCTTAAAGTATAAAAGAGCAATTTTTATAATCAGAATCTAAAAACGTTATACCACGATAACTGCTGCGCATTGTGATATCTCCATTCTTATGTATGGCGTACATAGTATACTTCTACTCCAGTGTTCTGGCAATGCTCCTCCAATACTTAAGGTATTACCTAGTTCATGAATTTCTTGTTGGCATTATTATATTGAAGACGGTTTATGGCTCTGCTAACCTTGTCTATGCTTGGTTTGATGGCTGCATTGTGTGGTTTTCTGTCATTGGTTGAGCTATCATTATAAAAGGGATCTTTTTACCGCTCCAAGGTACTTTAAGATCGGCGATCAGATTACCATCTTTGGTGGAGGCGCCATATACTGCGGACACTTTGTTAGAACATACACGCCTAGTGCATGTTTAAGTCCAATCAGTATCAGCGTCCGAAATTTCTTGATTCAGGACTTTTTCATATTTCGCGAAAAACAATCCTTTACTGCTCTTCCAGATACAGCTTGTGTATCATACTTTTATAAACATAGATACGAATCTTAAAAGCCTATGTCTTAGATGCGTTCAATACAAGAGTTCTTCTAAATCTATTTGTGTCTCTCTGTAGTAAAATCAAAGCCACACAGACTCTTTAACAATAAAATCTGCAAACACGAAAATTTTAAATCTGGGCTGGCACCAAACTAGCTCGCATAGGTGGAGCGGTACTGGCTCAGAAAGTCCTTTGCGATCGGATTTGTCTTTAAACTATGACAGTGTCCAAGTAGCTAAATATTGGCTTGAAATCGGTTCCAGTGGGAAATATTTTTTTTAAGATCTAAAGAAAAAGATAGCGATTGTATTGAGATAAAAAATTTTACACTTTTGCTCGGCTACTTGAACCACTCCCAACAAATATAGTTGGCATACAAGTTTTTATACTGTCGCTTTATAAATTAGAATGCAGAAAAGGCAATCTACTTCCCTACTTCCTCCACTGCTGGCTAACATAAAAAGTACCCACTTCCAGAATATAACAAATGATGCCATTTAATTCCACATAAAAAATATTTTCTTTTTGAAAATATTACTTGACTCACATGTGTATTTACTCTTTGGTATTTCCATTATAAATGACTTCCTTGGCAAACTTGAGCGTAATTTAAATGTAACCCAATACCATGTGAGAGAGCAATCTCACTCAAAGGAATCGGCATTGTTAATGTTCATGAGGGTTATTTTTCACAGTGCATCCAGAATACCTTCAGCACTATCCGGCGTTAAGGTGCTTCTTGTACCTTGCTGTGATGGTGTGCAATCGATCGTATCCTAATAGTGCCATTTATTATTTTTCAAAACAATTCACGATGAAGCTGGCGATTGCTTTAATAACATCAGCGACGTACTGAATCGCTCATCGCTCATCGCTCACCGCAAGGTTATGCGTCTATCCAAAGGCTCTCGACATGTTTTCCTAAGCAGATTCATGGTCGCTGTCGACAATCTCTTTTCAGAAAGATATACCGATGCAACGCAATGAACTTCTCAATAGAATCACTCGCTCGTATCACATAATCTATCAACGCAGGCAGCCAGACTCTTGGATCGAAATGGTTCCAGCAGCAGCAAAAGATTGGAGGATGCCGACGATAGCAGACGACTAAGACGACAACACGACTAAGAAGATAGGCGCCGTAATTTGAGAGGCGAAAATATTTATCTTTTACGCACAATTATCTCTGATCGGTGATCGCTCTCAAGTAACAAGAACAACTGGTCACTATTGGGTGGTGGTGGGTAGGGAGTGGGTGAAAGAGAATGAGACCAACAGCAGGCCATTCTTATAGCAAAAGATGAATTATAATGCAAGGATTTTTGGTCCTAGCCTCGAGACGATATACTGCGACAGCAAATCTAATCTGGCTCAAGATTGTTGGACAGCGAGCGAGTAAATTTATGCAGGATGACACAGAGCCTCATCTTTCAACTGATTCACACCACAGGATCGTTTGAAAAAAGCACAAAAAATAAACAGATTTTCCTATAACTTGCTGCTACTCTTACGCCCGAACGAACGAACGAACGAACGGAAGCCGCCTGGACAAATGATCTCCAGGCAGTGTTTGGCGACCGACGACTTCTTTTTATGGAACTGCGAGAACAGATTTTAATTAAAAGATAAATTGGTCGCGTCTAGATAGCTGCTAACTGTGTGCAATTTAACTCAGCTAAACGAGCAGTGGAAATTTGTGTTTTCCTCTTCTTCTATGCATATTGCCAGCAGATTCTAGGTGAGGAAACTAGCGCAGCAATTGTGTTGTGTACAACCAGTAGCTGGCCCGTCACTGGCATTGACAAAGGAGACAAAAACAACAACAACAAGAGAAACACATCAACGCGTAGACTCTTCCAAATTGGAAAAGTCTACATGACGCCTTACCTGATTGCCCGTGCCCAGAGCTAAATGTACGTTCGTTCTGATATCAGACTGGTGAACGAACGGACGAACGGATGGTTGGATGGTTCTCCTGATGATCGTCATCATCAGCTGTGGATAAGTTTTTAAACAATTAGTCACGTTGCAGTCAGTGCGAGTTTACATTATCTGACCAACTTGATGGCAACTCTAAATGAAATTGCACCTCAGTTGAAGAGTTGATCGCAATGTGAAGGCTCTGTTGAATGATGGAAATAAAACTTCATTGGGAGGAGGATTTTTGCAATTTCCATTGACCTGTAGGACTCAGTTGCAAGCTCGACCTAAATATCAGACGTTTGCACTGACAGGTTAATGATTGAGAACGAAGCGAATTTTTCTCTTTTTTGGTTAATTGCTTTGGTTGATGATAGATGTTCGGAGATGGGTTTGATCCAGTGCCGGAAGGGACATGTTGATTTTTTGGAAAAAGGTGCCGTAAACCAGTTTGCAAAAGAAAGTAACGGTTTTAGAGAAGATGAAGAAGAAGATTAACGAATTCGATTTTGTCTTAAGGATTCGTTAGAACATAAAAAATGTGTTCTTTGGATTTTTTTTTGTTTTTGACGAAATTAAACAAATTTTTTGCTGCTTCTGGTTTTATACTGTATTGTACCTTGGACATACTGGCATATCTAAACTAGTTTTTCGTTTGTAGTTTATAAAATAACTGCTGAGTTTGACACACTCAATGCTGTTCTCGGTTAGTTTACAAAAAAAAAGAGAAGATTATAAATAGTTTTGTTGAGCGAAACAACACTATTATTGCTGAAATATTATCCATAGGCTAGAGTGAGTGTATTACTTCTTAAAAGAAAATTTCAAAAGTTAGTCAAAACCAGAATTTTTATCTTTCTTGACGTTTCGTTCATTCGTTCTTTCTTCAATCAATTCTGCTTTAGATATTTGAATAGGAGTTCCACAAGAATAAGTGGTTGGTCCTCTTTTATTCTAAATCTTTAACAATTCCATATGCCAGATTTGCAGACAGTTGTAGTGAGTTAATTAATATTCCAATAGGAGTTCCACAGGGATCTGTACTTGGTCCTTTCTTATTCTTGATTTTTACCAATTCCATATGTGAATATTGCAGACAGTTGTAGTGAGTACCTTGATATTCCAATAGGAGTTCCACAAGGATCAGTAGGTGGTCCTCCTTCATTATTGATCTTTATCAGTTCCATATGTGAGGATTAGAGACAGTTATAGTGAGTTGATTAATTTCCCAATAGGAGTCCCACAGGAATCTGTACTTAGTCTTGTTTTATTCTTTATTTTTACTAGTTCGATGTGTGAGGATTGCAGACAGTTATAGTGAGTGCTTTGATATTGCAATAGGAGTTCCACAAGAATAAGTAGTGTGTCCTCTTTTATTCTTGATATATATCAATTCCATATGTGGAGATTAAAGGCAGTTGTAGTGAGTTAATTAATATTCCAATAGGAGTTCCACAGTTCCACAATAGATGGCTTATAAATACTTTTTTGTGAAAACAGCATCTGTCTATAAGTGTAATACATCTTATTATTTATTATCTTTGATTAAAGTGAGTATCTCTTTATTTCAATAGGAGTTCCGCAGGGATCTCAACTTGGTCTTGGTTTATTCTTGATATTTACCAGTTCCATATGTGAGGCTTGCAGACAGTTGTAGTGAGTGCCTTTATATTTCAATAGGAGTTCCACAAGGATCAGTACTTGGTCCTCTTTTATTCTTATCTTTCTTAACTATATTCTTAATCTTTATCATTCCATGTGTGAAGATTGCAGACAGTTGAAGGACAGGTAACATACAGATGTCGCATGCCCATGCATTGATTTGAGGCAAATCAATTTTCATAGAGCGGTCACATTTGGCAGCTTGACCAGATTCGAATTATTTGTCCTTCATACCTTCGATAAGATCTATGTACTTAAGTGTAGATGATATATGGAATTCAATTTTAGACGTCGAAGTGAAATATACAAGACAAGACAAGATTGAAAAGGAACTTAAATCTTAGGTATGTGTATAGGATTTTTCGGCATAACATAACTTGACAATAGATGGCTTATAAATACAGAAAATAATTTTGAGAGCACAGCATCAGTCTATAAGCGTAAGACATCTAGGTATTTGTTGTCTTTGATGGTAGTCAGTGTGTTAATAGTTCAATAGGAGTTCCACAGGGATCTGTACTTGGTCTTCTTTTATTCTCGATCTTTGTCAATTCTACATTTGAGGATTGCAGACAATTTTAAAGGGTCAATAAGAGTTCCACAAGAATCAATACTTTGTCCTGATTTATTCTTGATCCTTACGAATTCCATATTAAAACATAATTGTAAATGTAAGCCAACAGGGTTTGCTGATGATATATGATGCTCGTACTCTAACACTTCTGCATAAGAATTAGTTGCAACCTTTAATAATGATTTGGTAGTGTTATGTGAAATTGGTTTGCTATTCATAAGCTAGTAGTTAGCGATAAGCCAGGGTTGTTGTGTTTTCTTGTGATCCTTACGATCTTAATTCTTGTAAGTTTATATTTCATAGTATTGATTGCAAAATTATGTATGAAAGTGCTAATTTCTGTCAAGTCAATAAGAATACTGTAACTTATGACTGTAAATTCCATTGTTCATCTAAGTGCTTTAATACTGAAATTGTGCCAGTCTTTAAATACGTGAGGCTACTTATTGATAATAGTTTCAATTGGAAAGAACATACAACATTACGGCAATGTTGCTGCTGAAAAAAATCGTATATAATGTATTTCTTAAGTGGAATATGCACTGGAAACGTTTTAGAAATTGTGTAATAGTACACTCTAAGTTAGGGTAAATACTGAAATGCTGAGGTGGTAAAATGGTCAAAGAAAAAGAAAAAAGAGCATCATCCAAAATTGTATATAATTGTTGTTTAAATTCACTTCAAAGTTCGAGCGCTCTTAATAGAAAACCCTTTATAAATATGTAATGTAATAGCTCATAATCATGTGAAAATAATTCAAAATTAATTTCTAATTTTATGTAAAGTATAAAATCTCTGAAGAGACTGTTATTCTAAGTAACAATTTCTTTTACTGCAGTATCTCATTTATATCGTTTTCCTGAGAGAATTATTACTCATGCGACTCCTTTCATTGCCTCGAGGAGCATTATTCACTCCTTTAAAAGTTTGTGTCCTAAAACATTTTCTGTTACACATTTTCAAAGCTGCTCGCAATGCTTAGTCAGATATCGCACACCAAGGAATAAGTTGTAGGACTTTCAGTTGACAGTTGACAGCTGTTGATTCGGTTGCCGCCCGCCTTTTTCACGTGCAACAACAAAAAATGAACAATAAAATCGCATGCACATACATCAGCGCGATAAGCATTCCATTATTGATGAATGTTTTTAAAGAGCGTGGAATTCTGTTGCACAGAATTATGGAGACACCCATAAATTGTGAGGTACTCGCAATCAGGATAAACAATTTCGAAGTACATTATTTGAATGCTCTGCCACAACAGCGTCGTCACACTGACACCAAAATACCAGAATATATTCGATAAAATCCATAAATTGATCATGGATAGTGTCACTTTTGATTGTGCGATTTCCGCCAGACCGACCGACCAATGGAGTGAATGAAATGTCTGAGTGCGTGCGCGGGTGCTGAAAATTTAAGGTACACCACCACCACGCTGGAACAATAACTACAAGAAATAAAATGAAAATTTACAACAAGCGCATTGAGAAATATCCGCTCAGCATTATCTGCACGCGAAGTACGTATATACCACTTCCTTCCTTCTCCGCCCTTCCACTGCCAGTGAGGTATTTATATGTTGTTGCCGATCAAAGTGATTGCGAGAGTATCCCATACTGGTCTCCCACTGTGAGTGTGGTGCATTATGAAATGGATCGACAAATTATCTCCAAGATACTTGCCGGGACCAATATATAGTTCACTTTTCAAGTGGGACTGGCGGATCTCATATGCTCTACGCAACTGAGTGAGTTGTTCCTTCTTGAGGAATAATTTAGATAGCAATGTCGATTCCAATGCACTCCAGCTTCTGTGCAAATGCAATAATAGCTCGCCTTGGATTACGTTGCTTCATTAGGGGAGTGCATTAGCCGACGGCATAACTGTGCCGTTCTCTTGTGGGTAATCTACGTGGGAGTCTCTGTAATGTGAAAAAGCTGTGACGCAACGCACTTGACTTTTTGACATATTTCTGTTTAATGGAACAGATATGAATGATCAAATGCAGCATTGCTCTGTTATTTCCGGTGAGTTATTTTAGATAATTCCGAAAACCCGTGGAAACTTTAATGAAACTAAACTCCGACCGATCCCTTCCATTGCGTCACTTGTTCTGTAGTTTATGTCTATATGATAACTGTCTATTACTTTACTCCTATCTTTTGGTCTTTTTTTCTATTGACGTGCATTTCTTGCTAGAAGTTGGATATACATATCAGAAAGAGGCTTACTAAAGCCAAAAGTATTTTATCTCCCCTTCCTATTTTTAATCAATAACTAGCTGTTCGAAGAAGCTTCGCTACCCTTTCACGCAGTGAGGGGGTAGATAGGGCTATCGCTCACTATCTACAGTATAGATTTAGAAGATTCATGAATAAAATGTGTATCTACTTGGTCAAAAATTTGACATATCATTGAAATCGAAATTATTTTACCTTTATCAGCGCACTTATAGCCGTTTATAGCTAAATACAAAAACCAAATTCATTCTATATTTTATTTTCATCATAAATTCCACAATTGACCATCAATTGAACGAAAAATATAACCTGCAAGCCTAGAATCGTACATATCTACCCTTTTTATATAGGAAATTTTCTTCTCCTCATAACTTCCACAATTGACCACGGCTTGAACTGAAAATATAACCTGCAAGACTAGAACTATATATATACCTAATTACCCTTTCAAGATGCAATCGAAGCAGCCGATCGTTACTTACAGCCATTCATACATACACATAGACATAAAGAATTAAAATATAAATAATTGGAACTCCAAAAACATAAGACTCAATCACTTACGCTTTTGCAAACATAAGCTAGTGTCAACACCCGACGAAATGTTACCATAACTTTGCAGAAGTATAACAATTTAATGTAATTTTGCCAACTGACCTATTTATCGTCATCTTTCAATTTTTCAACAACCTGTCAAAATTACGTACGTAAGAATCACTCGCATTTATCAATCGCTTGCAAAAGTGAAAATACTGAACAAGACTGTGATAAAAGCTAATGCGGCCACATCATGCATGTTCAGTGTATTCTTTAATTTGTGCACGTGCACTTAAGTGCTTTAAGTTTCCAGAAGTAAAACACTGTAATGTAATTTTGCCAAGTGACCTATTTGTCATCATCTTTCCATTTTTCAAAAAACTTTCAAAATTACGTACGTAATGATCGCTCGCATTTATTAATCGCTAGCGAAAGTGAAAATACTAAACGAGACTGAGATAATGGGGTATAGTTTGTATGGTTCAGTGTATTTTTTAATTTGTGTACGTAGGCTTAAGTGTGTTAAGTCTTATGTTAAGATTTTGTTTTGATTTTTGAATATCTGAGAATCTTGTTCGTGCAGAAATTCAGAGCTAGCTTTGTTTTGTGTGCATCTGATCAGATGTAATGTGTAGCCAGATCAGAAGGAGTTAAATATTTCTTACACTGTGTAAGCAAGACGAGATATTTCACAGCATTTTGGAGATCAGCAATATGTGGTCATTTAAACGAGACTTGTCATTAACGCAAAAACCAAGAATTGCGAATAAATCAGGTTCCTCAATACAACTCATAAATAATGTCTGGAGGTTTTGGAAGCATTAAATACTCAATTGTGTTCTTCACATTTTATTAGGCTGTCCAGGTCAGAATTAACGTGCTTAACACACGTTGTTATTTAAGTTCCAATTGCGACGAGGAGGGTCGGTCCCGTTCTAAAAGATAGTTACTAATTCACTTAAGTAGTTTTTCACCGATTTCATAAGCACGATTTTTTTTTCTCCAAAAAGTCCTTGTGCCAAAGTGTATCAAATGTCTTGTTAATCGACTGTTATCGACTGCAGAAACTTTTCTCATGCTAAATTAATGAATGTAGACGCCGACGCCCTCCACTATTCGGTTAAATATGCATCAAATCACCAGTAGAGCGTGGCCCACGAAACTAATACTGCCGATTTTTAAGAGTTTATTATGTTTCAGGATATTGCAATAGCTGACGATTAACATCTCTTTAGAAGTATTCAGAAGAAGTATGTTGAAATCACTTCAAACTATACGATTGCAGAAGTAGACCTGTCCTGTGGAGTGTTCGAAACTCAGATGTACATAGAAATAATATGAAAGAAATGCGTAATCTGGAAGAACAGAGCTAGCTGAAAATGCGCAGCAAGCTGAAAATGCGCAGCAAGCTGATTGTTCTTATAAATCTGACAACTCAAATGCGATAAGATATAAACGAGCGGTCGGATTTATGACCAGTCAGTATTTTTAATTTTTTCCACGAATTACCTACCAAAAGTCTTTACTACCTTTGGCACATTTAGGTAGTTAATGCCTCAATTTTCAGTCATAGGCGAATTTGACTTGGTGAATGTGCCTACTGCAAATATTTCAGAAGCTGAATGCACGTTATAAGTTTTGATAATTTTTGTTAATGAAATTATCAAGCAATCCACTATTTGAAGAAAAAGAACTTTCGATTTCAAAGACTATATAAGAATTACGTTTACCACTTATGCTTCATACTAGGAAGGGAATCGCACAAGTAACCAGCAAAGTAATAACAACAGCGAACAAACACAACCAACGCAACGGGGACACTTTTGTCTATTAGTTCCCCTTGCCATCGCCATCCGACCTAAATGTGTGGAGACCCACTATCAAAGGCGGTCGTTTCCATTTGATAATAGCGCTGGTATACTGAGCGTTGATGGCCATAATACGAGTATCTACTCCTTTTTTCCCACATCTAACATTCATCTCACATCAGTAGCATCATGAATGTGCCGCATGCTTTACCGACTTTTGTGTCATCAGACAACGGAGGCGTCTGTTTGACGATCTCATCACGGTGTTGTTGTTAGTATGCTTCTCCGTCGGATTGCTTCCTTCACTGGTCTGTTTGCATTTGATTGATACGAAACAGTGCAGCGATTAGGCCTATTTTAACTATACACTGCGGGACGACCGACCACCAACTCAGCAAATTACCGCCCACCTCTATCACAGAAAGTGACGTTAGACAAAATGGGGACAAAGTCTCTTGCGAAACTGGGTTGAGTCGTTCTTTAGCAAATATTTGTGACAATTATAAGTTGTTCCAGTATGGAGAATAATACAGTATGCCGTAAATATACAACAGAGGCATAATAAAAATCGTTTTGTAGGATAGATAGCCAGCCGACAAAAATTTTCTCGAAGAAGATTGAGAAATCATTTATGTAAACCGAATGCCTAGTCTCTCGAATGGAAATTTTCATTATTTTTTAATCCAAATATATTTATTTATTTATTTATTTTTTCATACGCATGCTCAAGGTATTTTCACCCTTATAAGCACAGCATCCCAAAAGTAATAAACATGTTTGGTCATTCGTGAAAAGAATAAAAAATACTGTCTTGTCCTCAATTTAAACGATCGTTCACAACGACATTCCAGCTTAGGAAAAGGCCAGTCTACTTGCTGCACAATTTGCAGCTAGCTCCACGCTTATACTTCCGAGTATCGATCACTCTATGGGAAAATATTCGTACTCATTAAGTTGCCAGAGTTTTAAGTGATATCAGCATACACAAATCCGCTGCGTCAGATGGTATTTCCCCTATTAGTTCTAAAAAGGTGTTCTTCATCGCTGACATTACCATTGCGAAGGCGAACCGTCATGTCTCTCGTACCGGCTACTCATAGCACTAACGTACCTTCTTTCTAAGGTGTCAGTTGTTCTTTCCTCATACCGACCTGCGCTAACATCCATACTTTTTAAGGTCATGGAAACGCTGATCAATCGTAAGCTTATGCAATACCTTGAAACACGTAAAATCCTTAGCGACCGGCAGTACGTTTTTCGTAGGCAACGTTCTACAGGTTACCTGATGGCTTATCTCATTGAAAAGTGGAACCATTCTATTCACAACTTTGGTGAAAGCAAATTGGAGTACCCCGTCCTTTAGTGTAGTGCATGTAGTGTATGATTGATTCCGCATCCCCGTGGGATCTGGGGTAGAGATATTAAAGCTTCTAATTCAAATTTTATTTACCGAGACAATGCCTTCCCAATCAGCTTGGATTTGAGCAAAGCCATACGATCAATAGTTGAGGTTAAGCTTCTTAGCATCAGTGAATTGAACTACTCCTTAAATTCACGATACTTCGTGATTCTCCGCTATGCTTACGTAAACTAACTTCCGGAATGTTGATGCCAGTACGTGATTCTAAGGCGGACTCGCGGTCAATTTACCTATAACGTGTAGCAGTGCTTCGGTTGTCTTGGATGGATGTGACATAGTGGATCATTGTTGTTGTGGTGAATTGATGGCACTTCCTCTCTCGGTGTTATTTAAAACGAACTCAACTCCATACACAAATGTATAGGTGGGTTGGGCTGGCATCCTAATCGTCTGATTAGTGTGCTGCTAAGCACCAAACCCTGAGTTGCTATTTCTTGTTGATTCAGCGACCATTCTCAAAACTTTGGTTATTTTATATGAAGTCGATTTGGGATCCATGGTCGATAAGGATTCGGGAGCCTGGCTGGTTCCTGGACTGACTCGATCTTCGCTATCATCAGTCTCCTGTTCATCCTCTATAAGTTCGGGGAGTTCTTCGATATGAAGTCATTGATTTTTGTAGACGCCATAATTAGCCTTGATGGAAGACCAAAAGCTCATTGCCTTACCGTATTGCTTTGCGAACGTTTCATTCTGGTTAATTTTAATTTGTATACTCGAAGGACCAAATTTTTTGCACTATCAGTCGATTGTTTTGCATACACACACTCCGCAACGATTATGGGTTATCATCGATCGGACGTTTACCCCAAAATCATAACTTGGACAACAATCAACAATTAAACAATTGCTTATTTGTAATCTGCATTTATTTTAGTACCTTGCGCAACGAGAATCGGTATCTATATACAACATGAATGTGGAATGCTTTACCATGCTCTGTATTTCCGCATCACTATGATCTGCAGGCATTCAAAATGCATGTACATCGACATCTCCTCTTCCCTTCCTTGATATTTAAATGCCTATGCTCTACCTTGCGTCTTAAGGGCTTAAACCAGTGGCATTGGACAAAAAGAATTGGGGTTAGGAACATAAAGAGATAAAATGAGGATGTCTCGATGTACCTACCTACATGCTTCTGGAATGCCTTCTAATTATAATGACTTCAGTTAATGGTTGATCTTTGAGCGCACAATTGTAAGATTTTTAAACAAAGGCCGAAACTTGTTGGAAAAAATGAAATCCCCAAAAAATTCCAATTAATTTTGCATTACTCAACACGCAAGGATACCACGACACAATCATCTAGTTATGAGGTAATCATATCCAATAAAATAGCATCTCATTGCCTTGATCCTTATCAGTTTTTTTCTTGATTAAAATTCCACAAAGTCAACCAATCAAACAGACAACTAGACCTTATATGCATATGTGGTGACACCGCAACTTTGGGTACACAATCGATTGCGCCACTTTTTAAACCAATTAATGTGAACTTAAATCATCTCTCCATGCGATCGTGAAGGATATGCACAGCACATCCGTTCGGCACATCAGTCGCAGTTCGTTGTACGACATAATCACCGGCTGCCGTAGTCGTCGGAACGGCGATGACCACAAGAAGATGTCAACGAACCGGTAGCAATTATTTATTATCATTATTATGACGGTGCGTGCGCGGGATATTACGACACAGCCACATACACATACTGTGTGTACATAAATTACATCGTCTCGATCGATAATGCGATGACGACAACAGAAGAGATGTCATCGCGAGCCAGGATGGAGGCAAAACAACGCACAAAAATGCAGACGACACGCATTTTGATGGCGGCTCTGTGTCCACAATATACTCCATTGGCAAAAAGTGTTTGCTCTGAATTCCGGCCGGCTATTGCGTGCGAACAACAACAACACAAACACCAGCTGATCGCTGGCGAATATGAAGAAGTCATCGATCATCAGGCGGCCAGCGGCGATGATCGAGAGCCACTTTCATTTTTCCGTTTTTTTTTATAGGAAAGATCAGAAACAACAACAAAAAAAACTTGCTTCTTCCGTACCCGTCGGTGACGCCTCTTTATATTTTGGCAACTTTTAACGATCGAGTTGACGAAAAGATGCTGGTGATCATGAAACTGATACAGAAGTGCGGTATAGTAAAAGACGGATGAAGAGGGACTACGGACAAAAATCAACAGTTCACATGCCGATATTTTTAGAATGGATCGCCGAATCTATTTCTGTATCGCCATTAATCACGCTGAAAATTGGAACTGGTTTGTGGTCTGACATTGTTACGAAATTTTCTCGAAATCGTCTTCTGCCGTTGATGAGATCAGCGCGCTGGGTTCAGAGTCCACTCTGTTGTGTGTGACGACGACACCAACATCCGCCAACAAAATTCCTCATGTTGGCAAATTTATTTGCTCTTTCGGATAACAACAAAAAAACTTGAAGCTTACGGGAGAAAATACCTCTCGAAATTGGGACCCAAAAAGGTGATAATTTCCCAACTTTACAAGCCATTACCGGGGGAACTTGAAATTTCGACAATCGCAATGTATGTTGTCGCTTGCATTCATCCGTTGTCAGCACTTTCGATTGCCTTTTATTTATGATCCAAGAGGTGGCCACTTTAATTACCTCTGGCGCCGGGTAAGAAGCCAAGAGGTACGAGTATTTTCGTCATACAGTTGCTCGTGCGTGAATAGGACATAGCACGGGAGCGTTGTGCCTAAGGGCCGGCCAGACTTGAAGTATTATGCTGATGTGCTGATTTTTGTTATCGTCACGGGGATTATTAATACATACTTCCATCTGTGTCCGCTGGACGTTGTTCGGCAAATAATGGAAAGCGTAACGAGCGTATTATCTCGAATTGGCGATATTTTTGGTATTTTAAGTACATATGTACTTTGTAGTCTGTTTCTTTTTTTTTTTTTCTTGTCCTTTGTTGCTTTGCACAAAAATTATTGCAAAAGCGTTGGGTAAACTTAAACGAATCGAGTCAATAACGAAAAGATGAGGGATATGACAACAATCTGGGTCACTTGGGTATTGTAGTGCACGAATGGGGTTCGTATCTTTTAAAGAGATTGGAAAATATTTTAAGTGGTCGTTTTAAGAAGTAATTAAGGAGAGAATCACGCACTGATTGTATCCAATCCTTCACTTGAACTTAATTAATATTTAGCCGACTTATGATGGCAGTAATGGAGAGCATATAATTAGGGCTTCAGAGATAACAGGACAGGAGTGGAGAAATACTGTGACAGTATCATTCCAAGAGACACCCGTATTGCTAGCAAGAGGATCAGTTGAGCTAGTGCATTCACTCTTGTAATGAGTGCTTGGGAAAGAGAAAGTTTTCCAGAAGAATAATGAAACTTCCGAAGAATATACATTTCACACAGCGCGGCTACAGGAAATGGACTAGTGTTCTTTGGGCGGTCTTTAAAATGATAGTAATAATAGGAACACCTTGACTCAACTCTCGATTTCGAACTTTGGAACAAGCAGACTTTCATTCTGATCTTTCCTGCATTCCTGCATCGGATAGGCAATATAAACACATTGCGGATCATCAAAGAACAATGCGTTGATTATAGGTAGGTCCCCGCTTCAACTGCTGACTATAGACTTCAAGAGGCTCTCTAAAGTGTTAATCGCGGTTTCAATTAGTGTGCCTTATGCAGAGAGGGTGCTAAGAGTCACGTCTTGTGCAATGGTAAGGTTTTAGATTATTTTGAAGTCTAAATTCCTTGCGTGGGAGTCATTTCGGAGCTATTATAAAAGTCACCTAAGATGGATGAGGGTGCTAATGGTCATATCTTGCGTAATGGTAAGTGGCAGATTATTTAGAAGTCTAGATGGTGTGCGGAAAGGCTGCATACTTTCACCGCTTCTATTAAACTAACAACTAACCATTGCCCATTGACATCTTATCGTAAACACCCGGACTACGCTGACGGACATCTGTTTGCATTTAATTAGAATATTGGACCTACATGAAATGGTGCACGACCTACGGTGCGCATAATCTAGAGGTGGAAATGAACTGAGGAGACTTGTTCTCTCTCTAAAGTAAATATGCTTGTCACATCTTTTAAGTCCACAGGGGACCTAGATGAGGCAAACTTAATGATGTGTTGCTCACTTCCTATCGTGCCAGCTGTGTCCCTAAAACCAGCTTTTGTAAACGATAGGTTTCCTGGTGGAACAACCAGCTGGCTAAACTTAGTAAGAAAATTAGAAAACTTTTCAACTCTGCTAAGCGCACGAAGAGTTCGCCCTTACAGAGTACAACTCTAAATTAAGATGATCCAAACGTGCCACATAGAGGAAATGCTGCGAAAGCATCATCGAAATGCATCAAGTGGCCATAAAGCATTAGCTAAAGATCACACAAACTGTGAAGGTTTATTAAAAAAAGCCGATGGCACCTACACGGCGGACCGTGAGGATACAATCAGAACCCTACCCCCGGTTAATTTCACAGGTCTACTCGTCTACTCGTGCACCACACACGTACCCGAACGCATCTGACAAAATGGCATGTTTTACTAGTAGGGTTAAATAAAGAATCTTCAGTCCATATAAGGTTAAATGTGCAGTAGGCTCTTTTAAACCTTTCAAAGCTCCTGGCGGTGATGGGATTTTTGATTATGTACTTTATTTAGAGCCACCTACAACTGGGGGTACACTCCAACCATCTGGAGACAGGTAAATGTTTGTCAAATCATTTGTCCTCCAAACCATGGAGAGACTTATTGATGTTCATATTAGAGGCTGGTTAGAATTGTCTAACTATCTGCACTCAAGTCAGTTTACTTACAGGAAAGGCAAAAGCACGCTATCTTATAAAGAAGATAGAATGAACTTTTAGTTCCAAGGAAGCGGCCCTTTAAGGGCACTTTCGATAACACTGGCTACGACTCTATTGCAAGGGCAATCAATGAATCAATAGAATGAAATGAAATGAAACCAATGAAGCCAAAGCAAACCATACAAAGTTGCTTCAATCTTTTGCAGGAAAGTCGTCATGTAAATAGAAATACCTCTGTGAAACCAATGAAGCCAAAGCAAACCATACAAAGTTGCTTCAACCTTTTGCCGGAAAGTCGTCATGTAAATAGAAATACCTCTGTGAAAGCAATGAAGCCAAAGCAAACCAAAACGTTGCTTTAACCTATTGCCGGAAAGTCGTCATGTAAATAGAAATACCTCTGTGAAACCAATGAAGCCAAAGCAAACCATAAAAAGTTGCTTCAACCTATTGCCGGAAAGTCGTCATGTTAACAGAAATTCCTCTGTGATTTTATATCTCAAATTTTTAAATCTAATCTTTCAACTAAGTCATTATTTTTATGATTAGCATTGCTAGCATTTGCGATGATTTGTTATTACAATCCTAGAAGCTTTTATCAGAATAAATGGCAATACTATTTGTATACTGCAAATGTATACTACATTTTTCTCTCTCCACTAACAATAGACTACTCTGGTGGTATGATGTAGGTACCGCACATACTTTAATATATTCATTACTTAAGTTACACAATCACACATCATTCTTAAGCGGCCACAACTAGCGCAAACCGATGCTATTATGTAACGCCGCGGCTTAAAAAGTTCCAAAAGCTATCTCAAAAGTCATCCATATCAGCTAAGACATGGCAACCATTTGTCTATTTGCAGCAACAAAAGAAGTAAAATCTCGGCGAATGGCTGTATTAAGGAAACCCAAATTTATCGGGATGTTGGGTGACACCGACCCGACTCATTGTTTAAAAGTAAGGCTCTTTTCATGCCGCCAACGAAAACCACAACAGTATTGATTGCTCCGTCGATTGATGCGATGATAACAAGGTTAAAAGGCGCGTCCACACACAGACACATACGAAATGGAAACCAGATCAGTAGAGTGCCATTAATCTTCAGTTCAAGCTTCAAGCTTTTGGATCATTCCATTTAATATTTGGTTAGACTCTCGCTTTCGTTTGAGTTTGCCTTGAAGGAAGGTTTTGTCATGCGCTGCTGCATGGTCGATGTATGTCATTTATCATACAGATTCGTTGGTCAGCCATCCAGCCTATTAGTGGCTTTAGATAGTTAATGCGGCTCTTACTCTAACTTTCACAAATGCACAAGTTGCGCCAATTTTTCTGGCTTAAATGTCAGAAAATTTGGTAATAAATCTAAATGTGGCACGATGGCTTAATGAAGCCTCAAAGAATTGTGCATATAAAGAGAGCCGACAGCGGCTCATATGCTTGTCATCTGCGCTGTCTTTTCCTCCGACGATAATTAATTTAACACAGCAGCTTCTTGCGCTAGCGCGGGAGCAGGTGGGACGAGACAATGTCATAACGTGGATAATGCTCTCACTTGAAAACTTTTACCAAGCTGTGTCGAAATCTCTAATGCGGTGAAGTTACGTTACGTTTGACACATGACTGTTGTGGTGACGAGGTATGCCGATGCAAGTGCATTATCCCCGATGTTCCCGAGTTGGTCGAGTACGACGATTGAGACATTATCTGACGTCGACCAGATGGCACAACATCGATGCTGTTGTAATGTTCCAACCTTTCCCGATGGATAGGACCGTCTGAATGTCTGCCGTGCCGCCGCGCGCAATTGATCGCTCTGGCGCGTCGAGTTATGCTTTGCATTAGTTTCGATCTTTAATTCATGAGCTGCAATGGATTCGTATGCAAGAGGTGCACAATGAGGCGATCAAGTGTGAGCTGGCCATATCAACAAGAAGGAACAGAGTTGTAACAATCTTCATCGTCACCACTGAGCATTGAACATTGAACATTGGACATTGAACATTGGACATTAAACATTGAACCTAGATGTTTGTTGCTTTTGATTTGTTGTTTTGACACTGCAGAAGAAGTTCTTGCACCTCAAGCAGGTGTCAATGACTGTTTACAGAGGTGCAAGAAAATAGTAAAAAAAATAATTAGAAAATCCAAAGCGGTTTTTTAGAAAAAACAACAACTTTGTCAACACAATACATTCAAGCGAGCTTATTTCAAAAAGATACCGCGATAAGCGCATTAATTTGCTGGATTTTGGTTAAAGTTATGACAAGTCGCGTATTATGACATCACTGCGATTAAACTTTAAAAGATGTCAATTCATTTCGGTGGCAGCAATCCCTTTAATTGTCAGTTTTACTTTTTAATTCGCTCGATTGTGCTTTTGGACTTGCGTAACAAGAAACCGCTTTTATCATCGTCTTCACCACAAACAACAGAAGGCGCCATCCATACTGATGTTTTATTTTTTGTTATTTTTGACGCTCGGAAAAATGGTAAATGGATGGATCCGGCTGTAGAAACCATCCGTCCATATCCGTATCTTACATAATTTACGGTGTAATTTCTTTAGCTACTGTTGACACTTGCGACCCCGAAAAAGGCTTTACGCTTGAACATCAGCGGTCGTCTGCACATTTTTCATGTACCTTAAGCACTTACACTGCACTTACGCTCATCGTTTATTATACGTACGCACACGCATGATAGCGACCCACACGTAACGCACATAAAACTCTCAGCCTACACTCATTTAGGCCACACAACCTAAGTGCGCATACGCACGTCACATTTACGGCTGATCCCTCTTGCCGGGAAATTTGATTAATTTACTTTTCGTTTCGTTAATTGATTGCTGTTGTTGTTGGCGTTGTTGACTTCTAACAAAAGGAAAGTGAGCATTAAGCCAACAAAGAGGAAGACGACGACAAACTGTGAATCATTCACCGGAATCGGAAATTGCATCGGACCACCGCGAATGTCAGTTTGTTTGTCTCTGAAGGATTTCCTCTTCGCTTCACAGAGTGCTTCGCGGTAAAATTTGCATATTTCAAGGCAATGAACTTTGATTATTAACACGAAGCCTATACGAGAAGGATGACGACGCCTCAGGCCTAATTTCAAATCCAATAATTTCGGAATTTTATTTGGTCAAATGCCCCAAATCAGATCAATGGGAGGCCAAAATCGAATTGCGAAATTATGCAAAAGTTTAGCGGCGTGGATTTTTTCTTTGAACACAGAGCAGATTCGAACTCAACGGGGAATGCGTCTGGAATTTTAAATTTTTTTTGCCTTTCAGCTGTTAGCGAAAAATGCAAATTCTGCACGGCCAGCAGGTGTATATGTTGTATCTGTAGCCATTATTCGAAACGATAACAAAAATTCAATTAAATTAAAAGTTTATTTGTGCGGATTTTGTTAAAATTTAAAGATTTTTAAGGTAATTTTTGCAGAGCAGATGAAACAAACAAAGATCTTTTATGTCGAAACTTCAGTGCATTAGTTTCGACTTAAACGACTTCGACTTTGCGCTGTCGGATTCTTCATAATTTAATAAGTAAATGACCAAGAAGCCGACGACCATTTTAATGCTTCTGTCGACAATTAAATATTTTGTGATATCAATAAAAATAAGCCGCACTGTTGATGTCTTCGACTGTTTTATTAAATTCTCTGTATTATCTTTGCGTCCGCATGTGTTTATTTGTTTGTGGCTTGTGGCCAAATCTTGTGATTAATTTTTAATCCACTTCCTAAAGCACGATTTTATTTAAACTTTGCACGCATGTGAAAAATTTTAATTTTTATGGGTTGGTTTTTATTCTTTTGAAGTTGCGAAGGAAAAGTCGCTAATACTCGTAATGTTAGTAAAATACACTGATGACCGACAACGATCACGGTAACGAAAACAGCTAAACGATTTAAGAATTTTTTCATGGAACGTATGCTCACTGTATAGAGCTCGAGCTGCACAGCAACTGGCCGATACCCTGTCTATATATAAGGCAATACAGGAGATGCGGTGGACGGGGAATGGTGTCTTACAAAAATCAGAATATGACATATATTACAGCTGTCATGCAAGACATCATGTGCTCGGTGCAGGGTTCCTAGTCAGCAAAAGAATAAAAGCCACCGTTGTCGGCTTTAAAGCAATAAATGAACGGCTATGCACCATTCGCGTGAGGGGCAGATTTAAAAACATAAGCCTCATAGACGTTCACGCACCCACAGGCGACTCCCCAGATGATGAAAAAAAAAAAGAATTCTTTGAATCAGTGAACGGGAACTCAATGCCTGTCCTCAGTATGATGTAAAAATCATTCTGGGGGATATGAATGCTAAAATAGGCAGTACATTGGCACTCATAGCATACAGGAGAACACTAATGACAGTGGACAACGAGTCACAGAGATGGCAGCAAGCAATAATTTGGTCGTTGCGAGTAAAAGGTTTGTGCGTAAAAATATCCTCAAAGCCACCTTGGTATCTCCAGATGGAGCCACTCGCAACCAGATCGACCACGTGGAGATACCCCACCACCACAACCTGAACCTGAGGACGGTACCAACGTACCGAGGTAACTATCTTGTTGGTATGGTTCTCCGAGCGCGGATCATCATCACGAAAGACTGCATCCGCGAATCAGATTCGAGTCAACACGGCTGCCCTTCGCAACGAAGAGACCAGAAACAACTACGGTCAAGCGATAGGAATCGCCCTAAATGCAGTCCGCGGTATGACACAATATACACCGCCTTGCAAATAAAAAGAGGATAATCTGATCGCCAATCTCAAAGACATCTTAGAGCGATGTGAAGAACACTTTCACTTCACTTCACTTCACTTCAGTGGGACCAGATAAATGAGGAATTTAAGGCTCCACCAGTGACCGAAGGCCATACTATTCTGCCGCCACCAAGCATAGACGAAGTTACCTGAGCGATAAATCGTCTAAAAAATAATTAGGCCCCGGAATCAGATGGAATTCCAACGGGACTGACTAAAATAGGAGGCCCCATAATACACCAACATTTCATCATGAAATAATAGTGCTACTATGTGAGGAAGAAGCTATTCCAGAAGACTGGCGAAGAGGCATCCTGTGCCCCATACATAAGAAAGGAGATATCACGACATGCAGTAAATATCGTGGTATAACGTTGTTGAGTACCGCTTATAAGATTTTCTCTACTATCCTTCAAAATAGGATAGGCCCATACCCTAAAGTCATCATGGCTTCATCACAGGCAAATCAACAACTGATCAGATTTACACCATTAGGCAGGCGATGGTTCTGTAGGCTTTATGGAACACGACAGCAAGGCCGACCAAGCCTTCGCTGGAAGGATGACGTAGATCGGGACGCCCAGAGCTTAGGGATGCAAAACTATATGACATCGGGACCGGTGGAGAGACCTTTTGTGGGAGGCCAGTACCGGTTGTAGAGCCAAATATAATGATGAAGATGAATATTAATAATTATTCCTATGGGCGCCGTGGCTTAGTGGAAATCCGCATGGAGCAGGAGGTTAGTGGTTCGAATCCCAGTAACACCAAGGTATCCCACCTCTCGCGAATGTCTGACAAACGTTCCGAGAGTAATAACTTGTCATCACAATTCGCCGTTCGGATCGGATCGGATCGGATGACTTGCAAACGCAAGCGCAGTTGGCTGCACTGCAACCGGATACTCGGTTAAGTATCATATGTAGGAGACTTTGTCTTCGCACATAACTAAGACATTCGATTCGGTGATGTTGCACACCAGTTGCACTTCGTCCGTGTCCTGTTTTAAGCTAAAAAATGTATAAAAGCGCAATAAACCATCATCACCAATACCACCACCATCACCGGCGGCTTATCACGTAATCTGCAAAACGTGCTTAAAGTCAAGTAGGTAAATCATAAAAAATGTCAACTCTTGGCAACTGGATTGCGCTATCGAAACTATGAATCTTCTGCACCGCGCAAAAACGGCTGTCTCGCGCCATTCACTTCGACTGTTCCCATCGGTTGCATATAAATTGGGAGAAATATTTATTTTTCATATTTATGCATTTTGTGCAAATGAAATTAATCATCGCTGTGCACATGACACGAAATGACAACGCACATGATGGATGCGGCCACTATCGGCCACCGTTTAGCAGGCGATTGAGCGCGATTTCCTTTACTGCAAAGTCGTCGAAAAACAGACGCGTCCAAATCATTTTTGCACGTCGTAAACACAAAAAGGTGTCGGTCGATCGAATCGCTTGGTTGGAAATGTGTGAATATTTTCCCATAAACACACCATCTTTTTTGACTTAATGCAAATTCCTGTTCGCACATGAAGATAAAGAAAACTTTGTGCCACAGGCGACGACACATCGACATCCATCCGCCATCAGATCAACATAAAGAATATCATCCAGACACAGCTAGAAGAAGAAAGTTAGCATCTCAACTGAAGTGCATTCTGCTGAAATCAGCGGCGTTGTTTACCCTGTGGCGGCACGCAAATTAACCTTTTTCGCATGTGTCAGAATGTCAGCGCTTTGATGCGTTCTTCGCATATGCTTAAGTAATTATTATTATTATCCGCGAGGAGCTCGAACAGACTTGGAAGACACAACAACACAGCACCACAACAAAAATAGAAAAATAGAATTTCTTAAGAAACATCAAAAGCGCATCATCTCGAACGGATTCAGCGCATATCCTGCACTCGCTGATGGATGGATAGCAAATAAAACTGAAATATTATTATTCCCGGTCGTAAAGTGCGAAATGGCGTATATTTGCTATTTGCAACGCACGTATCCGCATTGCATCTTCTTATTACCTTACCGCTTACGGCCGGCGCACAGAAATATTAGAATCGAAAAACTGAAAGCGCTACTGGCGTACAAGACCACATATCGCACGGTTTGCACTCAACTATGGAATCTTTCATATTTTTATTTGCCAAAAAAATTAAAAAAAAACAAAAGACGATGTTCCGATGCACATAGAGCGTCTTTGTAAGTTCAAGGGCCGATAGTAATGTGCGCGCATTTGGGATTAGCGCATCAGTATGGTTGTGTAGCTGAGCTGCACCCAACAGGCATAATATGGTGAGGTGCTGTCTGTGATGGCCGTTTGCTTCCTCGTATCTGCTTCGTTTACTATTTTCGATAAGATCACGAGGCGACCCGCGACAGCAGGCAATAAGTACGCGCAAGGCACTTTGAGATATAACATGGATATGCGTTGGCAAGGAGATAGTTTCAGGTTTCAGATTCCTCCGTTTGCCCACTTGCCCAGTTGCCCGTATGCCATGCCGAGCTAGTGAGAGTGCTGTGCGCTTTACTTGCTCTGACCAAACACAATAAGAAAACACAACCAACCTAAAGGACGTGAATGAAAGGAAAACTAATAAATATTACATCTCTACGTTGGAGCTCGCAACAAGCCATCAAGACAAGGATGTGATGACGATTTATATGTATGGAAATGTTGGCACGATGACGATGACGTTCACGCCGCGCCGCCGCCTTGGCTGCTCAAAGAGAAAACTTTTTCCCGTCCCGTATAGGAATTGGCAACAACAATAGAAGAGATCCGAGAATCCGAAGCACATGCCATTTACAGATATAACCAACTGAACAACCGACGGAGGAGGAGCGGCTTAAGCGATGCATTTTAGGGCCAATTTTCTGTGGTACGGGCGGTCGAGTTCCACAAGGAATGACTCCATTTTCGGTGTCTTTTGAGGTGGCAGCGAGTTTGCCTGCCTTCCTTTATTTGGCGGATAATTTATTGGAGGATAGTGTGCGTTTAGATTGGGGGAGCTAGCCGTCGCGTTGGTATCTTTGGTTGCGATCACGGTCGCTCGTAATCTTCTATCATTTAAAAGGCGTCGCGCGTCTATTGTCGATTGTTATATTCCTTACGATGCCATACATAATGTTATGGGCAGCTATTACTGCGCTGTTGTGTTGCATGTGACAAAGCATTGCGTACTCGCTCCACATTAAGTGCGTTTTGTCGTAAAAAAACATAAGATTTAAATTATACTATATATATATATAGTATCTATAGCAGTTTGAGAAAATAAAGTAGCTTTTGTCGACGTAAGCATCGGTTTGGAAGCCACCAACAAGTAACATAAGCTATTTTAGCTTATGTTACTTGTCCTCTCCAAAATAGATATGCTTGCTGCACCTATCGAGTCCATAGGGGATCTAGATGAAGCAGCTGTGTCCCTAAATCCAGCCTGTGTAAACGAAAGATTCCCTGGTGGAACGACCATCTGGCCAAACTTAGGAAGAATATTAGAAAGAAAGACGCTGCTAAGCGCATGAAGAGTTGGAACGAATATAGGTTAGCCCTTACAGAGTACAACTCTGAATTAAGACGATCCAAACGTACCACAAACTGTGCAGGTTTATTAAAAAAGGCCGATGGCACCTACACGTCGGACCGTGAGGATACAATCAGAAACCTACAACGGTTCATTTCCCAGGTTCGTCTACCCGTGCACCATACACGTACACCTGAGAGCATCTGACCAAAGGGTCTGAATTACTAGTAGAGTTAATAATTTATCCGGTAAAATCTTCAATCCGGATAAGGTTAAATGGGCAGTAGGCTCTTTCAAAGCTCCCGGTGGTGATGGGATCTTTCCAGCGGTTATACAGAAGAAAATCGATCTCATCATATCGGGTATAATTACTTTATTTGGAGCCACCTACAACTGGGGGTACATTCCTACTATCTGGAGACATGTAAATGTGACATGATGTGCAATAGGCCTAGTGAACTGCCTAAATCATCAAAATCATCTTCATATTTGGCTCTACAACCGGTGTCCGGTCCTGGCCTCCCGCAAAAAATCTAATTTGGCATCCCTAAACTCTGGACGTCCTGGTCTACGCCATCCTTCTGTAGTAGTCCTGGCCGGCCTCGCTGTCGTGTTCCATAAATCCTACCGCAAAGGACTTTCCGAGCAGAATCATCTTCGCTCATGCGAGCTAGGTATCCTGCCCACCGGAGCATACCGAGTTTAATTATCTTCACGATGTCGACATCGCGGTAACGCTTGTAGATCTCATCCTTAAAGAGTCTCCGGAATCGTCCCTCCTCACTTACGGGGCCAACAGTTCTCCGTAAGACATTTCTCTCGAACGCGGCTAACATGTCAGAATGCTTTTTGCTAAGCACCCAAGTCTCGGATCCATATGTAAGTACTGGTATGACCATTGTCTTATATACCAACAGCTTGGATGTTATGGTTAAGTTCCTGGATTTGAAGAGTCTTGGCAGACTATAGTAGGCTTTATTGGGTTTAAGCAACCAAGAGCGTATTTCTGGTTCAATGCTGTTATCGGCTGCTACACTTGACCCGAGATAGTTAAAGGATTGCACTACTTCAAATTTGCGCTCCACTATTTGAATTGAGGGACCAATGTTGGATCTTCTACTCGTAGACGTGGCCTTTGTTTTGTTCTTATTTATGTGCAGCCCCAGATTTCGTGCCGCCTGCTCGATCTGGATGAAAGCTTCGATGTACAGCTCTTCGGTTTTTACCAACGATGTAAATATCGTCTGCGTAAGCCAGTATCTGAATGGACTTTGACGACTTTTCCTCTCGCCGGTACGTCAGTGTCTTGGATAACTTTCTCTATCGACAGGTTGAAGAGGACGCTCCCCTTGTCGGAGCCCTTTATAGATGTTGAATGGGCTTGATAGTGATCCGTTTATTTTTACTTGGCTTATAACATTGGTCATGGTCAACCTACATAGTCGTGTCAGTTTATTTGGGATGCCGAATTCTCTCATGGCTTTATAAAGTTCTACTCTTGCTATGCTATCATAGGCGGCTTTAAAGTCTATAAAAATATGGTGTAGTGAGTTTTGTAACTATAGACATTTTTCCATCACCTGCCTAAGGGTGTAAATCTGATCAGTTGTTGATTTGCCTACGATGGAGCTGGACACTGGTATGGACCAATAATGACTTTAGCGTATGTTGCTATCCTGTCTTGAAGGATAGAGGAGAAAATCTTATACGCGGTACTCAACAACGTTATACCACTATAATTGTTGCAGGTTGTGATAACTCCTTTCTTATGTATGGGGAACAGGATGCCTAAATCATACAGACATACAAATCTATCATCATTTGTCCTTAAAACAATGGAGAGACTTATTGCGCTATATGCGCCCTCAACAAAGGTGCAGACTATCCATCCTTGCAAAACCGTTCTAGTGAAAAAGAAGACTGGTCAATTTGGAACCTATCATAATCAAAGGCACCACGTTAGATTACTCCAGTGAGGTTAAATATCTTGGCGTCATCCTTGATAAACGGCTAAACTGGAAAACTGGTAGACGACTCTACGGCAGAACTTTGGGTCTATATACGAAAATGATACATAGGATATATACAATGATATTGAGACCTATTACCACGTACGCGGCCTTCGTTTGATGGCCAAAAGTTCTTGAACAGACAACGTCAACTAAGTTTAAGAAGCCACAAGTTATTGGTGTAACGGGTGCCATGAGCACCTGCCCTATGACAGCACTAGAAGCTGTTGTATAAACCAGGTGACTTTGTCGGACATCTGAAAATTCTAGACTCAATTCCCGAAAGAGACATGTTCTGTACAATTTTCGACATTATGGTTAGAGGTACTGTATCAGCAAGTTTTTGAGGTAGAAATATTGGACCGGGCAAACTGGTGCAATTTTGTTCCTGCACTGGACGCTATAGATCTGCGCTGGTTCACAGATGGATCGAAGATGAAAACTGGAGTTGTAGTTGGAGTTGGTGTCTTTGGCTATTAAGCTTATTAAGCTATTAAGTGTTTTTGTGATAAATTTGTTGTTTGCTTAGGTAGAAATGCGAGATCCAGACCAAAAAAAAGGTATAAATTTGGCAACGTGGTTATTTAATAAACTTCATTTTCGCTTAAGTCGAAATAAGCTACTTTATTTTATTGCAACTAGAAGACTTTTAGTAAAATGTAGTAGTTTTTTCCTAATGTAACACCTTACCATAAAGCTTATAAGCCGCTACTAAGCATATAGGTACCACAAAAATCTTGGACGTTTCCTTACCTGAAAATAAAAGAACAAAATGAAAAATCAGTATAGGTAATCCGGTTGTACGGACATTTTTACGTAGGATAAGATTTTGTACTAAGTGATATGTTCGCATGACGGATTAGTGGAATGAGAAAACAAATCCTACTTTTGCGAGAAATGTAAATTTTTTTTTCGCAAAAGATTATTGACATTTCAACAAATTTAGTACTGGTACTATAAAAAGATTATCTCTAAGAGAAAACGAGAATGCCGTCTTGGAGAATTCGAGAAACCTTAAAATTCCATTCCATTTTTTTATCACATTGATCGAATCTAGGTACATTTCTTTATAAACATTTTATTTAACTAAAGCCTCTTTAACAACTTAACCAAAGTATTGGAATGTCATGATTTGTTAACAACCAAAGTAAGTACATGGAAGATGTTAAACAGGATTGGCGTAAAAAAAATGCTTTCGATTCTCCGTCTGGTACGATCGAGTATTTTACAAAAGCTCGGATCGTCGACAGCCCACCCAAGGATCAAGCGATCATTTCCCATTATCGTGCTCTATTCCTCTGATTTGGACGTCATGGGCATTATTCCTGCATCTTCATTTTTTTTTTTTTTTTCGTTTTTATGTTCTCGTCTATCTGCTTTGACCGCATGACAAGGTGGCATGGATCAATCTGATAATCATCCTGTCAATTATGGTCTGCGTCAAGGAGTTAACATCAGTCGCGTCATCGTCGCAACTGGTACGCATTAACTTCACTTTTGATCAACTTGTAGTTGGCATAGACTTAAGCATCCATGAATGCGAGGAAACTGCAGCTCAGTGGGAATACCGTGCGATTTCTTATTTTTTTGGTTTCAAATTCCGAAATGGCGACTCACTTATAGTGTTTACCTTACTACGAGTATTTTCATCAGCAGGATCAAGTTTCCCGCATCGTTTCAGCAACTTTTTAATCTGTCTCTTTTGCACTTGGGGGGGGTCTTTTAAATGATCGGGAGGTTTGTTGTCTGTCGTTTGCTTAAAACTCATTCAGATACAGATCAGTAGACTCTACAGACTATATGCCGGATATTCTCTACTCAATTGCTATGATTCGTCGACACGTCGCATGACTGGTGTCTCAGATGTACAGTGATTTCAATTATTTTTTTTCGTTTGGCAACAGCATTCCTTTGGCCGCATTGACCACCGCAGACAAACTCTCCACCAAACCAGAAAATATCATCCGACTGGTAGTGACCCAGTAAGGCACAACGAACAAACAACAAAAATGCGCTGATGTCACTTTGGAGGCAGTTAATCCGAACTACTTCATCGAAGACAAATGGACACAAATTTTCGAGTTTGTTGTGCAAACATTTTCCGCCTCGTTCAGGGTTGTGTTATAAAAAAATTCGTCCGAAATTAGGCCAAAGTTAAATCGATTTTACATTCGGTGTTGTTTGATGCACTTGGAAAACTGCTGGAAACACCATTTCTCGCCGGAAGAAATCGCGTTGTGACGCAACACACTGCCATTATGTAATAAAGTCGGCAATAGCACGTGCACGACACTAGCTGACTGTGCAGTGATGTTCGTCTTTGTTTGTGTTTTTGTCAGTTAGGTGTATTTTCGAAGTATTTTTAGATTTTTGGTCTTAGTTTTAGGTATGTATTTATGTTTGTTACACACAATTTGCATCTTGTTTGTAACACAAAATTTGTATCTTGGTTGTTACATAAAATTAGCATCTTGTGTATTTTGTTGAATGTGAAACGAGAAACGAGGACTCTATAACAACAGCATCCACGAATGCATAGCTCGAATGAGCGATGAGCTCAGTATATCATTGTAGGCTTGGATAATAGGTCTCTTATTTTCCGGAAACTAGCTTTATTTGAGAGTTAAACGCCGTAGCAAGGGACTGCAGTTTTTAGATCAGTCAATTGTTAGTTTGGGTCAGGTTTCAGTGAACTGACCGGTGTAGTCCATACTTCTCTTAAGTTGTGGTACTACAGATTCTTACTCCTATTCCAACCTTAAAGAACCCATTCTGAAATTTTTTATGTATCGTGTGTAATGTCCGGATAGGTTATGTATGTATTATGTAATTATCCAGATGTTTTGTCCATATTTTTGTGCCTTCTGTAATTTCCCAGATGTTTGTGACTTCTGCGTTCTATAATGTCGGACAGAACCAGAGAAAGTCTCATCCTTCACCTTCACGTACTTCCAGCTGCTACAGACGTTATTCAATTTCAGAGCCAACCTTTTCGCATGTTCCCCAGAAAAGCATATGATTCTGCGATCATTTGTTCTTAACTTTCGTCTTTGTTTAGAAATAACCACAAAAAGCCGCCCAACTCCATCTGTGGCAATACTTGTTTTGCTATAATTTTTTTGAAGAATCCCCTTGCCCATATGGCAGACTAAAAGAATATTGTATCTTATGTGTATTTATTCTAAGAGACGTACCACCTTCCTAGTGAATATAGATAGTATGTCCTTAGTGGCAGAATTTCTCAACTCCGCTGTCGAGCATATTTCCTTATGAAAAATGTGTCCCCTTAACCAAAGTAGTGTTTGCATTGCCTCTGACCCGGGACGTTATCCTAGTGGGCCAGACGAATTTTGTGTTCCCAACAATTTATCAACCAGTTGACACTACATACTACAATATGGTTAAGGTCCTATGAACGCAGATTTCGAGCCAGCCCGAGCTAGTTCATCTGCAGATTAGTTGCCTGCCCTGATGAACAGTGACCCAACCGAGTTCCACTCTGTTGTGTCTGGCAAGAGATTGCAGTGCATCGTTTTTTGACTGACAACGAGTCCATTAAGCTGAACGACAACGCTTTAAGTGCTGCCTCTGAAAAGATATATATTATAGCGCCCTTAATTAATTTACGCGCCACAAGGCTCTAGTGGCGCGTTCGATGGCGGACTTGATATGAGTTTATCAAGGATGACGAGATATTTGACCTCACTGTAATAATCTAACGTGGTACGTTTGATGATGACAGGTCCCAAATTGACCAGTCTTTTTTTCGTGAAAGGCACTAGAATGGTTTTGCAAGGATTGATGGATAGTTCTTTTTCTGCTACACCATTCTAAAACCTTGCATGACACTAGTGATAGTCGTGCAGTGCTTACCACTAATAAAAATCGCCAAATCGTCTGTATAACCAATGACGATGTAGCCTGATCGTGAGGATCGACTAGAAGATTGTCAATGACTAGTGACGATATAAGGGGAAAGCACTCGTCCTCGGGGCCATCCCTTAACTGCAGTCACAGACACAGGCACTATAATATTCCGACTTTCAAGCATGGATCTTATCCAATGAATCTTATCCAACGAGTCTTTGATATATCTGCTAATGATTGCCCTTGCAATAGAGGCGTAGGCAGTGTTATCGAAAGCGTCCTCAATGTCGAGGAAGGCACATAAGGCCACTTCCTTGGAACGAAAAGTTCTTTCTATCTTCTTTACAAGAAGAGCACCAGCCTTTAATATAAACATCTCCATTGTTTTGAGGACAAATGATGTTAGACTTATATCCCTGTATGATTTAGGCAGCTCACTCGGCCTGTTGCCTGGTTTGGAGATAAATATCACATTAACCTATCTCCAGGTTTGATGTCAAAGATAGTGTGCCCAGAAGGGACAGTTGTGGGAATTTTTTGTTTTCTAGTAATGAGGAGCAGCTCTGTCTTTTGGATGGTTGGATTTTCTTAATCCCACTTTACTATCCCTTTTTGTGACGACTGAGAGGGTATTTTGCAATACCTGCTTAATCGTATTTTCCTGAGACAGCTATCGGTACTTCATCTGCATATGTGATAACTCTCATTCCTTCTCTCTACAAATCTCAGTAATTAGTTGATTAATATGTTCTAGAGAATAGGATATAGAACGCATCCTTGCGGTGTTTCTCTGACTATCAACCTTCTAATAGTGGATCCACCCAGCACGAAATAAACATTCCTTCTAAAGAGCATATGATATTGCTTACGGTGTAGTCCATCCTCAGGAGAGGCAATTCTTCCCCTAATTGCCTCCATCTGAACATTGTACACGGTACCTCAATGTCTAAGCAATAGTCCTTAAAATGATTTCTTAATCGTGTGACCAAGGATTTGCAAAGCTGTATCTACATATGCAGTACCCATCTTGAGAATATGCCCGGCTACTGGGTTTCACCTAAGTCCGTATGCATACATAATAATCTAATAATCTTCCTAAAATTTTCAAAAGAAAGGATGATAGAGTTATTGGTCATACGTAGCCACAATTTTGCTCTTTCCCTCTTTCGTAATAAAGACCGTCTTGACTTTTGTCCACTTCCTAGAAAAATATATTTTAGCTTCAGACACCATTTGTCTCAAGACAGGAAAAATAATCTCAGTGTTTTTTTGTTTTTACGATGGTATGACTGGGCCGGCTGATTTCTCGTTCGTTTAGAAACCATAGAATTCGCGGAGGTAATGGGTTTTTCGATGAGTGCTGAGCTCCATCATGTTCTGAGACCGAGTCGAGTCTGGAAAGTGAGTAGTCTCGATGAAAAGCTCCAAGGATTCCATACTTGAAGCTGTCCGTGAACCGTATGGTTTATTCAAGTAACGGTTCTTTAATTTCTTCTTGCTTGACATTCTTCATGGAGTATCGCTGTCGAACCAAAAGAGATTCTATCTAGTTTCTCATACTTCCAATATTAAAGTTTAGAGCATGTACTCTGAGCTCTGGTACATTTTTATTTCTGTTCTGTACAGTGCACTGAAATTACTGTGATGTAAGGACTTGGTTATTGGACTGTTGGAACACTCGGTAATACCTAACAACAAACAAATATCGACTGCCTCAAAAAACTCTGTGTATAAGTCACCGTACCATTTATACTCGTACTCTTTGCAAATACGCATTGCCAGGACAGTTGATCTGAAAATTTGTTAATTGCGTTTCTGCTCTACTTGCGTCGATTGCCGGTTTCATTGCGTAATCCAGACATGTCCAACCAAACGATAGCTTCCATCCCTGTTTGGCAAAAATTGAAAGTAGCTTTTAGTTCTAAGCATCTACACAGTTCTATGATATTTCCCGATATACCTGATAATAAGTGTAAATATTTGAAGATTAAGATTTTTGTCTGCCTCACCCTCCGCCAAGGACCAAGGTTTTCTCTGCCTTACTTGCTACACTTTACCGCCTGGTGGTAACAATCACAAATGAAAGACTGTCACAAGCGGCATACTCCACAATGAATCTTCTAGAAAATACCTCTATTATTAACCCTTACATATACTCACATACACGCCTAAAACATATTATCGTTCCCTTCTAAGTAATTTTTTTATTTATTACTTTTTTGTGAGATACAAACCAAAACATTAAAAAAAGTCAAGGCCTCTAACGTTGAAAAATACTGGAATTGATGGAAAATGCTCACAAGGATAAAATGCATTTTTTGCCTCTAGACGTAGAGTGTTGAACTCTAGAAATGACGTACCTTTTCATCGGCTTTCTCGGCACATGATGCAACTGGCAATGAGGATACAAATTCACGGTGCAATTGTTATGTTTAGATTCTACCATCCCCTCGTAACTTTTTCTGCAATTCTTCATCCATTAGAAAAAGACGGAAAACGACAGACGAGAAAGGGGACAGCACAACATTGTCAGTGGGGCTGTTCAATCACCATACAAATGTCCTCTTAAGCGGCAACACTGTCGCACCAAGTTCCAATGGAGATAATATGCAATCGTTAAAATGGATAAACGGACACTGGACACGATACGACCAGTCACAATCACAAGATTATTATATTGTTAATATGCGAGCGTATCTCTGCGCGCAATCGTCCAGCAATCTTTTACACAAGGATGCTGTGTGCGCGATTCCAGTCCATTCACCATTCGCCTCCTAGGAGGATCGGCGCTATAATCAAGATACCATCACAATCGACACGGATAGCACCCGTATCAGCGAACTAGTATAACTCTGTTAAATGCAATTTCACCGTCACCGCCACCATCAACGTCACACATATGCGCTATTCCCTGCGCTTAGGAGCACACGACAGACTGTAGACTGTAGGCTGTGGCATTGCAAATTGGCACAGGAATGCGCCAAACGATTCGCCATCATATCCCAGTTCAGTCGATCCTACCCGCTGGGGGGCTCGGTTCCCTACAACATCAGCATAAAGGGCTAGAATAGCTCAAATATTATGGCCGTCCAGGCAGTCGGGCAATCACGCGGCTCCCCTCACACAAATTTAAGGCGTGTATTTTCGCTGTCTGCAGAACATGTGCCGGTGCACGTTGGCACACAATGTATAACCAATCATTTATTGCATATGAATTATGTTAGGTTTGGTGTGGATTTCATCTCGCTGGCTCCATGGCTGGCTGGCTGGCTGGCTGATGTGGCATTCATTTTTTCCGAATAGGAATCTAAGTGGAAAATTAATGCTGGCGCCTATGAGACACGCCACCACAGTATGCTGTGCAGCAAGCAAAACTGATGTGGACGCGCGCAGGCGTTGTGCTCTGGAGAAATAACAGCGCAGGTTAAGTAAGGCGTTAGCATCGGATGTTCGGATGGTCGGATAGTTTCATCATGAGCGATAGGAATTTTCCGCTGGAGAGGAGGCTTTAGGCGGTGAAATTGCCAATGGAACTTTTCGTTTTTCATTGTAGAGGTTTTATACAGTGTCGCTTGTAAGGAGTCGCTAGAGTAGCTTCTCATTTTATTGGTAAGAAACGTATTTTTGACATAACATCACTTAAAACCATTTAACTCTTGGACGCTTCTAGCTACAACGCCACTGTTGGTATATTTTTTTAATATCAAGCAATGATCATACACTTAGTTCTCTACATTAAGTTAGCGTATCCGTCCCCCGCAATACTAATGAACTTGATTCCAAGATCAGAGAACTTACCCTGACCTTCAGTAAACGCTACCGCCTCCTGTCCTCTTAAACGTCCAACGGGGTCCACTTTGGTGGACATCAGTTTTGGGACAACTCTGAAACACTTTTAGAATACTGTTCAACTTAGCCAAAGGGCTCAAGAAAAGAGAACGACTGAGAGGTCTATTAAGCGTCCCTCAAAATATATAAAAAAGAATTGAGAAAAGCCAAGCGTTTATCCTAGAAATTCTTCTGTGGAAAAATAGAAGAATCTTCCAAGGCTTCAAGGCTACGAAAAATTCTCTCAACCAATCCCATAATGTGTAAAAAAAGCTTATGGCTCGTGGACTACTTCTAGTGGGGAATCGCTCAATCTGTTACTAGGCACCCATTTCCCAGTTAGCTCCCATGTCATTAGAAACGTTAACCTAACTAGGTCAAACTCTCAAACAAGCATATCTGAAGATCTGACTAAAGGGGTGGGGGGTGGGGGATAGTTGCTTTGGGTGCTGCATAGCTTCAAACCATACAAATCTGCAGGACCATATGACATAATACCAGCCGAATTGCAAAAGACCTCAGATAATATCCTACCTGTGGCAGAGGTAATTCTAAAGAGTTGTCTGCATTTTGTCCACATTCCAGATTTATTGGGAGAAGTTAAACTGTCTATTATATCCAAAGCAGGTAAATGTTCCCACGTTAGTCGTCCAAAAGAACTCAGACCTATCATCACTCCTTTTAGAAACTTTAGAAAGACTGCTTGATATCCACTTACGCAACTTCTGTCTAACTGATCAGCAAGCATATTGCAAAGGCAAATCTGTAAAAAAAAACTTAGCATACGTTAGTGCATTCCATTGAATATTCACTTCACCACATGGAATACACAATGGTAGCATTCCTGGACATTGAAGGCATTTTTAACAACTTCAATACATCTGCGATCGTAGCTGCTGTACTATCGACTGTGAAGGCAGACGATTCACTTGGCGAATTGATTAATATTCTGCTCACGAGTCGGATCATTAACTCAAAACTGGGTATGTCGTCTGCCAAAATATCTGTCGGCGGTTGAGTTGTAGCGCAAGGTGGATCTCTATCCCCCCTTCTATGGAACTTAAAGGTGATATGCCTGAAAAGGTAGGGCATAAGCAGAGCGATTGCTTATGTGGCTATTGCCGTTTTAGGAAACCAACTTAATACCTTAAAGGAACTCTTACAGAATGATCTTAACAAACTAACTAGATGGGCAGGATCGTTGTGTTTTGGGAGCAAACCCACATAAAACAGAACTTGTCCTCTTCACTAGGAAATATATAATTTCACATGTTGACCCACCCTCTATAAAGGGCATACACGCTAATGGCAAATAACTAGATCTTTTTCTAGAAAAAAGCTAGGCTGGAATCCTTTTATACAATAAAAAGTGCGCAAAACTGCAGTGGCATTATTCTCCTGCAAAAAGCCATTGTTAGCAAATGGGGTCTTAAACCTCATATAACTCATTGCCTATATATAAGACTTATACTTCTCACGGTGTGGTCGTCTGGTGGTCTGCCTTAGCCAAAGTAGTAAATCCCGATAACCAAAGAAAAGTCCAAATATCGGCGTGTCTACATATGAGCGTAGCACTTCGCACCACTCCCTCTGCTGCATTAGACAATCTGTTCAACCTAACACCACTCGATGCCTTTAGCAGCTATTCGCCAATCAGTGCATTCTCCCAGTGAACCAAGAATAAAATCGGACATTCCTCTATTCTGAGTTTATTCAGGGCTTCATCAGGAAACGTATACTACACCATCTCGCAACTACGGTTCGGCAATAACTTCCCAGTTGCTATCACCTGCAGATGTTTTTTGGAGGAAGCTGCTCTCTTGGAGGATAAATCCATCCACTTCTACACTGATGGTTCAAAAACTGATGTTGGGGTAGTCGGAGGTGGCTTCTCAAAAACGCTTAATAGTAGTCTCCCTTTCTGTCTTCCCAATCTCTCCAGTGTTTTCCAAGTAGAAATCATGGCGATAAAAAAAGTCCTGTCTTGGCTGCAGAGAAATGTTATATCCGCTAAGGATATCCACATTTTCTCGGATAGCCAAGTTGCTCTGAAATCCCTAGAATCAGTCTCTACGAACTCTATTGTAGCCCTAGACTGCCGATCATCTAACAAAGAGAATGCGGAGCAGTTCAACGTTAACCTGTGTTTGGTGCCGTGGCATAGAGACGTTCTATGGAACTGTAGGGCTAATGAACTCGTCAAATATGGAACTACAATACCGCTTGTACGTTAAAATGGTTGCTTAGGCATACAGATCGCTACATGTAAACTAATGCTAAGGCTGGATGGTATTAGGAAAACTTACGTTAGGTGGTCAAACGGAACAACTTGTATAGCGACAAAACAGATCAGTGTTTGATCTCTCTATACAGAAATAGACAATTGGTGCCACAATTACTGGGCACTGTTTCATAGGCTAGCATGCAGCAAGCCTTCGTGATTTTCCAATGACTTCTGCAGAAGGTGCTTGCGAATCTCTTTCTCGAAAATGTAAGCTACATTTTGGAGCCTTCATTTACAATGACCTAATTGATTTGTTAAATACTGACATTAGAAGTCTGCTTCGCTTCATTCGTGCTTCCTTATTGAACCAGTAATAAGTAGGGTGAAAAATTTCTCGATTCATGTGGTATCACAATGCAGCATCAGTGGTCTAATAGAGTAGGTATCCTGCTGACAGCCACCTCAACCTAAACTAACCTAACCTAACCTGGTCCCCAGTGTTGTACTTACAGCTGACCAACTATCAACATTTTCTGACGACTCAGCTACATCCCAAAATTACATCAAGATTGTTGCATGGTTCTTGTGCACTGACACTGGCATAGTCATAAATAACAGCGCTTTCGATTTCCTGGGTTAAGGGTTCTCTGGTTTTCATCGAGAACGCTGTCTATATGGAACACCAAACCTTCACTGTACCCAGCAAATCGAAAGCGCTGTAAGATATATGTGAAATATTAAACAGAACGAGAATCTTCTTCGAGATTTTTGATCTCAGGTTAAATTCGCTACTGAAGTTTTACAGAAAATATAAAGCGAATTCAATTGAAAGAAGCTGTACGAAAACTTTTGTCTCCGAATGTTTTCGCGACGACCACATCATCATGGCGAACTAATTCCTGGCATCACGACGAGGCTGGACTATTATTAAAATCTCCCAATGCTGAAGATGAGAGGAGGAAAAATCTATAAGCCGTTGGCAGAAAAAGGGTCTGGAAATAGAAAGCCAATTGCAGAGGTGCGGTGCTCCGTGCATTCCTTTCGCTTCGGTGGATTCGATTTGATTGTGGCGTCTATAATTATTAACCGAAATGAATGCATTCAGGTCGTATACATTAATGGATGCAGAAAGGTAGACAGCAGGAAGAGTGTGGATTTATTCGTTGTTACAATAAATTTTATTAATTGAAGATGTCTTTGTGCGACGCGACTGACAGCTACCACAGGATGGTAGTCATTTAACTACCAATTTACAGATGTCTTCGTCGTCTGCAAAGGATATGTTGATGAGTGCGGTTGAGATCGAATTCAGTCCTGCAGTACGACAATCATGGCTTTTGCAAATTTGAAATCCTATGTTTTCCGTAATACACGCATCTTCGGTACGTATATATACGTAATTTGTTAATTGCATAGTGGAGCCTCATAAATTGCCCTGCTGAAAGGTCTGATGAGGAGAGACACAGGTTCGCGATTTTCTTAAATTAAAATGAATCTTCGCCTCGTCGTCAGCGTCTGTGACGAGCGCCGGAGCGGGCGACATCGTCAGGCTGTGAACTTTAGTGCAAATTGAAAACGTTGTCGTTGTTCGCAACTTCAATTAACAGTCAGCTAAGTGAAGGCGGATGGAGGAGAAATTGAAGCTAAGACCGTCTTGAACTCGACAGTTCACTTCCATTAGTGCCTCCGTCGCGTCGCGGTCGTTGCATTTTCATGGTAGCATGCCACCGTCTAGACTGCAGGCGTAAATAGTTTACGATGTGGTTAAATGCCAAAAGGGCTCCGAAGAGGTCTTGAAGCCTCTACTCTACTACTGCTGCTAGTACTACTAAGTAGTCTCTAATTTTCTTGCTACCATCACCCACCAAGCAGTGGAAGTCGAAAACAATTTTTTTGCATGCAATATGAATCCAGCGGGCGAGCTATGGAGCAAGTGTGGATGGCGGCGGCGTGCAGTCAGTCGGTCGCGTCGCGTTGTTGGTCGCCACCGCTGTCGACGACGTGTCGTTGCCTTGACTAAAAGCATCAGTCACATGGGCACTGTAGGTAGGCTAAAGTAGGTCCATTAACGACTCACTTTTAGTGTTAATTAACTTTCAGCGGTATGCGGCGGCGTGCGGTGTTGCAGCAAACGACACGAAGGCACATCGCGAGAGTGCCCGGTGTATTTTACCAGTCGACCGTTATTGATTCATTTCGCACGCTTTCGAGTGCACCTACTTATTGCGGTGTAAGATCGGGATCGATAGAAGGCGGGCAAAAGGTGCTGGCTGATGGCTGACTGGCTGCCAGACGTATACTGTGAAGGAGTTCCACCATTGGTGTAAGATCGCACGCTTACTCCATGCAAAACGTGCCGAGGTGTCTTAATTGGGTCGCTCCTCAATCGAACTGCAGACTCGCCAACTCGAGCATATTCCTCAGCCGCATCGGATGGCGTTCTGCATTCTATTTAAGATTGAAATCAATGATTTTTGGATTTGTTCGGCGTTGCCGTGGTCAGTCATTCGCATTGATCGATATAAATTTAGTGCACTGATCTGATTTATTTCGAGGCGATCGTGTTTGGTGGCGTAATGCGGGCATAGTTGTTGTCGTTCTTTTCTGGATTGCTCTTGGCATTTGTATGTGGGACAAATCTTTTCTGAGTTGATTGGGAATGGCTGATTCACAGGTCTCCCGGGGCCGAAAACCAAATTGACTGACAACTGATAGCCGGAACGATTAGGGTGATTTTAGTTGCCGAATGTAATTGGTTGTGATAAATGGGACCTTTGAGGAGATTCCTGGAGACATTTTGAGGTGAAATGGAATATATAAAATTTAATGACATAATAAAAAAATAAAAAATTATAACTACTATAGCATAAACAGAGTAAAAACAAAACAAAAATTTTGATCATCATTTCTGAACTAAGCCAATAGGAGAAGAAAAGTACAACTGCATTAAAATGATATCTACAATTAATAACAACAGCAGCTAGGTTGTTAATAAAAATTGAAAATAAAATTGGACCAAGTACTGAACCTTGAGGTACGCTTTGTGAGAGCTGTCGAAAAGTAGACTTTTGGGAATTGTTTTAGACCGCCTGTCAACACGGCTGCCTTTCGCAACGAAGAGACCAGAAACAACTACGGTCAAGCGATAGGACCCGTCCTAAATGCAAGGAGAGTATACCCTGGAGCTGAGACGTCGGGCGTACAAGAGAAATGGACACGCCTGACTCCATCGTAGGCGTAGGCACTTTCATGAGTTGCTAAATGGCCAGCTAACTGAGGAATTGGAGGCTCCACTAATGACCGAAGACCATACTATGCTTCCGCCACCAAGTAAAGACGGAGTTCGCAGAGCGATAAATCGGCTCAAAAATAATAAGGCCCCTGGATCAGATGGTATCCCAGCCCCACAATACACCAGTCAATTCATGAAATAATAGCGCAAGTATGGGAGGAAGGAAGAGGCATGCTGTGCCTCATTCCTCATACATAAGAAAGGAGATATTACAACATCCAGCAATTATCGTAGATAGGACAGGATAGCCCCTACGCTAAAGTCACCGCTAGTCCATACCAGTGTGGCTTCATCCCAGGAAAATCAACAACTGCTTAGATTTACACCCTTAGGCAGATGATGGAAAAATGTCTAGAGTTAAAAACTCACTAAGCCATCTTTTTATAGGATTTAAAGCCGCCTATGATAGCGTAGCCAGAGTAGAACTTTATAAAGCCATGAGAGAACTCATGACCAATATTATAAGCCAAGTAAAAATATCCGGATTACTATCAAGTATCAAGCGCATTCAACATCTTTAACGGGCTCCGTCAAGGGGATGGGCTCGAAAAAGTAATCCGTGGCTCTGACGTAACGGCGAAAGGAACAATTCTCTTCCTCTGTAAGTCCAGTCATATTCTGGCTTACGCAGATAATATTGACATAATTGGTAGAAACCCAAGAGCTGTACAGGAAGCTTTAATCCAGATGGAGCAGGCTTCGCGTAATCTTGGGCTGCACAAACAAAGTACATGGTGGCCACATCTGCGAGTTGAAGATCCAACATTTGTCCCGCAATTAAAATAGTGGAAGACGAATTTGAAGTGCAGTGCAATCCTTTAACTATCTCGGATCAACTGTAGAAGCCAATAACAGCATGGAACCAGAAAAACGCGCACGGTTACTTAAAGCCAACAAAGCCTACTATAGTCTCGCAAGACTTTTCAAATCGAAGAACTTTACCATAACATCCTAGCTGCTGGAATATAAGAAATGGTCATACCAGTACTTACATATGGATCCGAGACTTGGTTGCTTAGCAAAAACCATTCTGGCCTCTTAGCCGCGTTCGAGATAAAAGTGTTACGGAGAGTTGTTCGCCCCGTATGTGAGAAAGGATTCCGGAGAATCTATAATGATGAGATCTACGAGCGTTACCGCGATGTCGATATCGTGAAGAGAATAAAGCTCAGTGGGCTCAGGTGGGCAGGATACCTAGCTCGCATGAGCGAAGAGGATCCTGCTCGGAAAGTCTTTTACGGCACGATTTATGGAACACGACAGCGAGGACGGCCAAGCCTACGCTAGAAGGATGGCGTAAATGCCCTGAGTTTATGCATGCAAATCTGGATGACATCGGCTCAAAATCGGGACCGGTGGAATGACTTTTAATGGGAGGCCAGGACCAGAACACGGTTGTGAAGCCAAATATGATGATGATGATGTGAGATGAATAGTGTTGGTTAGACAGAGGAGGGTCGACGGAATGTGGTACTGTATTGTGGTTTTTTTTAATTGTCGCACGGATAGAGGGATTTTGAGGGCTTGAGGGAGTCTTGATGGCGGGGGTCGTTATTTATTATAGCGTTGAATATAATTTTAATAAACGAATGCTTCAAGTTATTTGGATGGAATAAAGAATTAACTCACTACGCGTTAGTAACTGCCTATCCTTCCCCCTTTGAGATCCAATAAAGCTGACAATTTTCCACCTATGAGCTGCCTGACATCCCTGAATGTTGACACATTAATTCTGTCTGTTCTTCACACTGTACAAGCGATAAGTACAGCTGTAAATGATTAGCACCATCATGGCCACTGCTAGCACGACACGTCGCTGAAGTTATCTCTGCATGGAAGCTAATGGCATGGCATTTAGATGTCACCGCACACTTAGCACATCAGCACCAGCACAGCACAATAACGTGCGACTCTGAAAAACCTTCTTACACATATCGCCATTTATAGTATAGCTGATGGCTGCACCCATTTTCCATCCCATTTAGCTGGGGACCCACGCACGCCAAATCAGTACTACTTTACATATACGACAATAGGAAAGCTAAGAACTAAGGCGTTGGTGCATACGAGATTATAATGATGGAGGAGGAGGTGGATCTCTGTTCCTGCACTTGCCTACTTACTGCTCTGATGATGAGGCGATGACTAATTGTCGAGATGTTGGAAAATTGCGAATATAAATTGGGTGGAACCATCTGCGCTCGATCCATAGATTGACTTGAAGGCCTAGAGACCACCTTTTCAGTGCTTTAGAGAAGATGCGGCCTGTAACTCTCGTAAATGGAAACAAATGCAATCACTTGTGTAGCATGCGAAATTCAAAAGTTCCCGCTTTGTGAGTTTGTATGCGCGTGTGTCGTCTTCCGTCGATGGCAATGTGCTAAACGTCCAGAATACCTAATGACTTTAGTGAGCGTTTATCGCAGTAATAGATGTTGTTTTACGGCATTTTAACAGCGTGTTGTGTTGTGTCATGTGACAAAAGGATAAGGTTGTTGGTATTGGCATTGCTTTTGTACCCATGGTAGTTATAATCAGGTATGTTTCTTGTTAGCTGACGTCTAATAGAGCTATCAACTAGTCGTACCCTCTGGATTTTAGCAATTTCTTGGAATTCCCGTTGAATAACATCTGAGTTAATTTAATCAACTGCGAACTGCCTAAGAATGGCCGGAAATGTGTGTGGGATCTGCAAAGATTTTTAATTGCCATTTTGAGTCGGTGATCGGCTGATCGCTGTTGTCCGCCGTCGAAAATTTCCAACGAAAAAGAAAAATTCCCTTGTACGCCGTCCAAGCAGTGTTGTGTTCTTCAATAAATTGAAGTTCTAGCCCTTCGTATCATCCCAACGAAAACATTTAATTGTAATTACATTCTGATGTTCCAAATAACAATCGCATAAATATCCGCGAACGCCGACATTGTTACATTGACCGCCGTATGTGGCGTCGCCCTGAAGCATGCATCGTGTGCTTCGTGTGTGTTTGCATTTTTGCATTTTATCCAGCCATGTCAGCCGACATAACACTCTGATACACACACACATACACTAAGATTCGTGACTAGAATTTTCATTTAAGCCCCATTCTTGGGGCTCGTCGACAATGTAGCCGTCGTGGTGTTGCACATTCCTTTAACGCCGCCGCAAAGTCATTGTATCTGCCTCTGGATCTGCATCTACTAGTCATTTGCAATTCAAGTCAAAAGCCCGAACAAGCTGTGATGTGATGTGGTGACGTGTAAACTACGGTTAAGAGTAACGTAACAGCTAACTGCCGACTATAGTGTTGATGGCGCCCATTCTAAAATGGCTCGCACTACTGCACTTACCTGCCTATCTGCAGTTACTACATACCTGGTGTAAATTACAGTAACAAACGAAGAGCTATTTATATGCGCTGGTCGCCCTTCAAGTTAGTGTTCTTCTAGCACATTGGCCAAAAATTCAAATTCTCCGCTTTACTGTTGGAACTTTGCCCTTTCTGGACACTGGAAATTCCTCTTAATTAATAGAATGGCCACGGAATAATTTAACTTTTCGCTCGTGCGTTTATGCAAATATGTACCGCTGCCAATTGATTTGAATTCGATTAGAATGTTGCATTCATCACGTTTTGTTTGTTAGTTGTTTGATATTTTTTTTTTAATTTTTGGTCTCAATTGCATACATACACAGGAGCATACGTTGCTAGATAGAAAACTGTATGTTTGCGCCCTTACTTTAGTTATTTTAGCTTTTAGTTTAAGGTTGCAATACTACTCTGTACTGGCGAGATACAAAGTATCGACTATCAGATGCTTATCATCTACAAAGCAGCAATGTAACAAAAAACCCGTCATAGCATTCGTAGTGAAAATAATCTTTGCTAACTTCTTTCAGAGCGGGTGATAGCCTCAGCATTTAATAACAAAGATGGTCAGCTTCACTTATATCGGCTGTCTATTTTTCTTAGATAGAACTTACTGATGGGTTAACTATCACATGAGCTATTATACTGCCCTCATTTTTTTTAAATTATAACATGAATAGACATACGTTTTAACAACGCTACCAAATTATGCAAATTTACTACGAAAATCAGTCGTCCATATAGACGACTTCATGATTTTTATGGCGCACATTATCGTCGATCTGAGTAAGCCATCCGTCGAGCAGTGGAATAATTTCGTACTACATAGGTAGGTAGAGTGGTGGTCCGCGCTGCCTTAGCGAGGGCCTTAAATAGCGCTAGAGTGGACTGTCTTGTAACCACAGACCTTGGGAGACCCTATGCCTTGATATAGGTATCTGAAAATGGTTATAATCAACCAGTAGAATACGACCGTTGATCCGGCACTCCAAAAAATCCCTTAGGTCGGTTTTCCCAATTTGTGGAGTCGGGAGACCGTAAGGGCTGGACATTTGCAGAGATAATGCCTTAGAGTTTCTTTCTCATTAACATCCTTGCAACTTCTGCTATTCTTCTATATTCTATATTATGCGGGATTCCCAGTTTAGTTGCGTGGCTGCCTACCGGTCAATGGCCAGTGATTATAGCTACGACCCTGGAAATATCTTTCCGTGATCTGGAGATCAGCTCGGTGGATTTATTTCTAATTATAGGAAGGCCACATTGACTACTACTTGAGTGTGGAACTTGGCAAGTGGTAGGGGCTAAGTAAGGTCCAAGATTCTCGAGAACTTTTCTCTAGATGAGTCCTGAAACTAAAGGTCACTCATAAATCTTCACTAACTTTTCCCGTCCCTACTGCCCCTCCTTTCTGTTATTCCACCCTAAACCTATCTTTATAATCAGCCTGGCTGGGGGCCCAGTTTTTAAAAAAATAGCCCAGTCGTGTACGGTGGATCTGGATATCTGGCGACCTCCAGAATAGCCTGCCTTATCTGTATACTGCGGATCTCTGTACAGATGGACCTCCTATCTACGCCACTCGTGGGAACAAAAATGCAGTACACTAAAAGCTTTTGCTTTTCTAGTTCGAGCAAACTTGAACCAACAATAATTTCAAAGACCGGTTCCACTTCTAAACCGGACGGTAGCACGGTGACCTTGCTGTCTACCGGAAGTGCCCTTGCAACTAAAGGCAGTGGTTCATCCTATAGAAGGTGAAAACACGTTCCCTGACGGAAGTCAATGAACAAGAGACTCCCTTCGTGCAGTCGATGTCCAATGTTACGCCCTTCTTCGCCAGTTCGTTCGCCTTCTCATTGCCGTCAATGTCGCTATGCCTCGGTACCCACACTAGGGTTAGGTCTATGCTTTGCCTTACCGAAGCCAATTCAGCTTGACACTGTCTGATAAATTTTGAGTTGTTGCTTGTTGCGATAATGGCTTTAATTGCAGATTGACTGTCTTCTGGTATACCAACCCTACCAGTTATAGCGGTATTATTAGCAGGTGCCCACCAAGAGAACTATAGTTATAGTTTAAGATCTATCACTGAAGCTGGAATAGATGACTTTTTGATAAATTGAAGTGAAGCGCTTATAAGAGGCTACGTTTGCATTTATATATAGTGGTTTCTAGAGTTTTTCAGGCGTCCTATATAAAGGGTTTTTCAATTGGGACGCCCCATTTTAAAATAGAGTTTCTCGACTATACGTAAAGTTAGCTGCGGTTTTTCTGACGTTTTAATTCACCTGCAGTTGAAATGGACTGTATATGTTGTAAAATTATACGCTTGATCAACGTTATTATCAAAGTTAACGTTCGGTTGCGAAATCTTAACGTAAGCTATTCATTGAGTAGAGTTAACTGACTATTTTTGGGGATAAATGGGAAGAGATTGTCTTGGAGAATGGTTTTAATAAGACGACTCCACAAGTCACACATGTGCCCAAATAATCGAGTTATTGAAGTCAAAGGTCGGAGAGAGCAGTCAATTGGCCGGCTGGTTAGTCTTTTGCGTTCCTTCTCGCTTTTGGACTTCCTTCTTCTTTGGTGCTATTTGATTAGTCTACCGTGAGAGACTTTGGACGCCCTCAGGACTACATAGAAGGCAAAACTGCCCGTTTTCTGCGAAAAAGTCATGAAAAGTTTAGTTTCGCGGTTTAGCTCGCACAGGATGGAAAGGACAGGAAATAAACGAAATGGGGCCCTCTTAACGAAAAACATATTATTTATATACATAGCTCATTACTCTGGTATCCTACTTGCACCTGGCTTGGTCTGTCATTTCTCTTTTTTCTGGAATTTGCAGTAACGCTAGCAGACTTAGCAGACTTTGTTCTTTTAGAGTTTAGCGTATATTTTGTGATATAGTTGCCGTATACTGATGTATTCACATGTACGGTAAAGTTGATGTATGAAGTACGAGTCCTTAATATGTAGAGCCATCAACGTGGCTTTATGAGCACAATATTCTAGTTTGTGACAACTCGCCTGTGAACTCAACAGCACCCACCACAACACCTTCTTTTCTTTCTTGTATCCCAATATTTCCACGCCTTATCGGTGCAATTTAAAAATGGAAATCTCTTCAAGCAAGCGCTAATTATATAAAAAAAAAATTGATTTACTTTAACTACAAGAAGAGCTCCATAGAAGTTATGAGAAACGACGCAATAATTCCTTCGATAGAAGGATGCCGTAGCCAACTTCGATACTTAAAACCAGAAAATTCCGTCGAAAAAGGAAACATTCTTGAGTTTTTCTCAATTGGTAGAACATAATATAATATCCGCTTTACTAATTATCGTCAGACGAAAAAAAACACATTTTTATGATCATAGTTATTAAGGCAATATGGCAAAAGAGAATTTAAGTAAACAAAAGGAAACCACATTATCGTCCAGCAAAATTCCAACTGCTCGATGAAGACAGGACTGTTTCTTGGTCACAATCCAACGGTCACTATGCACCATCAGTCAGCGTTCGCGTTCATGCAACACAAAACGCTACTATAGTTAGTGCTCGTAATTTATTATGTCCTTTTTTTTTGCTCTTCAGTTTACATTACTCCAAGTGCTTTTCAACACATTGAGATCAAAATTTCCTCTCGAAATAAATCACTCGTCGATATGCAAATAAACTGCGCTCAGGCTCAGAGAATAAACTGAACTAAAAAAGCAAAGCGAACATAATGTTCCGCTTCAGTGGCAAGACACACAACGCAAAACGCTTTATTACTTTGCTTTATGTAAATAATTTTTTACTGCCTCACATTCTGCAGAGTGTGCAGTTTGTGATGGTTTCCTCTACCTTCTCTCCAACCAGCCGCCCACCACCAAACAGCTTATGACTCCGGCCAACTGCACTTTCCATTTTAGTTAATTTCTTTGTGCCGATTTTTCCTAAGACTGTAATGAAATTTCCCCGAGGCCAACAAAGGTTTTTTGTGTAGACTGCCAGTGGGAATATTTTTTTATAATGAGGTCTAAGTGTGTATTTTAATTTCCAAAAGTACAAAGTTCAGAGAGAATTGTTGTCATCAAGTCAACTATGCGCGGGGTATCGAAATAGCGAGAAATTTGTGTGGATCATAGGGTCATGAGTTAACGTCGTCGACTGCCGTACTGATGGAGTTATAACGAGACACCATCAGCGAGAGATCAGAATTAAAATGTTAATAATTGAATTTAGGAAGTAAGCGCATACATACACCCAAACAATACAATTACAACAACAACGAAAACATATTAGCATTTGAATAGCTGCCAGAACAGAGACGATCATTCAAAGAGGAAATAAACTACATATTTGATGTGTTCTGTTGGAAATTCGATTAACCCCTTTGTTAACCCCTTTGCATATAGACCACTATATACTCACTTGTATAGCGAGCGTTTGTTTCAAGCGCAGTAAACCTACATTCTGTGATATCTTTCAGTGGAATTCTGCGTTGAGTTTACTTAAGTGCGGAATAATTAATTAAATAATGGGGATTATTGTTGTCATTTGTTGCTTGCCTCGGACACACACACATACACACCTTAACACTACATATTCACGAGTTGTCGAGTTGTTGCACCACTCTTTGCAGAGTAGTTGCGCTTTTATGTGGCTATTCTTGATAGTACAGTGGATATAAGAATTTCGAAGTAGGGGGGGATGACGAGGCAACAATTAATTGTGCACTTACCCTATATTAAACGAACATTACTTACAGCCTGTTATCTTCGCATTTTATTTATTTTCCTTTGAAAAGTCTACCTTCAGCTAATTGCACAAAGTTTCATGTAAACAAATTATTTTTCTATCTTTGCAGACAGATAAGATAAAATAAAGCACATAAGGCAATGGACATAAAGCAATGGACTCCATTGCACCCAATGGGCACCTCATACCTAAGCGTTGTTATCGTCAAATGACTCAATGTGACACTTCAAGGATTTCGAATTTAATTGTCTGTTACTTCTCGAATACTTCTAGCACGTAAGTAAATTAATGGACTTTTAATACTCCCGATACTTATATACATATATGGCTTTTCCTCTTTTCCTGACTTGTACTATTTCATGTTTTGCGAAATGGTTTAATTTTCTATCTGAATAAAATCAGAGTCACAATTGAATTCCAAAAAATAAAAAAAAGGCCACGCACTGAACGATTATGCGACGAGTGTCTGAGCTTATGGTTGTGGCCATGTATTTGCAGAGCGATGTGCGTTTTGGTAACCGACAAAGCGACGTTGCTCTGCATTCAATTCTTAGGTCATCGCTGAGCGACTAAGCGAGAAGAAAATAAGCTTTGAACGGTTGCTTTCAGCTGTCTAAAGGTTTTAAAGCAGGACATACGATTATAAAAAAACCAACCCATACAGATAACCAAAAGCATACTGAGTTCCACTATGAATGCTGGAAATCAAAAACAATTGCGAAGCACTGCAACCAAAAAACAAAACAATCATAATCGTAAAGCAAGCAGCGCTGCTTACAGCGCATCAGCTCATCAGCGCACACAGAACACAATCATTATAGTATGATATGATCTGATGCCGCTATATGGAAAAATATTTGTATGCAATCCCCCTGATCCCGCAGCGGGATCAGTATCAGATTTTAAAAGAAAGTATTGTCATGGGAAATACACATGTATGCACAGTTTGAATAAAATCGGACTTTAGGAAGTGGGTTAAAAATTAAATCAAAAATTAAGAGATCCCTAAATTAACGTATCTTAGGGTTAGAAGTCGGCCATTTTCCAGTTAAGCCACCTGTATTTTTTGAGTTGAAACGTTCAATGTTTGTTCGGTATTTCTCAGGTATGTACCAGTTTCTTCAGGATGCATTTCAATTTTGATCAACATTAGGAATATGTCGAATTGTTTTGTCTTTTGCCCTTCTAGCAATGTGGTAGATTATCGGCATGTTACGCAAGTTCGATAGATAGCTCATTGCATCTACAGGATACAGGAATGCTTCAGGTGGAATATATCCGCTCATTAAAGTACATCTGAAGTACTAAAGGTTCGGATAGAATGCGCCCGAAATGATGATGATGATGATGATGATGAGGAAAAAAGAGGTATTTACCAATAGCACTGCGACCCATAAAGATCTATAGCGATCCCCCTAACTAGTACTATGGAGACAGTGCATGCCCGCCCCTATAGCACTCTCTTCATACCAATGGCTCTTATGAACCTAATGATATGGTCTAGGTTCAGTGAATGCCATGCAGACACTAAGATCGCGTGAGTTCCCAAGTGGTCTCTCCTCAGTTGGGTTGTTCGCATCCGCATTCATTGAGAAGGTGCAACGGGGTTTCCTCCCCTTCTCCACAAAGCCTGCAGCTGCCATCCTCTACTAGTTTTATTTTCTTTAGGTGCCCCTTCAGTCCGTAATGATTCTTACATAACTTCTACTAAGTCCCAATATCGAGAGAGACCTTTTTAGGTCATAGTTCCCCAACATTTCCTTTGCTTGTCGTAGACCTGGGAGACTTGCTTTACCTATTCTGCGTATCTCCTCCCGCACTATGCGGTACCCTATTCCACAGAATGGTTCTAGCCGTACAAGCGGAGTTTCTGCTCCTTTGTTAGCGGGCATATCCGCTGCTTCATTGCCTTTTATGCCAGTGTCTTCTGGAACCCAGTACAATTGTACCTTATTTACTTCGCCAAGTCTGTTTAGCTTCGACTTACACTCCTCCACCAGTCTTGACATTATGTGGAATGCATCTAGCGCCTTTAGCGCAGCTTGGTTATCTGTCATGACGGCTATTTTCGGCCTCACGTAGTCTATCTCCAGATTAAAGTGAGCACATCTTTCGATGGTATGTACTTCTGCCTGGAATGTGCTCGGGTACTGCCCCATTGCTTCAGAGTATTTGGTTCTTGGCCTAACGCACCCGTTCCTTCTGCTTTCTTTGATCCATCCGTATACCACTTTATGGCTCCCGGATTTATTTGGTATTCAGTTTCAGAACTCCTGAACTCCTTCTAGGTGCTCATTTTGACTTCAACGTTTTTCTTGAATTCAAGCTTTTGCACCATTTTGCTGGCTGGCTACCGGAACCTGTTTGTTTAGAGATTCCAATGACCTTGCCCTAATGTCCGTAAGGCAGCCTACCTTTGCTCAAACGTAACTTAGTTTCCTCGGATTTGTTCTCTACCACTATATGTAGTGGGAGTAACCCAAGAATTACCTCCATAACCGCCATGGGGCAGGTTATCATGGCTCCAACTTCTGCACTTTATCCAATTACCTTCTCGTGGTGCTTAGCTTGGTTCTATTCGCCCATGCCACTACTCCATAAGTAGTCATTGGAATAACTTTTATGGTGTACATCCAGTGCATTATACAGGGACTTGCTCCCCAGGATTTTCCTGCCAACCTTCTGCAGAAATAAACAGAACTTACTAATAACTTCAAGCTTTTCGATTTATTAACGTTTTGTTAAATTATTTAAGCGCTGTTCAAAATTCGGAGGCTTGGAAAATTTTAAAGTTAAATAGCGATTATTCGAACATAACTATGTATCTTTCTTTTGAAGATAGTTTTTGCTTGAACATAAATTAGAGAACAAAAGCTTCAATGTTTATCGCTCAAATGCGTACACAACAATGGAATCGAGGTTAGCAACAATTCAGCATATCAGCCAGCTCATCGAATTCGAACTCCTGCAGCAATTTCCAATTTACTCGTAAATTCCCTCTACTAAATAAATGGAAGAACAATGGAGCAACAAGCTATGAAAACCGCATATCAAATTGTGGCATTTCTCGTCCGCCGCTTCAGCATTGTGGAGCACAATAAATTCCAGAAAAGTCACGTCACCTGAACGAGGATGAGAGGGAAGTAGCGCTGACACTGACGAGTGGCAAGAAAAGCGCTGGCTCTGACAAGAGGGAAGCAGCGTTGATTCGCTGACTCCTCAGATACTCTCAGGCTCAGGCTCAGGCTGATGGGCATCAGTGATTGCCAGCTAAAATGGTCATAAAAGTCACAACAAAAGACTGATGCAATGGAGAAATAGTTCTAGTCAAAGAGAATGAAACAAATCAGTAAATTATGGTATATAACTGAAGAACAAACCATTGGCCAGTCTGTCTATCTGTCTGTCAGTCTGTTCCACAAATTATCACTTAAGTTGCTCATTCATCGTGAATTGTTTTCGTCTGACTTAGTTGATCACTTGGATTGAATGCATGCATCTAAAGCGTCCATCTATCAACAGCGCTGTGGATGTTGAAATATATAATAAATCCACGCATCCAGTGTCGTCACCGCCGTGGTCGTCCGTCTCCATCCCCTTAGCACTTTCTTTGAATGAATAATGATAATGCGAGAAGCACACATTAAATTGTCCGTTTAATTTTTAGTTCAAAAGTCAAATCAATTTCGATCGCGATTCTAAATCCACGCAATCACTTAAGTGGGGGGGGGGGGGATTGGCGCAAGCGCGAAGATAATTTCTCTAAGTATGCAAATAATACAGAAGGAGGTGTGGTATAACCTGCTTACGTTATTCAGACAATATATTTGCTTCGTAACAAGCTCCGGATGAGAAGTGAAGTTCATCAAAGCATCTCAGGGAATCTAATTAAAATGAAGATTTCCTTGAATAGGAAAGATTCTTTATGTTCTTGTTCCCGTTCCCGTACTCGTCAATAGAATTAAATTAAGTTATTGTCAAGTCAGCAGCAGACAGCAGACCACAACCAGCAAACTCGTACTCGAACACGTCTATCATGAGAAGATATCAAGTGACCATATCTGCGCTCTACAAGCAACTTTCTAACAGAGGCAATGTCGTCTTTGGCGTTAGTTACCATAAGACATTGCCAATACCTAACAAGGGTGTAAGACATTCCTTCTATGAGTAGGTAGGTAGTACTAGTTTTTTTCGTCTTCTTTCAGATTGAATCACCACGCACGCATCACGCACACTACAAACTTGTGGTTTCTTGGAAAATTCGATGCCATCGATGGATCGGTTCGCAACAAAGATTGCGCTCCTGTTATGAGCTCCATGTAAGACGAGATCTAGATTTACTCTGCCTTCTGCATTCGTTGGTGAACTTAGAATGCTTCTCCTTCTTCTTATTATTTCTTGTTATTGTTTGCAGTCTTCATTACTCTGATATAGCTATGACATGTTAGTTATTCGCATAGGATAGCAACACAACATAGTGACATTTAACCGCAGTAGTTCAATGTCATGTGAGTAAGATACGAGTACCATTTTACATTACTTTACAGCAGGTAAGTTTTTTTTATTTAATTACCAACACTACATGGGAGGTTTTTTTTTTTTTTTGATAAAAAAAAAATTCACTATACGCGAGTAAAATAACGTGCGAGTGTATAATTTGGTTCACAACTCCTATGCTATGCAATCAGATATTTTGCTGGATAGACGATCTTATTCCAGTGTTTAGAGTCCTTTCGATGCGTAGAACCAATCTTCGCGGAAAGGAGTGTATATGTTGTACGCAGTGGTTATTTAGATTTTTAGTACATAGTTGCATCATACTTAGAATCCCAATTTGCAAAACTACCTTGGACACAATGGAGAACTGCAGATAATTACGAACAAAAACCTTTATATTTGACATTTTTTAAACCTTTTTGCAAAACCAAAGACTTGAGAAAGGTATTGCTCCGAAGAGGCAAACATCTACGGGAAGCGCCTCTTGATATATTGTAGTCTTTGAGTTTTCTTACGAGTTCTTACAATGCCTGAAGAGCGGTTTTATTATACATAACTTTTAGGCTGTTGTGTATATCAGTGATATGCAAATTTATTTTATTTCCACCTCAATAACAACTAGATAACGATCGACCATAAATTTGGAACACCAGCAATCCATTAAGATAAATACCCAAAGAAACCACAGACTTACATTGTGGTGACTGACAGGGATATAAGAATGAACATTTTTCACGACTCATAAAATTCTCGAATGTTCGATTTTAGATATCAAACGTGGATGATGACTTGTCTAGTACAGAATACGATATATCCATCAGAACATTATCATGATCGTTAATGTATAGTTCTGGAAAATTAAAGAAAGAACTATTTCTTAAATATCTATTTTATTTTCATGAAAAAGGATCCATAAATTACCAGCCTCACCCATCTACGAGTACATAAACTTTTCTATTGAAAGGTTTACAACTGTGGTCCGGATTTGGTTGCACCTCACATCACATATTGTAGGTACTTTACATTTGCATGTCATTTATAGATTTTTTATGATGTAACTTAATACACAAAAAAAAATGTTTCCAACTTCTATTTATTGCATGTTAACTACACATAAAGAGATAAAACTTTTCACTATTTAGTGGTTCTTTAATAAACGTACTGTTAAATTTAGAGACTCTTTATTTAGTCGTACAACACGAACGTGAAATGCTTGACCAAGCTCAGCTCTGTATTCCCGCATTACTATGAATAGCAGGCATTTAAAATGCAACATCGACATCGCATCTTTCTGTCCTTGCTACCTTAGTGTCCACGCTGTGTCTTGCACAAACCCCTCGAGCGTGTACCATTGAGGAAAAGATAAAAGTTATTTGGTAGGTCATTGGCATTTATTTGGTGGTCAGCCTTCAGTTCAAAATGCAGTTAAAATAATCCATACAGCTCATTTGACGTATATGGAATGGAGCTGTTATTTTTTGCAACAATGTGGAAATTTGTTGTCGTGAGTGGAAAAGCCAAGTATGATAAGAAGAGGAAAAATACAAGCAAAAATAAACAGCAGCTGAAGCTTTACGGTCATCTCCGACCGATGCTTTAAACACCATCCTACACATTTACCTGCTATTCTGGCACTAAGTGAACCCGAGAGAATAAAGACTCTGATGTTTCAGAACTAAGTTTACCTGGTTACCGGTATTTTTGCCACATCGCGGTTAAGCCATATATCTACGTAATGATGTAACTTATATACTTCTAACTGGTTACAAGCAATGTTTCAATTTCATTTGGTTAAAAGTTAAAATGCATAAGCAAGACATTTCCTATATAGAAACTCCAACCTAGACAAAGCTTTAACTGTTAACGAATTTGATGCACTTTCCGACTCAATTTTAAGAATTGTAACTGAAGACCCCTTTGCTGAATTTGTTATTGCAGGCGATTTTAATATACACAATTCTGGTTGGCTTTGCCACTCTGGACAGACAACACCCAAAGGAAGGTCTGCCCTCGAGCCCAGTTGCTTTATTAAGTTCTTTAAGAATCTTTGAAAAAACTCGTGGCCGGAAATAGATTTTAGACATTTCGGGCCTGGAAAAGGAAGTGTAGACGCACAACTAAAATGCAAAGCTAAGAGATTAGCTTTCTCAATACCAGTTTTATAAAGAATACCATTATATGATTGCTAATCCGCAATCTAAGCCATTTTGCGACCTTTGATGCCTCGAAAGTCGAAACTTGTTAGACAAGTTAACTTGTGAGTCAAGAAGAATGTGAAAAGCCAATTCCTGGACAAAATCATCGCATTAGTACCAATGCACACAGTCAAATAAAGGGTAACTATAAAGTGGACGAAAAGCGAAGAAGGGCGTCACTTTGGGCACTGGCTCTACTGGAAAGAGTCAGCTTTCCGATGAGTTCAGTCAAGCAACTAATTCTCTATTTCTTATAACTATATCACAACTAAGGTGGGACAATTTGTTCCATTGCACTATAAACAGCTTTATGGACTTTCTACATTAAAAGAAGAATCACCGGGTTTATCTCCAAATCACTGGAGTCACTGGCCTGAGTGTTCCACTAGTTATCGAGTCCAGCAGCTATATATTGGGTATTCCACTTTTACCGGAGCTGTGAGGAGGTTAATGATAAAGAAACAATTATTCACAATCTTTTCAAATGTTCGGGCTTCGCAAGGTTAAGCACTTAACGCATTCTAAAAAAATCACTTTGAAAGACTTGATCTCGTACTTAAACTACTACTCAAAGATCTCCCGATGACAGTTGTGGTATCAAAAAGCGCATTCATGCTATCAATTGAAGATCTCGTAAAGGTCGCGAAGACCACCATTCTACCTACCTACTTGCAAAATATTGAAAAACAGTTGAATATTATGAAAGGAAAGGGGTAGGCACAACATAGCCAATGCATATGTCACTCGCTAACCAATACACGCAAGCACATTTGCGATTTTTAAAATATCATCAGTACACCAATTGAACGAGAGTGATTTCTTAACTTTCGGCTCTCAAACTTTTAACAAAGACATAAAACACAATGGTAGCCACTCTTTCAGTAATGAACCAACTTTGAAATATCATCGGTATACATACCAACTGAATAAAAGTGATTCCCAAACTTGTGACTCTTAAACTTTTAACAGAGACATAGCCACAATAGCAGCAATTCTTTCAGTGATGCTTAAACTTTGAAGTATTATCAGTATACCCATTTAAACCAAGTTATTCCCAAACTTATGAGTTACGACTATCAAACTTTTGAAATTATATTAGTATACTAATTGAATAAAATTGATTCCCAAACTTGTGACTCTCAAACTTTTAACAGTGACATACGCCACAATTGCAGTAAATCGTTCAATGATGCAAAACTTTGAAATATTATCAGTATACCAATTTAACCCAAGTTATTCCCAAACTTATAAATATCAAACTTTTGACATCAGCCTTAATAGCAGCAACTCTTTCGGTGATTCTTAAACTTTGAAATATTATCAGTATACCAAATGAACGCAAATGATTCCCAAATTACTGACTATTAAACTTTTGACATAAACCACAATAGCAGCAACTCTTTCAGTAAAGCTCAAACTTTGAAATATTATTCGTCGTATACTACCAATTGAAAAAAGAGTGATTCCCAAATTTTTGACTCTCAAACTTTTAACAGTGACATAAGCCACAACAGCAGAAACTCTTTCAGTGATCCTTAAACTTTGAAATATAAAGTGAGATATATTTCCGAATAAGGCAAATGGCATTATTTTAAATAATACAAACTAGAGGGGTCCATTTACTCGTGTGACGGACGTTTATGACTTGTAAGCATATAATTATAGTCACATAACAATATCATTTTGAATGCACCCAGTTGATTACAGTAAAACCAGGAATAAAGTTGACCCAAATTTATTCAAAAGTCGAATGGACTTACAACTTACATACGATTAAGTCGAGTTGATGCAAAAGAATTTTTAATTTTCACTTAACAATGCACTTCAATGTGCTGTTCAACACAAGGCAAACTACTATCAACTGTGATCACGGAAAAATAATTATTAGAGCGAAAAATTGCGGTTGGTGGAGGAGGAAAAGTGTAAGGCATTGTTTCAAAAAAAAAAAAAAATTAATTAACTGCGTTTGCATTTCGTTACACTGAAATCGCAACGCAAATGCCTTGTAACAGAACTATATGGCATGTAGTGCCACACAATGAAGAGTATCCTGCATTTATGTGACAAAAGGTCCTCCTACTGTCTTTATACAGTTTTCACCAGCAGAGAACGCTCGTGCTGACATAAAGTCAATGTACTGCACTGCCAGTACTCCGCAGTGAGTTACAGTAGAAACGGACACAAAAAAGGCAAACAATGAGGGGGCAAAAAACTAGGACAAATCTCTGATCAGCATACACCCTCGAAGGACGGGAATGAGTGATGACGGAAAAAGGAAAAACTGTACACAGCAGAGGTAGTAGAAGGATACATTTAAACCATCATCATCATCATCATCAGGGCTCGTTTTGTAGATTTTACAATAGCAGTTGCGATGTCGTTGACTTTTCGAAACTGGTTTGGCCCACTGAAGCACAAGCTACACATTCTGGTAACTACATAATTGGAGAAGAAGAAAAAACATAATTGGACTAAATAATTTACAACATGCTGCACACAATGGCCGTTAGTCGCCTGCCGTTCATGTTGATGGAACGCGACATATTTATCGTTGCAACACAAAATGAAAACATTTCATGTCGTTTACAAAATAAACAAAATAATCGGAGTCATAAAATGGAAAGAAAAGTCAATAAAATTAACAACGGACAACGCTTTCGAAATTGAACCACAAAATTAGTTTACATCGTCTATTGGATCACGCTGCATCCAATGTGACTCTCTGACTCCTACGTAATTTTTAATTGAATTCGTCGTCTGCCTGCGGGTTAAAAGGTAAAATTATGGTCGACTCAAAACTGAGCCTATGTAGCGCACTCACCGCACAATCGATTGACTTTTAATTTTTATTTTTAAAAAAATGCTTAAAATAGAAAAGACTATTGGTCTATTGCGTAGTGTGGCGGCCCCCTGCTATTCTTGTTTCAGTTGGAAATGCAGAAAATGAAATTTATTTCAATGAGTTTTTTATTAATTTTTTGGAGAATTCGTTCGTAAAGTGGTTTCTCGAATCTAACACCAGAGAAAACTTTCCAAATGAAAATATCCACCCTCATTCTGAGAATCGCTTTTCTCTGTACATACACTATACGAGATTAGGTGCAGTCAATCTTTCTTTCGCATAAGAGAAAAGAAACCATTTGAACATAGGGGGAATCGCAGAAACTTTTAAAAGATAACTGGTATAGAAATCGAAAAAAAAACAGAAGCACAATGAAACAGACAGAGAAGCGATGTAATTGAAGATCAGCAATCAATTTATTGTGAATATAGGCGAAAACATGCACAACACAAATGGTCGCGAGAAGCTAGGCCTTGGACCAAAACGGTCTGTCGCGCCGAATATCATTATAGGTGGAAATATATTAGTGAAGTAGAATTTTGGGCAATTAAGACCTTTATTGCCGAAATAGGCAGAGAACAAAGAACACATTGCAAAGCTCTAAGGACAACAAAAAAAAGTTACGTAGAAGCTGGTTTTTGGCTTTTGTCCCACCACTACAATATTCTTCTTCTTTTATATAAATAACAAGTAAATGTAAAAACACTTCGTTTTTCGGGTACAAACTTTTATATTTACACCTAAACACGACACACAGTCGTTTATTATTTGGTAATAATCGCCAAAATATCTATTTTTGAGGTCGATGCTATTTCAAATAATTTTCTTTTTTCACACGCGCCACACGCGACACGTCGTTTTTCGGATACAAAATTTTATATATACATCGAAACACGCCGCACAGTCGTTTATTATTTGCTAATAATCGCCAATATATCTGAAAATATCTGAAATATAAAAAATGCTATATTGGACTTACAAAATTTCAACTTTCTAGATCGCTAGGAAGTTGGTTCAACCCATCAGCTTGCGACACGCGACACGCGTCATACTTGAAATATTAGAATAAATTTGGACTTAACAGACACCAACAGCTGTTGTGAGATGCCGGGTGCCTTGACCCATAGATCGGCAGAGATTTAGATAGGTATCGCTCTTATCAGTGAGAAACTGGAGGCTTACACTCCAGCTATACAGATACATCTGCAATAGCAATATTGTGGATTAGCGCTGATTGAAGTTACAAAATCAATCCGTATCTGAAGAGGAGCGTGGAATTATGCCCTATGTTGGCGGTGTTCACGGAAATCCCAATACACATCTCGTCCTGAGGTAAAATTGTCCTGACCTAATTAAATGGTGGTACAACATACTTTGAACTCATTTGTTTACATTTACATTACATAACATTGTTTACATTTTTTTATCGTTTACACAGGCTCAAGGGATTTGCACCTTTATAATGTATAGCACAGCGTGTGCGTTAGGTGATTAGGGAGAGGAAAAGATGAAATGTCTATGCACGTGTGTCTTAAATGACTGCAGTTTTATCGCGCGGTTCTGAATTCTGTCTAGTAGATGCAGTAGATGGTCTTTGGGGCACCTACCCAGGCAATACAGTTGTATTCAAGCTTAGGATGAATATATCCCTTGTCTGAGGGATGAAGTATTTGGTCGTTCCAACGAAGCTTGTTGTTGACGCACATACCAAGTTTTTCAGTTTCTTAGATGCAACATCCATTCATGGGTAAAGGTTGAGGTTTTATATTACGCTTAGAGGACAGAAGAGGTTTTTGGAAACGTCACATCGGGCGTAAAGGGCGTAAGGGTGCTGTGATATAAAGCCGAGCGAAATAACGCCGGTGGGCGTTGTAGCTCTAGCGGTTAGTGCGTTGGACTTCTGAGCAGATGGTTCGCTGTTCGAATTCCAGACAAACCAAATATCTTAACGCGCTGCAGCAACACTCGTTTATAAATAAGGCCGAGTTTAGAATTTAGGCGTGTGCAGCAAAATCCATTTCTCTTCTGCAATTACTACAAACGTTAATAAACTGAGTAAACATATTTTAAAGTTGTGATTACTTTCAAACGATATCTTTCGCACAGAGTTCCCATCGAGCATTGCGGTACATGATATTAAACAATGGCTATCAGTTTTAACCTCTGAGCTCGTTAGGATACTTTGCGCTTAGGCTCTTTCTTTATCTGAATTTGTGATTAAAAAGTGCGTTCATTGAACTCACCCGTATGGGCGGTGTCAACCGGAAAGAAACCCTTCCTTTAAACAACACTAATTGTCCTCATTTCTTTTGCTTTCTCAAGAAATATAAATTGGACCTACTTTACGATCTTGTCACATTGTTAGGTACAATTTCCCAGTAACTCCCGTCTTCTCCTAACATAACCTCACCTAACCATGGGTGTGGATAGCATTGCAAAGAATGCAATCAGCAATAAAAACGTAGATATATGTGGTATTGTGATTTGGTATGCGTATAAGCTAATATGATGCACAAAGTTGGGCCACATGACGCTTGACAATTATTCAAATTCTATGACTGCGTCGTAAAATCCAAATCAATGTTTACCTTTTCCATATGACCTCATAGTTTGTCTCTGGTAACTAACAGCTTTTCATAAACTTTTTTATAACATTTTTATAGCAGAGTTACCGAATTTTATTACTTAACGGAATGCAATTTTGTTTTTGAATTTAATTGCAGTAGTACGTAGTAGTGTTGTAGTACAAAGTCAGTTACTTATTACGTGAGAGAGTTTCGTATGGCGCTGTGCTATATAAGCCTTGCTATGACAGTGCACACGCAACTTGCATTTCAAATCGCTTTTCAACTTTTATACTTCTTCATCGTTTAATTCAAATCGATTTGTCTGGATTACCTTTTTATTGCACTCGTAATTGAATAATTTACACTTCTTTGATTGAGTTAACAATGGGACTCTAATGCCAGCCTGATGAGACGGGTTAGTGAATGTGCTGTGCATAACATTTCAATTGGAAGATTATTGTGTAGGAAAAAACAATAAAATAACTTTGCACTTTTCCCTGGAAGCTTACCTGATCGTAGTAAATAATGTAAATAAACGGAAAGAATGCAAGCTAGAGACATGTGTTCCATTATGCGTTATTTAGTACAATTAAGGTCTTGTTTCTATAATTTCAATGAAATGCATTATAGAATTCAAAAGAAAATGTATATATTCGAAGCAAGAATAAAGGCACACATACTAAATTGTAGACTAAATTATAGAAGAAAACCAACACATAAAAATTAAAATGTTCGTGTAGATTCTCTAATCGGAAATACACATGTGTACAAAGTTTGACGAAAATCGAGTTAGTTTTGATATGAATGTTTGTGTGCTGGGACCCACAAAAATTGAAATTGAATTGAAATTGATGTGTGAACATGTTAGTTCGTATTAGATAAGTAATAATATATTGTGCAAAATAATTTTGATAACGAAAATTTAATAAAGACCTCTTTCTCAAGATCAACTCAAAACTCCCACAAGACCCTTTCTAAAACCTCTATAAGTCCCCCTAAACCCCCGCAACACCCCACGCAAACCCCCTCAAGATCCCCTCAAGACTACCGCGTGATCTTTTGAAGACGCCCTTAACACCCCGTCAAGATCCCACTCAAGACATCCTCGAATCGCCTTCAGGAATCGTCTCAAAACATCCATAAGACCACTTCAACCCCTACACTCAAGACCTGACCCTCTCTAAAAACCCCGCAAGACCCTCTCAGAATGCTGAATTTGCTGAATGAATGAATTTCATGCTGAAATATTAGCTCTATAGGTAGTAAGAAAGATGGTTAAAAAGGACCTCAAAAAACGAGAAAATTACCACACTTGTACCCACCACACGCACCACATACGAAACGCGACACACGTCACACGCGGAATATAAAAAAATGCTATTTGGGACTTATCCATTTACAAAATTTCATGACGTCCATTACTCATTGTTGCGAGCGAAGCATTGAAAATCTAGGTGAATCAAGCATCGTATCCCTGGCTGACGTGTGGCGTGCCACAAGGGTCATTCTTGTCGCCTACGCTTTTCTTAATATCATTTGAATCCAAAATTTTCACTCACTCTTGGTCCAATGTTTGGCGTCAAGAAACACATTGATTTTGTGGAATTTGCAAGTATATCGGCTCGATAGTTGTGCGCGTACCTTTTTCGTTTGTTAGGCCTGGTACTACAAACGAATTCCGTCGAGTTGTTGGCCTTCAGGAAAGACGTGAAATAGTTCTGGGAGGACCGAATTTTTCAATAGCGATTCCAAGAAGGCTCACATGCGTATTTAATTAATTAAAGCATTTCATGCTTTTATCAATGAATCAGGGAGAATTCCGAGGAAATAAATTGTAATGGGCCACAAACGTGGGAAATGTAATATATTGTAAATTACATTTCCTCGATTTTTTAATTTTAATAAAGTTTTTGGTTTGTATTGGCCATTTGTGTGGTCTTTTGCTTATTTCTACTGCTACGATTTTTGGTGGGAGTATTTTTCTCAAGCAAAGATGTTTCTCTTTGTGATAGATAGTAGCAGTCCGTCACCTATTATGTATAGCAGTGGTCTTACTTTGAAAAACTTGTCAAGCCAAGAACCATCCTGCTTTGTTTCATAAGCGATGGGGTGTCTATCTGAGAGATTACAATAACTTCTCTCGGAAAGGAGCTTTGCCCACCTTATTGCCGAGGCACAAGTCATTCATGGAGTTTTCCACTGGCGTTAAGTTTAAATATTAAAAAAACTTTAGTTTCCTGGTTTGTCGTGGAAAATTAATTTCGAAGATAGAGTGGCATATTCAACACGTTAATCAAAACTAGACAGTATGCTCTAATCTATGCACTTGAGATACCTGAGAACTGATTCTGTGAGAACTAGCTTGCTTGCAGTGCACAAAGTGAGCTTAAATACAAAAAATATTAGTTTCAGCTTTAGCAAAAAACTCGTAAGCACATAATGTGCCAAAGTGTGAAGAAAAATTTCAGCTTAGCTTACTTCGGCGTTGTTTATAGACGTGCCAGACCTTGCCGTCTCAACGTCCAAATCAATATTCCATCTAAAACGCTTACAGTGTGAACGAAGTAGAAAAAGATTTGCTAAAATCATTTTTCATATTTACAACCGCAGCTTAGCTCGTCAGCTGTTTAGAAAATTTGTATTTGCCTGAGTCACTTAATTCAAGCGAGAGAAGCAAACAAGAATTCAAGCCAACACCACCAGACCACAACTATTTCGGCCTAAATACTGTGTTATTAATGAACCGCTGAAATGAAACGACAAAGTTTATCTGCTACAACAATTAGTATCTGTCTTCGGACAAGTCGGTCGTAGCTTACGGATTACGGATTGTCCACTATGGTCAATAGAACCGAGAAGCCAGAGACTATAGGTACGTACAGAAGCTGCTTGCCTTCATCCGCTTACTGCATGAATTTTACAATGAATTATGTGAAACAACAACAACAACAACATAACGAACGAATGTGAGATATTTTTTAATGATCTGATTCGGACAACCGCTGTCAGAAGCATCGTGTACGATCAATTGCATCCAGAACGGAGTGTAATTCTTGGGGTAAAGCAAAGGCACAGGACAACAAGACAACATCAAAAACGAATCCACCGCGCCTAGGTCAATAGGTAGATGGTGAGTTTCAACTGATTCCGCAATACCGAGTGGGAATCAATTCCAATCGTCCTCCAGTCAGCAACTGAGTAAGCCGCGCGGACCCAACACAAACTGTGCAATAATTAATCTTAATCGGATGGTAAAACGCCGTTCACGACGTTCAGTTTCACCACCCGCTCCGCGCGACAATTTGTAAAAAATTGCACTGCAGTCGACGACGACTACCCACAACGACGCGCTGACATTTAAAGAATGCAATTTTTTTTCTCTCGTCTCGTATACAGAAACGGTAAAGCAAAGAGTTCTCGGGAGGGCGCCGTGCGCATGCGCGCATTCTTTTGCGCTGAGGTAAGCTCGCTTGCACACTTGTGTGTTTTGACATTAACAGCCAAGCGGCAATCTGCCGGTATCCCTGGATGCTTATGCCATGACTCATCTGCATTCCCGCGCAATCAGGGAAAGACCAACCGAATGCTGAAGTCTGGAATTCGCGCACTACAACTAAAGATTGTGGTGGTGTGAAGGGGGCCCAATGTCCCTGCCTCTGTACAAAAATTATGACCATAAATCTCGATTCCGGGGCAGTAGAGTCGCAGAAGCAACATTGCCTCTTCTGTTGGCCATCCTCGATCGATCGTGTCGAAGGCTCCAAGGTATTTCCACGTTTTCCTTTCTTGCACTCTTTCTCTGACTCCTTGTCGTCTCGTTTCTACAGCTCCCCATATGTTACGATTCTGTATTATTTCTGCAATAACACGATGACCAATGATCTTTGGAATCCGATGAGAGATCCAATGTTACAATGTCTCTCCGGAGCAATTCGGCGTCATATCGTGCGGCTGTAAAGGTTTGTCTAACATTTAACATTTGGTTTATCCAGGATTGTGGGAATTCCATTTAGTACTTTTCAGTTCCATGCAGATCAAAAGAATGGGAAAAAGAATGCCATAGTTGTAAGTTTCTTCTATAGGAAATTAAGTTCTCTAGCCGATTGATTGTGACTTCTAGGCAATCACTGTTAACAGAATTGCAATGAAATAGCCATGTACTAGCCATGATTTTCTTTTCTGATAGAAGAGTTTACTAATGGACACAGAATTTGCTAAATTAGGACTCCTTTGCTTTTTAAGGAAGGAATTTTGAAGCATTGTTCATTCCACAAAGATGGGAATTTCTTCTGATTTGTTAAGAAGGAGTAAATACTCGTTATTTAGCAAACTGTGTAGTTTGGAAGAGTCCTGACAGACTTAACTTTTGTTCAGTTAAAGCAACCATTTAGTTTCATGCTGTTATCAGTTGCTTTAATTGACCCGAGATAGTTAAAGGATTGCACTACTTTGTATTCGTGATCCAATTTTTGATCAATGTTGGATCTTCTGCTCACAGACCACCATCGCCACCATGCTATTCCTACATAGTGCTTAAAAATTTCAGCAGCAGCTCCACGTTATCTTTGTTTGTAGGACTGGGTCTGCTAAGACTAGCTATACAATGCTTCGTGGCTGTCCGAGATCATGAAGATCTCAGTTTTCAAGTACCTTCCTACCTTAGGACTGCATTTATGGTGAACGCTCCCTATATTTATGGTGATGGGAATGGCTGAAGTGTTGGCTGTTTCGACATAAATTTGTTTGAAGTTGTTGCATAAAAAATGACTTCTTGTAGAAATGTTTGTTTTCAAAAATATAAGCCTAATAAACGTTCACGCACCTACAGAGGCTTCCCTAGATGATGAAAAAGAAAAATTATTTGTATCAGTCGAACGGTAACTCCATGCCTGCCCTCAGTATAAATGCAAAAATAGGCAGGGAGCCAATATTCAGGCAGTACATTGACACCCATAGCTTACACGAAAACTCTAATGACAATGAACAACGAGTCATAGAGATGGCAGCAAGCAATAATTTGGTCGTTGCGAGTATAAGGTTTGCGCGTAAAAATATCCACAAAGACACCTGGGTATCTCCTGATGGTGCAACCCGCAACCACATAGACCACGTGTTGATCGACCGTCGCCACAACCCGAACCTGATGACGGTAAGAACGTACCGAGGTTCAAAGTCTACTCGAACCACTATCTTGTTGGTATGGTGCCCCGAGCGCAGACTGCATCAACACGTAAGACTGCATCCGCTATTCAGATTAGTTGATTAGACCAGAAACAACTACGGTCAAGCGATAGAACGCGCCCTAAATTCAGTGAGAGTAAGTCTTGGGGCTGAGACTGAGCGCAGAAGCGATATATGGACACGCCTGAGTCCTGCTCCATGGCGAGTCAGAGAACTAAGCTCGGTTGACTCCGGTGGGGGGGTAAGTCAAATGTGTAGATCAACAAACTCGCTGCACTGAAAGACCTTAAAAACAACATTTGATTAGTGTGGGACAGAATCCGTCGACCTCAATACGACGCCAATCGCAGCAAATGGCCATTAGTCGCAACAGCCGGCACAAACACCTCGGATTATTTACTTCCAAGGTCCAGATGACTGAAGAGTTGAAAACGAATGACCATATCCGCTTCGATATCAGTTCTCTGCGTGGGCCATAGACCAGCTTGATAATGACGTCGATTTTGGCCGAAAATCATCTTTTGAGAAGAAGTACATTACCATCTCAGAGGAAATGCAGAAAAAACAGAACAGCCACACCTAATCGTAGAGAAACCAATACATGCACCAAGAGGGACAGTTTTGGTTGTATTTTGGAGTGGTGGCCCTGCTGCTGGAAACGCCGTTACCGTCAATGGCGACCGTTACATAGCCAACTGACCAATTTTTTATGGCCTCAAATCGACGCCTTAACATGGCGTCACATGCCATACAAGCCGACTGACAATCGATCACTTGCGCGCCAAATTTGGCAACCGAAAAATCAGCCGTTTTGGAGATGTCAATTGGCCAGCGAGGAGTTGTGATTTGACACCAATGGACTTTTTTCTATGGGGTGCCGTTAAGGATAGATGTTACGCGGATAATCCAGAGATAATTTCAACTTAAAAACATAACATTGCGACAGTTATTCGCGAGATAGGCGCCGAAATGATCGAAAAAGTTCTTGAAAACGGGACTCACAGGATGGTTTACTGTAAGGCCAGCAGAGGGAGCCACATGAAATAAATTGTTTTACATTCTTAAATCGGAGACTCCAACCGTCACAATAAAAAATAAACTTCCAAAAAAATATTAATGTATTCTCATTTTATAGCGTTTTTAAAAACAAACTTTTAAATTGAACACTTTTTATTAATACGAGTAAGCAAAGAAAATGTGGGTTAAGCAACAATAAGGTTAAAACATTGAACGTTTGGAATTCATATGAAACTAATCGTTGTAGCGACTACTCGACTTTTCCAAGTAACGAAAAAATAAATAAATGCTGCATCCGAAACGATTCTTCCGCCGTAATACACAGGCACTTCGCTCATCCCCTTTGGCAATAAATTGAGAAACCGAAAATTCACTTAACAATATCTCGAAGATCAAAGGTTAAATCGCTCACTTGGTCTCTCCATAGAAGCAACCTGCCCGGATATGAGCTTCTAAATATGAGCCAAGTACCCACTGCGAACACGAACAGTGGTACAGTACAGTACTTAGATGCCGTCGCCGCCGCCACAACCACCACGAAGAGACGATATCGTCAAAATGCGCAAACACAAACATGAAAAATTATGCGATTTGATCAATTTCACGGATTGTCTCTAATTTAAATTTGTCGGCGGCAAGTCGGCGCCGGTCGCGATCACCATTCAAATTTTCCTCTTCTATGCATGCGCCCGAGTCGAGCTGCTGCCAACTGATGCTGAGCTCTCTCATATCTTATTAATACTGGGACATGTGCAGAAGTGGCAGCGCGCAATTGTCTTCCAATTACCGAGGTATCTCGCAGCGAAGCACTTGTTCGCGGCCGCAGAAGATCCACCGAAAATGATAAAATTGTTCGCCTCCTGCATAATTCGCCGGAAGCGCTTCTTGCAAACAGAGCGCAGCTTGACAACTTGCCGAACAAAAGTGTTTTCATTACATACATTTACCGCTCGAAGCGATACAATATATACGTACGATACGTACTATAAAACGGTGGGTATCGCGCCCGCCGCGCACTATTAACAATTACTTTATCACGGCCAAGTAATCTGCGTTTGGCAAATGAACAAGCGCAACATTAAATGGCTTCGCTGGCGCACCAGGCGATCGCTAAAACGCCGGGCCCGTGTAACTTGAAAATGCGTTCGCAGGTGAGACAATAGTCGTAGTTGTGTTCGCGCTTGCGCACACACACGCCTAAGAAGCGCTGCAATCTCGATTTGATGAACTCGCATGGCATCATGGATCATGCGGGTTTGCGAAAATGGGTTTCTAGCTGCACGCTCCACGGTGATATCATAGCATCGCTGTTGTTGGAGCTGGTCCTCTTCGTCGCAGAAATCGCCTTCGAATGTGGCGCATGCGCACGCCTGCGCAACAGCCCACACACAAAAACGGATGCCATCGCGTTTATTACTTCGTTTATGGTAAAATATTACACACGCAGCTAGGACAAGCCAGACCAGACCAGACCAGGCCAGGCTATGGCAAGGACGCGCGGGGGCCGATTCCATTTGCGTGAATGAACCTGTTCCGCGCGCACACCGCTCGTCATGAGCGAATGTAGAATTACTGTTTCCAACAACTCCTACAGATGATGATGATGATGGAATATTTTTTTGCGATTGGCGATATGTTGCCGATGGCTACAAGGAAGCTCATCGCAGCGGCGAACTTATCAACTACTTATCGTGCAACCTACACGCTGTTCACAACGGGATGGAGTTGATGTTTTTCTGTTACATTTTTCCGATGTTTTTATGTCTGGAAGTGTAATTTTGCAACATGAGTTTCTCTGACTTTATCGGAGCTGTTTAGTCTGCCATTTTGTTGTTGTTGTTGCGTTGTAAGGACTAACAAGCTATGTTGAGACACATGCAGAAACGAGGCATTTCCTACACAGAGTAAATTGTTTTTTTTTTATGTAATTGGTACTCGAAAAAATCAGGAACAAGGATAAATAAAATTATTACGAGGTGAGCCTTTTGATGGTCAGTGTTACTGGTTTTTCGAAATTGACTCTTTAACCAAAAAATTGTTTTCATTTTATTAGTTCCTCTAGGTTGTGTCACATATCCTGCTGAGTAGAAGCTTTTTATGCTCTGCAAAATTCTAAACAGCCGGGTTGAGCTCAAAACAACAAAACAATAAAATCCCCAAATCAAAATCCTCAACAAAAAAATTCACAAAAATGAACCGGCAAATTTCGATTACATCTTTTTTTTAGAAGAATACCGTAGCCCATACGGGAGACACTGCGACCTAAAAGATTTATTGTATTATTAGGGTGTATTTACTCCAAGAGACGTACCTTCTCCATAGTGAATGATAGAATGTCTTTAGTGGCAGAATTCCTCAACTCCGCTGTGGAGCATATTTCCTAAGGAATAATGCGTCTCCGTAACGAAAGTAGTGCTGGGCATTCACAGGGAATATCCTCGGATGACTCATCATCCTCCGAGCAAAACCTACATTCTGTCTCTGAGACACCACAAGCCACAATGACCTTTAGTAAACTCACCACCTTCCTAATGATATCCCTTTTTTGATTAAGGATTTCTTTATATGAAAAGGACCCAGGACGCTATCCCAGTGGGCCCGACGAAGTTTGTGTTTCCAACAATTTATCAGTGCTCTAGCTGCAGCCCAGTTGACACCAAAGTAGGGTTCAGGTCCTATGAACGCAGATTCCGAGCCAGCCCTAGCTTGTTCATCTGCAGATTCGTTGCCTGCATCAGGTAACCATGGCCCAACCGAGTTTCAAGAGATTGCAGTGCATCGTATCAGTTTTTGGCTGATAACCAGTGGAATACGTTGGACGACAGCGCTTTAAGTGCTGCCTGGGTATTTGAAAAGACAAATGGTATAGCGCCCTTTCTTAAATAAGGTAAATTATCTCAATGGCATAGAGCTCCGCCTGGAAAACCGTTTTTTCCCCCATTGGTGTTGGGTCCAAAGACACCAGCTCCAACTCCAGTTTCCATCTTCGATACATCTGTGAAGCAGACCCAACCTCTAGCGTCCAGTGCAGAAACACCATTGCACAATTTGACCCGGTCCAATATTTTTACCTCAAATAACCTGCTTCCTGACAATAATGTCGGGGATTGTGCATTCTCTTTCAGGTATTGAGTCAGGTCTCCCACATAGTCACCTGGCTTGTAGCCCTATTCTAGTAGCACCTTAATAGCGCATCTAGCAGCCGTCATCTGATGAAGATTTGCAAGCTCTCGTAGGGCAGGTGCGCATGGAAATTTTTTGTAGCTTCTGAAGCTTAGTTGCCGTTGTCCGATCAAGAACTTTTGACCAAACGAAGGCCGCGTACGTGATAATAGCTCTCACCATCATTGTATACATCCAATGTATCATTTTAGGATTTATACCCCAAGTTCTGCCGTAGAGACGTCTACTGGACAACAATGCCCTAGTGTCGCGTTCAATGGAGGACTTGATTTGTAAATTCCAGGTTAACCATTTATCAAGGATAACGCCCTAATATTTGACCTCACTGGAATAATCTAACCTGGTGCCTTTGATGATGATAGGTCCCAAATCAACCAGTTTTCTTTTCGTGAAAGGCACTAGAACGGATTTGCAAGGATTGGTGGATAGTCCTTCTCTGCTGCACAATTCTAAAACGTGTAGTAAAGCATCTTGCCTGACACTAGTGATGAATGAGCATGGCTACTGAGCAGGAGGTCTTGGTTCGAACCCCAGTAACACCAAAAGTATTTTTCACGGTGTCCCGTCTCTCGCGAATGGGTGACAAACGTTCCGAGAGTAATAACTTGTCACGGAAAGCTTCTCAATTGAGGAATTCAATAGGATCCGGCCTTAATTTGTAGGTCCCTTCCATTTGTGAGCAAAAATATACATGCTCAACACGATTGGTTGCGAAAAGCTAGGCCTTGGACCGCAATGGTCTGTCGCGCCGAATATTATTATTATCAAGCATTGCCTTTATCCAATGATTGGTCGAGTCTTCGATACCTGTGCTACTGATTGCTCTTACAATAGAGTCATAGCCACAGTGGTATCGAAAGCGCCCTCTATGTCGAGGAAGGCACCCAGGGTCATTTCCTTGGAACGAAAAGTACTTTCTATCTTCTTTACAAGATAGTGAAAGGCACCTACTGTCCTTTTGTCTTTCCTGTACGCAAACTGAATTGAGTTCAGACAAATCTAACCGGCCTTTATTATAAACATCAAAAAGTCTCTTAATGGTTATGAGGACAAATGATGTTAGCCTTATAGGTTTGTATGATTTCGGTAGCTCACTATATGTCTATTGCCTGGTTTGGGGATAAATATCACATTGACCTGTCTCCAGATAGTAGGAATATAACCCCAGTTATAGATGACTCTAAATAAAGCAATCATACCCGAAGGGCTAAGATCCTCTGCATTCTGTTGAAGCGATCCCATCACCACCGGAAGCTTTGAAAGGTTTACAAGAGCCCACTGCCCATTTAACCTTATATCCGGACTAAAGATTAACTATTTACCCCACTAGTAATCAGACCCTTTTGGTCAGATGCGTTCGGGTACGTGTACGGTGCACGAGCAGACGAAGTTGGGAAATTAACCTGGAGTAGGATTCTGATTGTATCCTCACGGTCCGACATGTAGGTGCGATCGCCATCGGCCTCTTTTAATAAACCTACACAGTTGCCTCATCTTTAACTGATGCTTTTTGCGAGATGAAGCCAGTGTTATCGATGGTTTATAGAATTTAATCGTGGCTGCAGATCACTAACGATGCATTTCGTGAAGGTCATCAAAAGTCGGTTGTTGTTCCGGAAAACAGGAAAACTGATACAGCAAGGCATCCTTTGGTATTAGTGGGACCACCATACATTCAATATGGCGTGAACACTTAGCCGTCAAAAAGGTTTGTTCGTGTTGCAACCCACATAATTTAACAAGCGCTCTAAGAACGACTCCTGTCATTTGGTCTAAAGAAATGCTCAAAACTTCAAAAGATGTCTATAATATCGTGACACGTGACGAATCTTGGATCTATGCGTATAGCTCATACTTGATGGTATGGGTGTTCCGATATGAGCCTGTTGCCTGTTTCGTTCCGAAAACATGTCGCAACCGTTCCATTGATGCAACGTAGAACGTTCAATTTTGAATGGTACACAACCATTTTGCCAGAAGTCTTCGGCAAAATAAAGAAAATCAAACGACAGATCGTGGATAATGATCGAGAATGCTATCTCTGACACATCGGCACAAACAAATGAATATTTGAGCGGTTAAGACATCGAATTAGTCCGCCGTATAGTCCTGATTTGGCACCCAATGACTTATTTTTAGTGCCGCAAAATAAATACAAATAGCGGGGTCAACGTTTTTTGACAATTCAAGAAGCACCAGTTGATGCATTTAATGAGCTAGCTCAGTCGAAGTGAAAAAAGTGCTTCAAAAATTGGTTCAAATGCATGTAAAAGTGTATTGATTTACATGGAGAATATTTTGAAAAACAACAAAGTCATTTTCAATAAACAAATATTTGTTTTTGTTCTCTTATCCCAAAATATAAGAAAATACCCTCGTATTGACTTTGTAATGATATTGCAAGGAGACAGATACTATTTATTCAGAGAGAAGCAGAAGCAAAGGCAAGTCTGCGAAGAACCAAAACCAAACAATTGATATTGCACTGATATTGCACTTACTTACTTACTCACTAACTCACTTTATTATCACACGACAACCGAATATTTCGAATATCCTTTTATCAAAATCACTGATGATACAACTCAATGTACGGTCAAAGAGAAAGCTTAAGCTCAGTGAAAGGGGTGAAAAGATGTGAAATCTCGATGGCTATTTGTGGTCACCGATTTTGCCAACTTAGTTATTTTCATATTTATATAAAAAAAAATGCACTATCCTTTGACAAAACTAACTATTCACCATGTGATCTTAATAATAATCACCTCACATACCGCGCTCTCGCACATGTGCATGTGCGCCTGGACACTGTTTCCTCGGCTCTTGGTAATCCGCCACTTAGTTTTTCTTCTTCTTAATATAAATTGTAAATTAAATTTGTCTGATTAGGTTTTCTGTGGCTTTTATCTGCATGTCTGTGTAGAAGCGGCAGCCTCCTGTAACCAACGCACTGTAACATAATCGGATTGCGAACACTCCATCCTCCGGCGAGCCGAACATACTATCGAGTATGTAAATGTGAAGAAGAAAAAAACTGAACGACTTTCCTACACCGCAGTTCCGCAGTCCGCATTCTCATTGCGTACCGTACTCTGCTTCAAATGCAAAACATCTGTAATATCTTTTGCTGGCCGTATGGCGTCCGGTGCAACGTACCGCACATGTGCAGCCAATTCGTAAGAAGCAATACAAACAATCGGCGGCCAGTCAGGCAGGCAGCCTGCACTCTGCTGCAATAAAAATATATCTCAACGCGTGGTAATATAATGTACAAAATTATAATAAAACATAAAATGAAATTGAAAAATTATGTGAGCTCTGTTTAGTAGTTGTTTGAAACTTGTCTGTGTGTGTGTGCGAATGCTTTACCATGGTGGCTCTATCTCTTTGCATATCTTCGTGTATCTGCTGCGTGTTGCAGATTGAACCATCGATGACCCGGTTATGTTGCGTCTCGAAACTGAATGCACTTCTCGAATACAGATTACCAGTCGATCGGTTGCGCACTGCGATATGATCGAGCGCACCGATAATAATATACATTTTGCGGTAACAAATTTCCCTAATGAATTCAACATGTTGTACAATTTGCGGTGGAAATTTATTTCCGATGCTTTAGATTATCCCAATGGATGGATGGATGGATGGATGGATGGGTGGATGAATCGATGCAAAGGATCTATTCGTTCTTTTTTTTCAATCTTCTTTTTCTTTTTCCTCCTCCAAGTGTTTCCAGTTTGCAATGTGCTTTTCGCTTGATAGAATTGAATTGTTCGAATGCTTAACGCACATTTTGCTCTAAGATTTACACAGATAGCATAGGATTAGTGATAAATTATCAATTGAGCGGAAATGTTTTGTCATTTTGTTATTAAGTGTTACGACTTTCATTGATAAGCAAACTTGTACCTCGTGCCTCGTAGGTAGGTACGCACTACGCACTGCATTTTGCGTCGACTGGTTTTGCGGTGCGGAAAAAGCGGAATTAAATGGCACACGCGACTGATCTTGCAGTGATTTTTTAAGATACTTTATACTCGTAAATGATTATTGATGTAATTTACTAACGAGGGGAAGTTTGCTCAGTATGGAAGGTAACGTAAAAACGCGTAACACATAAAAAATACGCATAGCTCCGAATAAAGTTCTAACCAATTCACATAGAAATGATACCTGTATATGTTGTATGTAATAGTAAGATGTATTTTTTTTCGGTAACTTCGCCACATGTAGGAGTTGAGGAAAAAAAGATAAGGGTATTTTCATTTTTTGTGGAATTTTTTGAATAAATCATTTTCCTAAAAGAGCTCTATCTCAAAAACCTAAACAGTTACCTATACATATTGTATAAAGAAATTACTTCGAATTAAATACTTTAATAGAATAAATTATAATATAATACGACGTTCATATTAAAAATTTATTTTAAATGGTCTTAAATAAAAATATTTAAAAAAACGAACCTGTTGTTATCACACTAACAAATGTAAGAAGCGTGGACAAAGTCTCCAAACCCCCAAGAGCAAATCCACAAACTGGCTTAAATATAGAAAACACATAAGCTCTCATCTCAACCCGTTAACTCTAATGATTCAACACGAGGACTTAGGTACTGCCATTCTCAACACTTATACTTGCAACAATCTCCGCCACAACCAAACCCACCAGAACAACCAAACACTTACACTTGCAACAATCTCCTCCACAACCAAACCCACCAGAACAAAGTTACAAAATACTCCACGCGCATCAGCTAGAATTGAAGAAATGAAGACTACGAAAGGCCTCCAAAGACTTTTCAAAATGGAAAATGAGAGAAGACAATAAGAAAATATCTCGAAGACCTCTCACAAAATGCGACCAACCACTGAAAAGAGACAAACTTAGACTTCCAAATGGAAACTAGGCATAAGTGACTGTTTCATACACCATAACCTAGCCTCGGAAGTAGCCGTTATACACACTAGTGAGTTAACATTTAAATACTTTTGTTATTTACTGCAATCACAGCGAACACACATTCCCAGAGTAATTTTGCATTGAGCATAACCGGTTTAGCAGAAAAACCGATTTTGGTCGTGTGAAAAATAGCGTATATTACTCGTAGAAAAGTGGTCATCGTGCTCGTTAGATTGCCGCCTCGTACTTCAAGCTTCTAACTCGACTTCACTTTCCTCGCTCGTTATGTAATATACTATTACGCAATCCTACGAATGCTCGTAGCAAAAAAGTTGCAGTATGACTCTAATAAATGTAATTTTTGAGAAACAGGACGTGCCTTATGTTCTAAAGAATGGAAAAAATCCCAAGAAGGCACCAGGTTACGCCCTACCTAATTACATGAATAATGTTAATTGAACTCCCAGATGTAGCAACTGAACACCTAACATGCGCTTTCAACAGAGTTTTAAGCCTAGGCCACTACCCCCAACCTTGAAAGACGTCGAAGATAATCATGATCCCGAAGGTCGGCAAGGATCCTACCCATGTCTTATCGACCAATAAGTTTACGAGTATTACCTTTACTGTCCAAAGTCTTCGAGAGACTACTACTTGGGAAAATAACTCCGTTCTTGGAAAAGGAAGGAATAATACCAACACACCAGAGCTAAGAATGGCACGATCGAACAGGTCCACAGGGTAATAGATGAGGCTAGAAGAGCCTACCATAATAGACATTACTGCACGGCTTCTTGACGTTGCACCAGCGTTCGAAAAAGTTTGGCACCATGGGCTCATCCATAAAATAACTACACTTTTGACACAAAACTTACACAAAATCCTTAACTCGTACCTTCTAAACCGCCACTTTAAGATAAATTACAAATCCTTTACATCAAGTGTGAAGAAGTGAAGTGTATTTACATCAGACCTTCTGGTGGTCCCCTACTTGACCATATCTACCTTCGCTGACGAAAGCGTGACACTAAGCACCCACAGCGACCACCAATCAACTTCTCATAACCTAAATAACTACATCAAGCGACTCGAACTCTGGTTAACCACTTGGAGAATTAAAGTGAATGAGACGAAAAACACACACATCACTTTTGATCTCAGGCAAGAGGACTTCCCACCTATTACGCTCAACAACACATTAATTCCTTAAAGTAGATAAGTCAAGTACCTCGGTATCCACCAAGACTGACCGGCTTACCTGTAGAAAACACATTGAGTCTAAATGCAATCAAGTCAAACTGAAATTTTACAATATGCACTGGATGCTCAACAAACACTCTACCATCAGTCTAGATAACAAAATGCTTTTCTAAAAAGCCAATATAGACATATGGCATACAGCTCTGGGGCTCCTCAAATCTAGAACTCCTGCAATGGTTGCACTCCAGAATGCTAAGAACATTCACGGGTACAGCATGGTACTTTAGAAAATCTCTGCTGTATAGAGATCTGAGTATCCCGACTAGCACAGAAAAAATCAATATTCAAAAACTGAAGTGCACGAGGGCGGCTCAATAAGTCCGTGACTTTTTGAATGAAACACAGGTTTTTGGATAAAAAATCGTTTTATCGATCGTTTTACCCTTTTCAAGTCAATCAATGTGAATGACATCACGTGCATTCAAAAAAACTGTCGCCATGACTTTGTTGGCCGACAGACCCAGCTTGGCCTTCTTTCGCGCAGGTTCACCCGGGTATTGATTGTTCCTTGGTCTCTATTGTGTTGTGATGGATCCACGATTCGTCCACAATTACGAAACGGCCATAAAAACTCGTTCGGATTGCGGCTGAACATCATCCTTTGAAGTGGTCACACACGAAATTCACTTTTATCCTTTTTTGTTAAAATTCAAGAGGTTGTCTGCTTTCAATGGCTGTCAAACACAAACTAAAGGACGCAGCTTGTTGAAATTTTGACAGGAGTCAACTGACAGATGCTTGTTGACAGGAGCTGTGTTGCTTTTTCAGTAACGAGGTGGGAAATTCCAAAAGTCACGGACTTATTGATCCGCCTTCGTATGTTAGAGATTTCTTTTAAATTGGTAACAAGATGAATCTTAAGCCATTAAAATTTATGTCACACGTAAAATATGTCTTCCGTTGCTATCTCTGTGCACAATGAAATTTTCTTAATGCCCAGGTGACTTTCCCTTTTATAACTATATTCAAGTGTTCATGCAAAGTATTCCACAGCCTAATATAGGTACAGAAATATGTTAGGTAAGCTATCCCGCCCAAATAACGTCCATAAAAAATCAAAAGGATTTCTTTTCTTAAACGTTGTTTTCTTCTCTAAGTCGCATTTAAGTAGCAACCATTAAACTCAGTTTTATGTTTACGTAAACCTAACCAGTGTTGCATTTTTTATCAAAGATCTGCAGTACATCATCGCAGTCTAAAATACTTCTCTTCGTTTCTCAAATTACAGACATCTCTTCTATAGCCCGAAACTCGTGGTACACAAAAAACAAAAACGAAATATATTTATACATAAATACCGCTGTAACCTGACCTGTAAGAAAACCACCATCATCACCCGCAACTAAAGACACTTTTTTGGTATTGCGGCAACGTGACACGAAAACACCGCAATGCCTCCCTCACAAATTATAATAAATTTCCATCTTTCTCCAAAACGCGATGTTTCCTTTGCATTAAAATGCAAATGTTACCAATTTTACAATTTCATTTCACTTGCTGTTGTTGTTGTAGTTGAATGGCGGCGACTTGCGCTCAGGGACACTAAACAGCACCTCTAGTTAGCCACAATTATTTATTTAGTGAATTCCGCGACGGCCAGCCAATGCCAATGCGATGTACAAATGAAATCAGCTGCGAGCGCGCAGATAATACGTTATCGGTGCCCAGTGATCATGTAAATTATGTCGAAAATGGAAATCTCGCAAAAATTTCCGAAATCAGCACGCTTGATCTCCGCCAGTAGGAGCAGCAGCAGCAGCAGCAGCAGCCGCTTACAATGGGAAAAGTGAACGACGACGAGCAACGGAGGAACTCAACTCAAATGATTAAAAATAGTATTTAATTTCTGCATCTGGCGTGGAGATCAGCTAAATAGCGAACGTGCGCACCCCAAGTCGCCGCGCAGACGCAACACCTCAAAACTTTCAAAATTGTCTAGACGCTGCGCAACGCAACGAGATGGAGCGCATGCGCTCGCTGCCTGGTGCGCTTTACAACTTTATACTCGCCCGAGTGGAATGCCTGATGACAATTACATGTATTGAGCGCGGCAAATGCGAATCAGATACGCAGATCCGACGATCCGATGTGATTTGATCCGGCGATTCGTATATTAATTTGCCTCGCATTCGCGGAGAGATAACTTCGCGAAATTGTAACGCGTACTACTCGAGGCGCGTACCACCGGTGTCTTATAGCATGGCGTCGAGTCCGTCTGCAGGGCACTTGTTCGTAAATAAATTACAGTACAATTGTAAAATAATTAACAATATACGGGTATGTACAGCCACCGCTGAGTGCCGATGCCGCTCACTTAGATCGACCCCCTGGGTGCATATAGTCGCTTGGTCGGTATGGCGCTTAAATAGCAGAGATAACGCGGCTTCGCATTCGCAAGACAGCTGATGATTGACATGTTTACGATGGCGGCGGTCATTGTAATTACTTACGATTTAATGGCACGTTGCCAGACACACTTTTTTTTTGTATTATTATTATGATTTTGAGACGGTAGCTAAAGTTTGTCCGCAAGGAGTTGTGCTTTCTCCCTTTCTGTAGTCACTTGGATATTCTGAAGACATGGCGGTTTAAGGTAGCGGTAAGCACAGTGGGCGCCGTGGATCAGTGGTAGTGCACATGACTGCTGCGCAGGAGGTTCAGGTTCGAATCCCAGCAACACCAAAAGTATTTTTCACGGTGTCCCACCTCTCGCGAATGGGTGACAAACGTTCCGAGAGTAATAACATGTTACGGAAAGCTTCTGAATTCAACGTTCGGATCCGGCCTTAAATTATGGGTCTCTTCCATTTGTGTCCAAAAATATACATGCGCAACACAAATGGTCGCGAGAAGCTAGGCCTTGGACCGAAATGGTCTGTCGTCGCGCCGAATATTATTATATTATAAGCACAGCACAACCATTACAAATGTCATGCAAGGTGCGTTACTTCACGTCTTAGAATGGTACAGTAGAGAAGGGCTTTCCATTAATCCCTGAAAAACCGTTCAAGTGCCTTTCACGAAGTGAATTTGGTCTGTGTTTGGAACTATCATCATCAAAGGCCACCACCATATTTATTTCCAGTGAGGTTGAATATCTCGGCGGCATTCTTGATAAACGGCTTAACTGGAATTTTATATCAAGAGCGCCATCGAACGTGCCACAAGGGCTTTGTGGGCCAGTAGACGCCTCTACGGAAGAACTGTGGGTCTTAATCCTAAAATGATTCATTGAATGTATACTATGCTAGTGAGACCGATTACCACGTACGCGTCCATCGTTTGATGAGCGAAGGTTCTTGAACGGACAACGGCAATTAAACTTCAGAAGCTATAAAGAATTGCTTGTCTAAGTATAAAGGGTGCCATGCGCATGCCAAGCTGTTGTAGGGCTTTCACTTCTGTCAATCTTAATCAGGACGGGTTTAAACAAGCTGACAACAGATTTACACCCTAAGGCAGGTGATGGAAAAATGTCTAGAGTTTCAAAACTCACTACACCATCATTTTATAGACTTTAAAGCCGCCTATGATAGCATAGCCAGAGTAGAACTTTCTAAAGCCATGAGAGAATTCTGCATACCAAGTAAACTGACACGACTATGTAGGTTGACCATGACCAATGTTATAAGCCAAGTAAAAATAACCGGATCACTATCAAGCCCATTCAACATCTATAACGGGCTCCGACAAGGGGATGGACTGGCCTGCGTCCTCTTCAACCTGGCGTTGGAGTGATCCGAGACTCTGACGTAACGGCGAGAGGAACAATCCTCTATAAGTCCATTCAGATACTCGCTTACGCAGACGATATTGACATCGTTGGTAGAAACCGAAGAGCTGTACAGAAAGCATTCATCCCGATTGAGCAGGCGGCACGAAATCTGGGGCTGCACATAAATGAGAGCAAAACTGCGAGTAGAAGATACATGATTGGTCCCTCAATTTAAATAGTGGAGCGCGAATTTGAAGTAGTGCAATCCTTTAACTATCTCGGGTCAACTATAGCAGCCGACAACAGCATGGAATCAGAAATACGCGCACGGTTGCTTAAACCCAACAAAGCCTACTATAGTCTGTCAAGACTCTTCAAATCCAGGAACTTAACCATAACATCCAAACTGCTGATTTGTAAAGCAATGGTCATACCAGTACTTACATATGGATCCGAGACTTGGGTGCTTAGCAAAAAGCATTCTGATCTCTTAGCCGCGTTCGAGAGAAAAATCTTACGGAGAATTGTTGGCCCCGTGTGTGAGGAAGGACGATTCCGGAGACTCTATAATGATGAGATCTACGAGCGTTACCGCGATGTCGACATCGTGAAGAAAATTAAGCTCGATAGGCTTCGGTGTAGCAGGACACCTAGCTAGCATGAGCGAAGAAAGTCCTTTGCGGTAGGATTTAGGGAACACGACAGCGAGGCCGGCCAAGTCTACGCTGGAAGGATGGCGTAGACCAGTACGCCCAGAGTTTAGGGATGCCAAATCGGCTCGAAATCGGGACCGGTGGAGAGACTTTTTGCGGGAGGCCAGGACCGGACTCCGGATGTAGATGATTTATGTACACTACGATAAAAGATTTATATTTATATTTTCATAAAACTATGATCAGCGTACCTACAGAGCGTACTTTGCAGTGGCTCAAGTCGTTAGTCCGTTGGACTACTAAGTGGGAGGTGGAGGCGAGAAGCTATGCGCTTTCCCACAACGGTCTGTTTCGCCTACCATCATATTTATTGTAATTTTAAGCAAGTGCGTCATTATGGGTTGATATTCCCATTTATTGCCTTGCTTTGCCCTACAAAAAGGGCGTTGACTCGCTTCAGTTTTCTATCCAGATTAAATTCCAAAAATACTTTTTTCGGCCCTTAGTCAATAAATATGGAGATGGCAGCGTTACACTTGGTGTAAGTGTGTGTCAGTGTCGTCGGCCAGGCACTTATTTTCTATTAATTTATTTTTATAATTTTTGGAAGAGCAGCAGTAAACATTTGCCCTGCTGACAACAGGAAAATTCTGATCATCTTTTTCAGTTTTAGTATTTTATCTATGCAAGCCTAACAATTGGGTGGAGGGAATAGCTTGTGGGCAAAACGCACAGTTTAAAGTCAGCCATAATCACTGGAGCGTTAAGTTGCGAGAACTTATAATGTACACAACTTTTTTTCTAGCCATAAACGCAATCGGCAGAGTAAGCTTCGTCACCGATCAGATTTCAATACAAGTCTATCCATAATAGTATGTATATGCCATAGAGTAACTAAGAATTCATTGCAATATAAACAGGAAGACATTATAAATACCAATTATTTGAAAAACTATTTGACTATAATTTCTCGACGATTATTTTACAGAAGGCTTTGGGATTTCTCTGAGAAAAACACTACAATGTAAATGGAAAATTCTTAACCAGTCTGAAGGGCAATTGATGTTGTTTCTCATGTAATTTGTTCTCATAATTGTTCTCATAAATGTTGCATTGTTATCGTCTATTACTTGTAAACTTTTTCAAAACTTAAGTCAAGTTTTGTTTCTTGTTACTCAAGTCAAGTTTTGCTTATACTTGTACTAGGCATGAAGCATTTTTGAACATGTAAGGTACATTACCATAATTATTTGATGAATATCCTTGCTGGTAATTTTGACTTAACTCAGCGGAAACTTACCTGAAAATACAAACAGAAAAGAAACATTTTAACATAAAGGTTTGAAAAATGAATAATATATATATATATATGTATATTGTCATTCTTTTTTGAGAGTAAATTCAAATTGATATGTTTACATAATTGGAGATGTGTACATTTTCTAAGGTTTTTATATGTTACCAGTAAAACACCCGGCGCTTCGCTTCCCGTACAGTCAGGGATTTTTTTTAAAAGAAACCCATTTTCTGGCTATGGCACAATTAATTTGTAAAGACAAAAATGCTGGAAGTTGAGTAGGTAATGGCAAGATCGCCAAGTAAAGATGATAGTTGCTTTGAATTAGAAAAGTTGTCAAATAAATTCAACGTCGACTTTGCAGAGAACACTACAAATTATTTTTGTTTAAAATGCAACCGATCAATTAATATGTACAAAACATACCAAAGAAAGTACAAGAAAGTATCATCATCATCATCATATTTGGCTCTACAACCGGGGTCCGGTCTTGGCCTCCCGCAAAAAGTCTCTGCACCGGTCCCGACTTCGAGCCGATGTCATCCAATTTGGAATCCCTAAACTCTGGTCGTCCTGGTCTACGCAAAACCTTCCAGCGAAGGCTTGGCGGGCCCCCCTGATCTCATCATTATAGGGTCTCCGCAAGTTCATGTTCATGAATAGCTTGGTGCATTGCGTGGCCTCCTGCTTAATTGGAGCCTGCAATTCCTCAGTTAGCTGACCATTAAGCAACTCATGAAAGTGCTCTTCGCATCGCTCTAAGATGCCAATGAGATCGGCGATCAGATTACCCTCTTTGTCTTTGCAGTATGTGCAACGCGGTGTATATTGCGTCATACCGCGGACTCTTTTGTAGAACTTCCGCACCGGGTGCAGTCTTCGTTCTCTATACTGTTCTAGTTCACGGACGAGATTCTTCTCCCAGGCGGCTTTCTTTCGCCGGTGAACTGTTTTTTCATATCTTCTGAGCTCTTTATATTCATCTTCGCATGCCCGCGTTCTATGAGATTGTTGCATTGCTCGGTACGCAACATTCTTACGTTCAGTCGCTAGCTTACATTCGTCATTGAACCAGTTGTTTCGACTCTACGACTACTGCCTAAGATGGAGTCAGCAGTACTATAATGACAGTATTCTTCAGGCGTGTCCATTTCTCTTCTACGCCCGGCATCTCAGCCCCAGGACTTACTCTTGCTGCATCTAGGGCGAGTCCTATCGCTTGACCTAAGTTGTTTCTAGTCTCTTCGTTGCGAAGGGCAGCCCTGTTGACTCGTATCTGATTCGCAGGTGCTGTCTTTCTTAATGATGCAATCCGCGCTCGGAGCACAACACCAAGATGATAGCAATCCGAGTCGACGTTGGCACATCGGTACGTTGGTACCGTCATCAGATTCGGGTTGTGGCGGCGGTCTATCAACACGTGGTCTATCTGGTTGCGAGTGGCTCTATCAGGAGATACCCTGGTGGCTTTGTGGATATTTTTACGCGCAAACCTTGTACTCGCAACGACCAAATTATTGCTTGCTGCCATCTCTATGACTCGTTGTCCATTGTCATTAGTGTTCTCGTGTAAGCTATGGTTGCCAATATACTTCCTGAATACTGACTCCCTACCTATTTTGGCATTCATATCCCCCAGAATGATTTTTACGTTATACAGAGGACAGGCATGGAGTTCCCGTTCGTGCTAACTAGAAACCCCACCCCGAGCACATGATGCCTTGCATGACAGCTGTAATATATGTCATATTCTGATTTTTGTAGGACACCATTCCCTGTCCACCGCATCTCCTGAATTGCTGTTAAGTCAGCATTATATTTGGACAGGGTATCAGCTAGCTGCTGTGCAGCTCGAGCTCTACGTATGCTGCAGTATGTGTGCGGTGTATATTGCGTCATTGTTTGATTTTTTTATCTAATATAATGCCTAAATATGTAACGTGACTTTGAAAGTTTCTTGAATTGTTTCCGACCCTGAGACATCTTAGAGAAATTTAACGGCTTTCTTTTTCTTTTACAATATTATGTTTAACTTTTCATTTAGTAAAGTAATCCGAGTATGTCAACATTGCAAACAGAACCATGACACGAAAGGATATTTTGTGAGTGCTTAGTGCCCTTTTATGACAAAAGAATTATAATAGCATGAACCGATACCTCGATAACAGAAAGAGCAATTCTACAGGAAATACGCAAACAGGTATCCGAAGTTGAAACATGTAAATGGGTAGGCAGGCAGGCGGACAGGGATGCAACTGCCGGATGCCTCGTCAAAGAATACAAGAATGGTTTATGCTAAGCAGAAATAACCCTGAAAGGTTTAGTGACATTCCCCACAATTCGCGCTTATGGCTTATGAATAATTATCCACATCGGTCACACTTCGGCTCGAACATTTACAAAAGTCGAGGAGTGCACATCATATAGCGAGTGCTCGACGCGACAATTCTTAATGTGTGCCTTGCACAACTATGCATTTATGTGGCGTCGTCAGTAGGTGGCGATGGCGTCAATGGTGGATGTGGTTTCCAACTGGCGTGGCGGCAGCAATCGTGTATGCAATTTGTTTAAACTCTTGTACACGTCCAGTGGCCTCGCAAACAGCAAACATCGACGAAACATTGCCTGCCACTAAGTGTACAAATGAGCAGAACTCTAAGGATACTCCTGGTACCTACTCGTATTTTGGTGTGTACATTCGATGCAATCAGTGTAAGTCGACAGTTGTAAACTGTATAATTAATGCTATAAACATAATCTACTCGGACATACACAGAAATAACCAAGTCCAACATACCGTAGGAAGGTGCACTGACGATTAATGTGCCGATGCGATCGGGATTTTAAGATTAAAATCCATAATTATGCCGAGAATTATTGGTGTAATAATCCGATTTGAGTTTTTCATTAGTTTACGCCCAATTTAAGTCACAGTCTTTCTGCTGCACATATAGTACCCAGGGAACGTATTTTTTTCACAACGAATTAGCTTTGTCCAGTCGATCGTCTGTCGTGTCCAAAACTAATTAACCTAAAAAACTGATGAAACAGAGCATTTAACAATCGGATCATTCAACAATAAGTTCCTGTTGTAATGAGTAATGTAAAAAAGGTCCCTAGAGCGCAGAGGCCTTTCATGAGCATACAAATAAAACAAGGATAAGATATCCGGCCAATCAATGGAGTCTGTAAATACATCCCTAACAAAATTTGACAAGCTTGCATCTGTTTTCTAGCTGAAAGTGGATAAAGGTCGATTAATAAACATCTAGCCTTATATGAAGGATAGCAATCGACCCAGCTCACATGGCTGAATGCAAATCTTGTAAGAGATTTTTGATTTCTCTCCAGTCTAATGCAATATAAATTAATATTAGAGTTCCAAATAACGCAACCATATTGCAAAATGAAGCGCACAGTTGCAACATATGTACTTTTTAAAGTATGAGGATCTCTAAACTCTCTAATGAATAGCCAAAGACGCCCACGCTTTTGCACAAATATATCCAATGTGTTTACTGCATGTTAAGCCATAGTCTATCAATATGCCTAAGTCATAGGTTAAATAAGACTTCCAAAAGTAAAGTAATGGAAATCGTGCCAAGACTATATGTAATTGACTGCTTGAGCAGGCCTCTATAAAAAGATATTGATTTACATTTTAAATCGGTAATACGCAAAAGATTTGTATTACACTAATCACTAAAGGAATCAAGATATCCTTGTAATAATGTAGAGTCCTTCAAGCTAGAAGTTTAAAATATTATCAACAAATAAGAGATTTTTGATGACCTTAGATTTATATTTATGTCATTAATAAATAAGAGAAACAAAAGAGGACTGAGGTTACTGCCTTGTGGTACACCTGACAAAACCTGTAAAAAATATAAACGGAAATCGTTTACGCAAACCAAATTCCATCTATTACTTAGATAAGATTTTATCTTATCCAGCATTGGGAATGGAAACCCAATGGATTTTAGCTTTAAAACTAAAAGGTTATGATTTACAGAATCAAAAGCTTTCTCAAGATCAATATAAACGCAATCGACTTGACAGTTTTCACACCCTATCCTTCTCAGTTATTTATTAAGGAAAACTTGGGAGTCTGTTTGTTGATGCTTGCGTGTTACTCTTCAAGTTTCGCACCAATAGTGAAGTACTGAGTTTATAATCGAGTTGAAGATGTTAATTATGGGGCGTCTTGATAGTACTTGCGAGCACCATATTTTATTCAGTTTGAAAGATGCATACCTGGCTTTCTTAATGGGTGACGATATATCCGGCTTCAGTGCCGCCGTTTTTAGTTAGCACACTTCCCAGGTAGCGAAACTCTTTAATGATATTTTTATTTAAAATATTTATTGTTAGTCGAGACATAACATGGTTTCCTGTTCCTTATTCATATTCACCCTCATTCCGCCTATATGTGCGTTACAGATCAGTGAGTTTAGCTTCAATTTATTGTCCGACAGAAAAGGTATTATAAGGTCATCAACGTAATCGATGTCATTCAGCTTCTGAAATTAGCGTCAATGTATACCGTTTGGCGCATCAATATTAGTTTGTTTCATCACACTATCCAGGACAATAAAAAAGAGTGTAGGTGAGAGAACGCACCTCTGTCGTACTCCTTTGTTGATATTAAATTTAGAAAACTGATTTTCCTTTGAAACTAACACTGCATGTGGCATCCCGTTGCATATCTTGAATCAAAGCGATATTCCACAAGCTCTGCGGCGACATCTTGTGAGGGTATCGAAATCTCTCTCGAAATGGACGAATAATAAGGAGAGAGTTGATCTATTCAACAGACTGCTCTACGGTGATTCTGAGGGTATCGACGCATGATTAGGAGACCCATATAGGAGATATTTTGAATGGTTTTTAAATCAATCATGTATCGTTCAAGTACGAGATCAGTTCGATGATCGTAGAGTCCCAAAAGCTTTTTCAGGTCGACAAAGAAATGTATGCTCAACTCTGTTAGGGCCGAACATTTGCAAAGATAGTGAATGAGAATTTCTTTGACATTTATCTCCTTACAGCTCTTGGAAAACGAGTTATGCGCAATACCCATTTTAGCAGCCTGTTTCCAGCTGGCCAATGTTCCAGCCACAATTCCAGCAATAGCTGCTGTTCAATTTAAGGAGAACGCTCTTGATATGGATTGACTTGACTGATCTTTCTAACTTTCTTTCCTTATCCTATACAAATATTTCCAAGCCCACGCTGTGCCTAGGGCCCTAGGCATTAAAAAAGTGCAAATCTTTTTTTGTTTTTTGAAAGATGTCTTTTTTTTCATATAAACGGTGACCAGAGTGACGTCCTTTTTCGCTAATTTATCCCTTTTTTGATTATCCTCTACATTATTATGCACCCTCGCATCCAATACGATGGTTATGACCAGGATAAATACTATTGTGGCTTAAAGTATGGGAAACTGATAGCCATATATGCTGTTAAAATGGGTATTCCACATAACTCCTTTGCAGGAGCTGTAACTAGGATCATGACAAGAAACGTTTCATTCACTATCTTTGCAATTCTCATTATTCTCTCTATTATTGTGCCCTGGAACCCATACGATGGTTATGTTCAGGATTTGTTTTATCGAAGTCAGTTGTCTTAGCTCTGATTAACATATGTCGACCTATTACCGGTCACATAAGTATCCTTTATTGAGTATTGAGTTGTCTACACATATGCCAGTCTTTTTACTTTTTTTGGTATCGTACTTTGCCAATGCCATACAAGCATCACTTATCGCTAAAATCTCTTACTGAACGATGCTAGTCAAGTTCATGAATTTAGCAAGAAGAGACGTTAGAGCTATAAGTCGGTACAAAGAGAGAAATAACAGTTCACCTTTTTTTCGGTAAAGGCTGGACAAGTGCTGTTTTCTAACTGCGAGTCCAAAGGAAAGGATAAGTAGAAAAGCTTACCCACTGGTAATGCGAGTTAAAAAGAATGGAATGCCCAATGGATTTATGAGAGCTGAGATCGCCTAAAACTCTAGCAACTGCACTAAAACGAATGTAAATCTGTCCAATAGAGTGTTCCATATTCGTAGGTACAGGCGGCAAAAATGAACAATCTGGAAGCGTGTGACAAGCGGCAAAATGCGCAGCAAACAGATTTGCCTTGTCTTTGGAGCTGATTGCTGGAATTTCGTTGTGAATGAGCTTTGGAATTGACAATTCTTTTCACGAATAAGCAAAAATGTTTACTACTTTTGTGGCATTGTTGTATTTTGTGCATCAATCTTTGGTCATAACTGAATTTGGCTCACCGAATTTTTACATCGCAATCATTTCTAGAACGCTTGTATTTTGGTCGGTTTTCTGGTGTAGAGTTTGCTTTATACAACCGAAAGCTTACCTCCCCCTGTTCCTAGAAGCCTCTTTGCAGCTTAAATCATATCTTCCTTTGGTTTGACAGACTTATTCCTGAATGCTTTAAAGTCTCTCATACCAATAAGAATGATGTTAGTGATCATACTGGTGGAGATGGCAATTTGCATCTCAAAGAAGTATCTACGAAATTTACCTAAGAGAATGAATGAGCATTAAACATTAGGATCAACATTTTTTTAGCCTTGTGTGCACGTGACATTTTAAAGGTTGGAAAATCACTGCCCCCACGGAACGTACTCGAGTAATCGCTTTGTCTAGTAAGTATAGCACATCAGAACGACCAATGAGACAAAGATAGAACTTTTGTATGCTTTGTTTAATAAATTGCCGTTACAGTCCAGCAACTATGTGTCATACGTGTATTTGTTCCGCAAATATTCCTTCTTTAGTGTATTTGCCCAACAAAAGCGACCTAATTTCCCTTTGTACGTTCATTTAGCATTTTATTAAGCTTTTGTTATGCATATGCATACATAGACACTAATACACTTTCAAAGTTATTTCACTCCACTTTATGATTATTATTGCAGGAAAAGAATTCCCTCTTCTTACCAGATAGAATAAGCCGTAGAAGGTGAAACGTGGACGATTTATTTGTCACTTATCCCGATTTTGCAATTGCAACCGCAGTGAGCTGGTACTTTGGCGCAATAAACGCGTAATCCAATAAATAAAACGGAAAAGCACAAAGAACATGAAACACTCGTCGACTTGCCACAGAAGCTGCCTCTGCCACAGAAACCCTCGATCAAAATTGCACAGCTAATTTACATTTAAGAAACGAACACCGTGGGTGTACAGGAAAACACGCAACTGAAATCAAACGAAGTTAATCCACAGGTGTGCAGCTACTAGAGGGCCAGTAGCAGGACGACTTCTTAGTACAATACGCAGACCACAAGTACGATATAAATTCCTCCTGAATAGCAATAATCCGCGCGATTGTAATCTTCACACAAAGGTTACAATTCAAATGAGACGCAGTCAATCCAATTATCTATGGACGGCACGGGACGGTGGCTTTGCAGATTTTCTCCGTATTAGGTAAGAAATAAATTGTATATTTGTCATATGCATGTAAGTAAGGAAACCGGACAATACACATAGAAAACGAAATCGACAGCAGCAGCACAACAACACAACCGAAACGCCCGCTCTTCGTGATGCTACTGAATGAAATCAGAAATTGGAAACTCGGTGAGGCTGATAGTACAGCAGCAAAAAAATCACAATCACAATTGTGCGCAGTGAGTCGGACAGACAGTCTGCCAGTCGTCATGCACGATAAATCCAACATGGGATATAGGCAGAAGCAGAAGCAAGTGCATCCGAGCAACCCCCAGCAGCGCACGAGCCACGTATTTTCTGCAGCAACAACAACAACACCAATTGCAATTCACAATAAGACTTAGGGGTTTCTCCGTATCCCTTTTGCAGCCGCCGCCTTATTTCTGTGTATCTTTCAATGATCGACTCAAACAACGTGAGTGAAGTCAATTGCTTCTAGCGTAAGACGTCCTAGCACTAGATAGCATTTTGCCTTTACTGAAATACACAAAACCCCTATTTTTCTCCCTATTCAAGTGACCGACCAAGAATCGATTCCTCGGGGTGTTGGTTGTTCTGTTTTTGCATCCCTATCGCACGTAGTTTATTCAACCCGATAAATGATAATATGCAACAGAGCGTCGCTGTAGCCGTCGCTTGCGCTTATAAGCACTCCTCATACCGAAAAGAAAGACAATTTCTTGACTACAATGCCCCGCTGTGGGATACTTGAAGGGTGACTGTGCAATGTTATTTACCCTTATCCCTTCATTCGTTCAGCAAAACGCAAAATAAATGCAAAATTGTTTATCTAAGGGATGAGTGCACGCTGCAAGTGTAAAGTGAGAATTAGTGCGCTCGACATAGAGGGTGAGAAATATAAATACACTGCGGTTCACTAGATTAGAAGCAGGATATTTTTTCAGTGTGAAAAAAAAAAACAAAAGTGAAAGAAACAGTAGTTCATTTTGAATGCAATGTTGAATTTCAACAGATTTGAGGTTCATTTGTTGGCGTTTTGTTTCAATATGTATGTACTTGATGATCTCGCATTGTGGTAAATTGCTGTTGTTTAGTTTCACAGGAGAACAGGTTTGTTTACAGAGAGTGAATGTAACATTTGCCGATTTCTCCTCATTTGCATTTATTCTCCATTTGGAAAGCCATTTAGCTATTTCTTCTAATTTTTCTTGTAGAATTCTAGACGCTAATTTAGGATTTTCATGGGAAGCCAGTAGTTCTGTGTCAACTGAAAATTTTGCAACTGTTACGTTGTTTGAAGTGGAGAGAGGTCCGCTGTATAAATTAGATATAATGCTGGACCCAGTACACTGCCTTGTGGAACCCCTGCATAGACTCCATTTCAATTTAAAGATGCTTGAAAAAATTTTCGGCTCAGCAGGTAGTTTTTTATGATCGCAAGTTAACTCGTTTGTAGCTGTGTCTAAACTTTGTGAATATGTCCGTCGAACCATACTTTGTCAAAAGCTTGAGCGATGTCTAGAAATGCTGCTGAGCAGAACTTCTTGTGTTCGAATGAGGTTCTGATTTCTGGACTGGTGATCCGGTATGATATTTTGATCTTGCAGAATTGGGTGAGTTTTTTCAGGAGTAGTTTTCTCAAACAGCTTTTTGAGAATTGGCAGTAAGCTGATTGGGTGATACGAGTCTACTTTTGTTACATCTTTAGCTGGTTTATGGATCATTATGATCTGCGAGATTTTCAACATTCTGGAAAAAGCCACTTTTCATTATAACGTTGAAAATAAATGTTAATAGTGTGTTCTTTTGTTAGCACCTCTTTCAAACTCTTTCAGTCCAGGTGATCTTCGTATTTGCCATTGCCGGCGCAGTATCCGTTTGTTCTTTAACAGCAGCCAAATATTCTGTGAGGGAGATGCTTTTTCACCATAGTACTGCTACTGAATGTAGCATCCGTTGCTGCTTGATTTAAAGTATTTTTAAGTTGTCGGACTGCTTCATAAATTTCCGATTTTATTTTCAGTGGGATGCTTAATGAGCACTCTCTTGTAACTGAAGATTTAAATTGAGTCCAATTGGTGTTTCGGTTCGTTAAGAATGTATTAGTTTCCGAACTTACGACTCGCCTGGTCAGTTTTATTAAGATCGGCGGGTGGTCAAAAGATATTTCATAGCATGTTTCGGTCCTAGCATAACTTCTAGCAATACTCTTTGTTAAACAGAAGTCGATTAAATCAGGGGTTTTTTTGTCTATCGGTTGGCCAATATGTTGGTCTACCGCTAGATAAGGGGTCTAGAAAACGATCACGAAACTAAAACGACGCGAGTCCAAATGTTTTAATCAATAGATCATGGTCAGGGAAAAACTACGAAAAAAACTTAACCAAGAAAATATTAGAAAAAAAATGGCGTACGTGAGGTTTTAAAATTTTTGGAAATTCCACTGAAAAATTCGGTCTTTCAGGAACTAGCTGACTTCTTTCTTGAAAGCCAAAAACTCGACAGTGAATTGTACCGGATTCGTTTGTAGTACCAGGCCTAACAAATGAAAAAGGCACGCACAATTTATCGAGCCGATAGGCTTATCAAAATGCAAATGTTGCAAATTCCACAAAATCAATGTGTTTCTTGACACCAAACATTGAATCAAGGATGAGCGAAAAAGTTGGATACAAATGATGCTCTTGACGATTCTCTGTGAACCGATTTTAATTCATGCCATTCTGACTCATTTGACAAAAAGGTCTCTGGTCTCTAATGTACCGTTATCTTGATCTAAATGTTTTTTTTAAAGCCTGATTTTGTATTAACCACATTTGTTTGTTTGTCATTTGTTTTTTCTTATCTGACATATAACTATGACATATCTCCCAAAAATGATGTGCTTCTAATCAAGTGAACCGCAGTGTATATCTGTGGATATGTGTGTATGGCTAGGTGTAGAACAGATTTTGTTATATTTAAGGCGCCAGATAATTGTATGCGGTGGACAGGGGTGACTTTCGGGTAAATGCACACAAAATAGTAGCCGGATTTTAGGGAAAAGGGGATTTTAAGTACATATTTTGGTACCAAAAAATTAAAATGTTTATGAATATTAATATTTGTCGATTCATTAGTTAAAAGTCCTTTTACTTTCTGCTTAATTGTGATCTTAATCAAATCTTTCTGCATCTTTGGAACAATGGATATGGTAGTGCCAGTGTCTAAAATTTGACACCAACCTGCAGCAACATATCGCATTCACGATACGTGCTGTTCCCACACTTTCCATTCCATCAACCTTTACAAATTGCAAACATTCCCGAAATTATAGCTAGCCAGGACACTATGGATGTCGTCTTCGTCATCGTTGACAACAACTGACTCCACGTGTCTATAGACACGAATTTGACTCGACAGGGTTTCAAGCGTTATGCAGCTTGTCACCCTAATGAAGCTCAGCGAAACCAACAGTTGATGTGTGCGTGTGTGGAATAATCAAGGATTTCAATGTTAAAGTCACCCTTGAAGCCGTCATTAGACAGAAGAACAACAAAAAACGAAAGCAAAAAAAAAGAAAAAACAAAAGCCATCGGACAAACAAAGAACGTGGGGTGGCAGTCAGGACATCGTCTTCGCCAGGACGTAAAGTGGTAATTTCGTGTTGACAGTAAGGGAAAAAATATAATTACGAAATGTCCTCCATAGAAGCTGAAGGCCTAAACAAAGACACACCGAGGCGAGTGTAACCCTTGCGAATTTTTGCGTCAAGCGTCCGAGAATGCAGTGAAATGTGAACGTAATCCATAGTGATATGGAGTAGACGAACGGACAGATAGACTGTGGTTTCTGTGCACGCTTTGACAATTTCGTGAATATGAAGAGACGCTGTTGACTGTTTTGTTAGAATTTTTATGGGGGGAGACACAACAACTCACTCATACGCTTCATGAGCACCCGAGCAACAATATTCGGAACACCCTGTGGTTGTTGCGCTCATTAAATTCTTTTCTCAACAATAATAATAATTGGTAGCATACTCGTATCCATCAGTCCATTTGTTTGATGTTCCACGCCGAATAACTATTAGTACACTCCGCCATGCGAATACCGGACATAATTGGCACTCGCCAGCGGAGTCAGTTGGATGAATTTGATGTTTTCATTTCGTATGATCAACAAATCGTGAAGAACTGAAGAACAACAATAAATTGATGGCTGCAGCAAACAGATGATCGTGTTACATGGTAACTCATGTTGTCAGGCATCATGAGCCGCACGTCACCAGAGCGTAGCAAAAGTCATTTGGGTAGGAAAGTATTGGGAAAGTTTTCATCAAAACATATTGTTTGTTATCACTTCTCGGGCGGTAATTGGCAAATGGCATCATGTTACTCATATCAGAGCATAATATTCCAAACGAAAGGCAACTTATCATTTTCGCAATAGAAGGCGGTGTATTCAGTAATCAAAAGCTTAAGCAGGGTATTTGATGTGATTTTTGAATTGGCAGTGGGTTAGAAGAGCGAACTTCTTAATTGACCCTAATGTAAATTACTGTTGATATCATAAAGCCAACTATTAACAGATTCAAACTTAGGTTGGAAAATGTTACTTTCCCAGTCATATTTAAAAAGTACATATTCCCGCAGTCTGTTTAAAAAAAAATTATGCGGCGGATATGTCCAACCATTTCTGTTGTATTGCACTTTTTTCTAAAATGGTGGAGGAAATCACTAAGAAATAAGTGTTGGATATTAGGAATTTTTCAAGAACTGTCAGGATGATTTTTAACTTAACTTCATTAGTGCTCCCTTAAGTAAGGTATACCTTTCGTTTACTTGTAAATCTGAACGCAAGTCGAAAAACGGTTGGCTTCTTCGTAAATAACTAAGCGTTTGAACAGAAAAATTATTGTTATTGGAATGCTGTGTTCCGAGTTAGTACGCTAATACCTGTTACCACAACTGTTAATAAAAGTTATCTTCTTATTAACGCTGAATATACGACTGTTGGTATACCCCAAGGCTCTATCGTAGGTCCAATATTATTCTTGATTTATGTGTATTCTATTATATATATACCTGTTACCAAACACTCTTAATAAAAATTATGTTCTTATTGACACTGAATATACGATTAATGGTATACCCCAAGGCTCTATCGTAGGTCCAATTTTATTCTTAATTTATGTGTATCCTATTATATATATACCTGTTACCAAACACTCTTAATAAAAATTATGTTCTTATTGATACTGAATATACGATTAATGGTATACCCCAAGGCTCTATCGTAGGTCCAATTTTATTCTTAATTTATGTGTATCCTATTATATATATACCTGTTACCAAAAACTCTTAATAAAAATTATGTTCATATTGACACTGAATATACGACTTATGGTATACCCCAAGGCTCTATCGTAGGTCCAATATTATTCTTGATTTATGTGTATTCTATTATATATATACCTGTTACCAAACACTTTTAATAAAAATTATGTTCTTATTGACACTGAATATACGATTAATGGTATACCCCAAGGCTCTATCGTAGGTCCAATTGTATTCTTAATTTATGTGTATCCTATTATATATATACCTGTTACCAAACACTCTTAATAAAAATTATGTTCTTATTGATACTGAATATACGATTAATGGTATACCCCAAGGCTCTATCGTAGGTCCAATTTTATTCTTAATTTATGTGTATCCTATTATATATATACCTGTTACCAAAAACTGTTAATAAAAATTAGTAGGTCCAATATTATTCTTGTTTTATGTATATCAAATCACTTGGAAAATTTAAGATTAATCGAAATATAATTTGGCGTTTGCCGATAATACGGCATTCTCAGGTAAAACTGCTGGTTGTTGAATCTTTGTTTTGCTACAATAATTCATATTTACTGACTTTGAAAAAATGTTTTAGTATGTAGTATATATATCAAATGAATAAAGCAAATCAAGAACTGATCAGATTTACACTCTTATGCAGGTGATGGAAAAATGTCTAGAGTTTCAAAACTCACTACACTATCTTTTTATAGACTTTAAAACCGCCTATGATAGCATAGCCAGAGAAGAACTTTATAAAGCCACGAGAAAATTCGGAATCCCAAATAAACTGATGCGACTATGTAGGTTGCCATGACCAATGTTAAAAGCCAAGTAAAAATATCCGGATCACTATTAAGCCCATTCAACATCTATAATGGGCTCCGAAAAGGGGACGGACTGGCCTGCGTCCTCTTCAACCTGACGGTGGAGAAAGTTATCCGAGACTCTGACGTAACGGCTAAAGGAACAATTCTCTATAAGTCCATTCAGATTCTGGCTTACGCAGACGACATTGACATTAGCGGCACGAAATCTGGTGCTACACATAAATTAGAGCAAAACAAAGTACATGGTGGCCACGTTTGCGAGTAGAAGATCCAACATTGGTCCCTCAATTCAAATAGTGTAGCGCGAATTTTAAGTAGTGCAATCCTTTAACTATCTCGGGTCAACTGTAGCAGCCGATAACAGCATGGAACCAGAAATACGCGCACGGTTGCTTAAAGCCAACAAAGATTACTATAGTCTTTCAAGACTCTTCAACTCCAGAAACTTAACCATATCACCTAAGCTGCTCCTAGTATATAAGACAATGGTCATAGTACCTACACATGGATCCGAGATTTGGGTGTTTAGCAAAAAGCATTCAGTCCTCATAACCGCGTTCGAGTTCGAAAAGTCTTAAGGAGAATTGTTGGTCCCGTATTTGAGGAAGGACGATTCCGGAGACTCTTTTATGATAAGATTTACGAGCGTTACCGCGATGTCGACATCGTGAAGAGAATTGAGCTGGGTATGATCCGATGGGCTCGCATAAACAAAGAGGATCCGGCTCGGAAAGTACTTTGTTGTGGGATTTATGGTAAACGACAGCGAGGCCGGCCAAGCCTACGCTGGAAGGATGGCGTAGACCAGGACGCCCAGAGTTTAGGGATGCAAAACTGGATGCCATCTGCTCAAAATTGGGACCGCTGGAGAGACTTTTTGGGGGAGGCCAGGAACGGACCCCGCTTGCAGAGCCAAATGTGATGATAGAATTTCGAGATTTTCAGTTTCCTCGATGCAAGTGCCATTCATGGATAATGGCATGGGATGTAGGATTCGCTTGGACGACAGGAGACAGCATTGGATTTTGGAAGCGCTCAATTCTACTCTATTGATTTCTCTCCATTGTATTAAGCTGTCAAGGTCAGAATTTAACGTGCTTAACATACGAAGTTGTTTGAGTTCCACATCAGAGGTGGAGGGACGTTCCTCAAACTTATATGAGAAGCTGAGAGTGCTGTCGTCCGCAAAAGAGTGAATTGGATTAGAAGTCACAGATAAGAGATCATTAGTAAAAATGAGAAAGAGTGTCGGGGACAGAACAGAGCCCTGGGGTACGCCAGCATTAATGTGGTGTATTTCAGACTTGAAACCGTCCAAAACAACTTGAATTGAGCGGTCCAATAGATAGCTTATAATCCAATGAAACAGTTTTATTTTAGACAAAAGAGCTTGATGCCAAACTCTGTCAAATGCCTTAGAAATATCGAGTGCAACAGCTTTGCTTTCTCCAAAATGATGCAAAGATCGGTTCCGCTGTTCGGTGAGATATACCATCAAATCACCAGTAGAACGTTGCCCACGAAATCCATACTGCCGGTCACTAAGGATTTCGTTGGTTTCAAGATATTTCTTAAGCTGATAATTGATCAGCGTTTCCATGACCTTGGAAAGAATGGATGTAAATGAAGAAGGAGACGACGGCTTGCCTTTTTTGGGTATGGGCTGGACAAATGCTGTTTTCCAACTTCTCGGGAAGAGTCCAGTGAATGCTATGTAATAATGCTTAAGTGCGGTAGTGTTCTTTAAAGTCACTGATTCCTGTAGATCTAAAGCTAACTTCTTTGTCTCATGACATAAATAACAAAATTGGTTTTTCTGTATTTTGTATTATTGGTATGTTGTATGATAAATGATGCGGTTCTAGTTAAAGATACAAATTGCTGTCTCGGGAGTTATTCCAGGAAATTGCCTCTTCAAAGTGGTATCAAATAAGGTTTCTCGTTTCTTATTCCGATGAAGAGGAAAAGGGTTTGTCTGATGCTCTTGAAACATTAAATGATATTTCACATTCTTAGTTTACATGCGGAACTTATTGCGTTTAAAAAATATAGTAAATAATGGCAATATATTAAAATATTATAACTCATTGGTATAAGCGTTCAAATAGGATTGGGTTCTTAATCCTATAGCTGGGTAGAGTTAAGATTTTGCTATTTCGCTATTTCGGTTAAAGTTTCGTGTTCTATTTGCAAAATGCACCCGGTGTTCAGTGTGAGATTGCATTACATTAGCAAATCTTGTTAACCGAAACTGTAACTTTGCTACCACCAATCGGCAATCGATGCAATCGTACGGGTTTTGGTTAAGAAAAATTTGTTGGCAGGATAGCTGGATTTCGTGTTGCAGTTTTCCTGATAACCGGCTGGATTTCAGAAAATCAAATTAGCACTCTGGGTAGGCTTTGACTTAGCAGCCATGCGCTTTATGATTTAAGTTTCATTTATGTTTTCATTTCCTTCTTCATTGGTTGTGATTGTTATGATTGCTTTGGTAATAGTTATTTAGAAAGAAATAATTGTAAAAATATTATCCTTTGTAAATGTTTATATTTAAGGCTAAGACTATTCCAGAAATCGCAATTTATCGCTTAGTACACAAAACAACCGAAATAGCTTTGAAAAGTGAAACTTTGCTTTACTTTAACGACAACAAACGATTATAACAATTATTAATAAATTAATTATTAAAGTTTGAACTGATATATTAATATTCATGCCAACTTCCAACTTCCGAGTGAAACTTTTAGTTAATTTCATCTTCTCTTCTTATTGTCATATTATAATTTTTAAAAGTTGATGATCGCTCAATACATGCAGAGCTGAACGGACGGACTCATGTGACAAACAGGAAATACATAAATTAACCTTTGATCGTGAATTTCGCAAGAAATCAATCGAATAATTAAGTAAATCAGTTTCCATTTTGCTGAACTTGTAGTCATGCAGCTGCTCCACAAACATTTGATGATGCACGTCAACCAACAATCAACAACCAACAACCAACAAAAAACAATCAATTTACAACAACAACTAATTGAACGATCACAATCTCTGCGCAGCTAAGTGCATATTCGTGCAGATGCCAATCGATGGCGACAGATTCGACGTATTGTCGTCCGAATTAAGGTTAATTTAGAAATGATCATCAGGAGCGGGATCAGAGCGGGAAACATCCAACAGCTCTCCTCAATTTACATTTTTAAATTTTCAATTCGGCGATTCATAAAGTGTGCCACAAACAACATGGAATGGATGGATGGATTTATTCGATGAAGCGACATAATGTAAACCGATGTGTAATCCAGTGCTACTGCTGCTGTTTAATTCGGGCTTAAAGAGGTGAAATAATAAATACAATGTCGACAAAGGGTCCTTTCTTCTCTTTTCTCTGAATGGATTCCTCTTAGGCAGACTCACGACCAGCTCAGCCCAGAGCCCAGCGAGCGGGAGACACTTTCCAATTTACAAACATAATGAAAGGGAGCTTCTTCATATACATACTACATGGCATGCGGAGCAACACGAGTGGTAGTACATGAATGCCTGGACAAGTGCGCTACTTGATGCAACATTTTAATGGCATCAAAATTAGCGCAATGCAATCCTTTTATGTTGCATCATGGCATCAGAAAAGAAGCGTTCTTTTATGCTTAGCTTTCTGTGACCCTCTTGCCTTTTTGTATAGGAAACCTTTAGAAATGGGGTGTGTGTGTCCCACAAAATTAACAAAATCGTCTTCCATGCTGCCCCTTCTCGCATCACCATCAAACACTTGATGCACTGTTTCATAAATGACTCAATTAGAGTGGAGTGTAACGAAAGTAGTGAATTGAATGAATGTATGAATGGGCGACCATAAGATGGATGCATAATTAAAGGAATAAATGAATGAATTTGCAAACTGTCTTCTTTCTCTATGGAGCAGGAGCTCTTCATTTTAAGCAGCAGATTAATTTCTCAAATTAGAAACTATTGCCACAAAAGGAGGCACACTTTCACGGATGTACTTTGAATGAGACTCAAAGGGTATTCACGAATCAAATCCACATTATTTTCTGTGACGCAATTAACTTGCAAAAGTGTCACGATTATGTTAAACAATCTTCCCAGCTGCTGCTTGGACAGTCAGTCATTCAGTCAATCAGTTTTCCATATAATGCGTCCCTCGACTGCACCATATTCGGAAGAATACTATCACTAATAGGCCGGCTAGGTGCACTTGTGCAATATAGTGTCGTACATTACTCGTATAAGCACTTTGAGTGTGTCATTAAATTTAAATACAGTTACATAGCAGCGCGCGAACCCAACATACGGTACTCAGCTTAATCCAACAACGAATGTCAAAAAAAAAAAAAAAAACGCCGGTGCTATCAATAATTGGCGGGACGACTTTAATGCCGGCTCCGCGCATTATCCATGTGCTTAATTGAAAATGATTTCCATAAACGGCGCTGCCAATTATCAAGAAGTATCTACATACGTAGATCTATGCACGGTTGTGATTTTCTGGCCGGGTCGTTGTCGGTTTACAGAAGGAAATGCACAATTCCTGTAGCAATCATAAATCGCGCGCTCGACTACTGGCTACTAGCTAGCTTAGGAGCTGGGTATGTACGCGAGAATCAAGCGGGTACACAGCATGACAGTTGAATAGCCAAAGGCGATCGATAGCCAACCAACTACTAACTGTGCGAAAATGACCATTGTGTCAGTGTGCGTACATACCAAGAAATCACTTGGACTTTTACACCAATTTCAAGTTGTTCCAACATGATTTTGTGTATGTGCACCAAATTATAAGAGACTTGCAATAAGTGAACGCGACTTACGTGGTAGTGGCGCCTACGCTGCCGGACACTTTCTCGTTTACGGCTTATGTGGAAATATGGACCGTCGATTTTCTAGCATTTCACATGCAATGGAAGTGTAGGTACTCCCACCAATGAGTTTCGCAGCAAAACACCTCTGGAGTTTTTAATCTTGAACGACCAACCTACCGACCGACCGGCTGGCCCTGTCTTGATGGATGCAGGTCACAAACGTCAAGTGGATCTTGAATTTACTCCTGTGTTGTTGTGGCAAAAATATTGCGAATGGTGATAGCGAAACCATTCATGCAAACGCCGTACGTACGTACGCCGTACAATCTGACGAGCCGACGTTTGCACTTAAGCGTGAGCGAGCGACTGATGTGAATGGACAAAAGGAAGTACCAGTATGTAGTTCCTGTGCCAAGTCAATGTGCTTCTAATGTTTACACTGTGCTCAATGCGGACATGAGTGTGCCTGTGCTCCCACGACTTCCTCGCTCAACTGATGGTGATGCTGATGGAGTTTTTGTCTGTACCTCTTCACGTCATCGTGGAGTGCGATGCGAATAGCTGCACTCCAGGGTCCAGGCCAGTCATCGGGTTCCCATTTGTTGTTGTTGTTGTTGTTGTTGCACATATACATGTGCGCATGCGCACAGGATGTCTCTTATTTCTTGGCAGCCATTTGAAATGCTTCTTCGTGTAATTTGACACCTTCTATTTTTTGACTCACATGGAATTTGTTGCTGTTGTTGTTGTTTTTTCTTACCTGCGGTATATTCGCTGACGGACGAACGCCAATGTTTACTCTTCCATCAGGTCTTAGCCACTCGTTCGCTCGTAAGTATATCTCAGGTACCTCATCTAATGTACCTAACGTCTACCCGTTGCCTGTTGCCTGTTGTTTATTGTTTTTCTTGTAAGTTGTCTATTGTTTTGATGAAGAACGCTCTTCGCTTCCAGCAGGCTACTGCGATGATCACGATGAGTTTGTTTATTTATTTCGGTTAAATGTTTTGCTCAGGTGTCAGCGTTTCTTAACCTGTTCATAGTGTTTTGAAATTTAAGACATTAAGTGATGTGTAGCTTGAAGATCGCGCTCTACTGTTCCACTTAGACGCTACGGACACTGGCGAGGGCGATAACAATCAAGTCGGTCAAGAGCTGAATTTGACACGATCTTATAACCGTTTCAAACGGTCTGACACTGAGAATGATTCCAAGCTAATTGCTAATTACAAAAATAGCAATTTCTTCGAATTTCATTGAAGGTTGTTATCATTCATTTCAAATTATTCATTCATTCATATAGAAGAAGGGTTCGACATTCGTTAAACATTCGTTCCATGGCCAGTACACAAATTAGCTCGAAGCTTCACTTCACGTTTGTATACGAAATAGCAACAGTTAACATTTTAAGCTGCGGAACGTTTCTCTCGTAAATTACACATCATTCCAAGTGGAAATTTTTTAGCTGATCCTTGAGCATATGCTTCAGACATCCTTGAATGTTTGTGTCTTTTATGTAATTTATTCGCATAGATGTGTATCCTTTTGAGTGTGGAATTTTCTTCTTCTTCTTCTGTGGAAAAATATGATTTCTTTTTTTTTTTTAATTTCTGTTCGTGTGTTTTTTTTTAAATGAACGCCTTTCAGTGTTCATTTCGCACTTGCAAGCTCTCTTTGAAGTTCTTTTTTGCATCAGTATGAATTTTGGTTTGCCTTCGCACCACGTTGAATTATTCATATCTTTTGATGCAAATTTAAGTCATTTGATTAAATTTCATGAAAAAGTACAAATCAGTTTTAATTTTGTATAAATTAATATTAATCTGCAAAGTACGAATATGTATTTAGGTGAAGGAAATTGTTTAAACATTTAAATGTGAATATTTCCTACTACTTATGAGTATTAAGCTGTTAAGATTGATTTAAAGTTAAAAATAAATCACGGGCGTATTAATCAGGCAAAATCATTTGCGGTATTCCTTCATAGTCAGTCAAGTCAAGAATTTCAAGCATTTTGTCTACCGATAGGGCTAACCTTAAGAAGCTCTAACTGAATTTTATTCGATTAATAACTTACTGCGTTAATCATAATACACTCCTATGTACATTTTTTTTATGTCGAATTGCTTAAGCCCTCAATATTAAAAAAAATTTAGCTTCTCTAGGTGGGCCAGTAAACTTTCGCAATTAATTAATAAATCAAAATGTATTTATGTCGATTAACTGATAAAAGAAAATATGTTTTTTTAAAAATCTAGTAATATCAAATTCTAACACTGCCAAGTAACTTGGTGTGAAAGTAGACGCTATGATTCTCTGGAAAGCTCATGTCAAAAATAGGTTTTTTGAATCAATTATTTATTGAATTAAAATGTTCTTATACAAGGGTTAGTATATTCAAAAAAAGTTATGAGGAATTGGTATTAAAATACAAAAACAGTATTGGCTGATTCTTATCTTCTATCAATACATAGATTAAAAAAACAACCCATAAAAATTAAAATTTTTCTTGTAAATTCTCTAATCAGGGATACACACACACACACACACACTGCGTGCTCGTTTTGTGGCAAAATCATTCACCAAATGACGCAGCGGCAGCGAACAGCGCTGCTCACAAAGCACAGAGCTCAGACTTTGCCGTGATCTGATGCGATATAGCGATTACAAAAAGTGTTTTCCATCGAAGACACACATGTGTACAAAATTTAAAGAAAATCGGGTAAATTTTGTAAAATATTTGTATGGGAGCCCCCCGACCCCGCGGCCCGAGGGGCCACAAATTTTAATAGAAAGTGTTGTCTTGGGTGATATACATGTGTGCAAAATTTCAATAAAATCGGGCTGTAGGAAGTGGGTTAAAAATTGATCACAAGATTTGGCCAGCCAGCCAGCCAGCCACGGGCAAGTGAAGTTAATATAGAGAATTTAAAAATACTGCTGTTTAAGCAGAGCATATTGAAATCTGGGAAGATGGATCAAATAGACAAGCAAATAAAAATAAACTAGGTATACAACATATTTGAAATAAAATTTAAAGGTACGTTGATTTCAGATCTTAACTTAAAAGGTACAGCTGACAGCTGACTCCCTTGAGGCACTCCAAATTTGATGTATTTGCCAACTGACCAATTTCACAATAATAAATATTAGATGGCATGGCATGACAGAGTTTGGCATTAAGCTCTTTTGTCCAAAATTCTTGCTTATGGAATCAATGGATTAGAAGCTATCTTTCAAATAAATTAATAAATATATAATAATAATATATATAATATATAAATAATAAAAATAAATAAAAGTTTTATTAGACGGGTTTAAGTCTTATATTCACCACATAAATGCAGGTGTCCCCCAGGGCTGTGTTTTCTCTCCGATACTCTTTCTTATTAAATTCTCTATATTAACTTCACTTGCCCCTGTGTTTGTGGGTTTGTGGATTTGTGTGTCATGGAATCTTGTGATCAATTTTTAACCCACTTCCTAGAGCCCGATTTTATTGAAATTTGGCACACATGTATATCTCCCATGACAACACTTTCTATTAAAATTTGAGGCCCCTCGGGCCGCGGGGTCGGGGGGTCCCATACAAATATTTTACAAAATTTACCCGATTACACATGTGTGTCTTCGATGGAAAACACTTTTTGTAAAAATTTGGAGCGATAGGCCCCTTGGGGACCCCAATATACAATTTTAAAATATCGCTATATCGCATCAGATCACGGCAAAGTATGAGCTCTGTGCTTTGTGAGCAGCGCTGTTCGCTGCCGCTGCGGCATTTGGTGGATGATTTTGCCACAAAACGAGCACGCAGTGTGTGTGTGTGTGTGTATCCCCGATTAGAGAATTTACAAGAAAAATTTTAATTTTTATGGGTTGTTTTTTTATTAACGATATTCTGTCTGCAACTTCTAATTCAATACATTCCTTTGCTGACGACAGTACTCTTAATAATAATATTCGGCGCGACAGACCAATGCGGTTCAAGGCCTAGCTTCTCGCGACTATTCGTGTTGAGCATTTATATTTTTGCACACAAAATGGAAGGGACCTACAATTTAAGGCCGGATCCGAACGGCGAATTGAGAAACTTTCCGTGACAAGCTATTACTCTCGGAACGTTTGTCACCCATTTGCGAGAGGTGGGACACCGTGAAAAATACTTTTTGGTGTTACTGGAATTCGAACCACGAACCCCCTGCTCAGTAGATATGCTTATTTCCACTGAGCCACGGCGCCCACACGACAGTACTCTTAGCTTCTCTCTCTCACTCCTTTAGGATGTGAAACTAGAACTACAGCGTATGTCAAGCTCGGTAAATTCTGGCTCTGACAGCATAAATTCAACAGCATAAAACAAGATTCGTTGGAATGACCACATATTCAACGGCGCCAAAAATTCTGCGAAGTGCCTTGGCATTCTAGCACGGTGCAAGAAATATTTCACAGCCTGTTCTGGTGTGGCTACCATTTACAAGGCATTCATTCGCCACAAACTTGAGTAAAACTGTCAAGTCTGGTCGACGACCACTAAGCATCTGCTTAACAGAATACAGATCCATGCGATAAAACTTATAGGTGACAAATATATTGAAAGAACAATTGATTCGCTTGAACTTTGCACCGACTGTGACTGTTTGTCACTTCTTTAAAGGTTTTTTTTATCAACGATGCTCAAGAGAAATGCACAGTTGCATTCCGTCCCTCCATGAATTATCAGTTTACCCTTAAGCCCATCTCCGGACATACTGTTCAGTTTAGAGACTCTTTCTTTAGCCGCACAACACGAATGTGGAATGCGTTTGCAAGCTCTGTATTCGCGCATCAATTAAAGCGCAACAAATGCATACACATCTCGAAAAAATGACTTCTCAAATTCCCTCAAGATTTTCTGCTCTCTTTTTTTGAATCTTAAGTTAAACGAAAACTAAGTGCAAACAAATCGAGCCTTAAAAGATATTTTTGTTATCTTCTCTCCAAATTTACTGGTGGCTTTATCGTATACTTGATAACCAAAATCAACATCAAGTTAACTGTTGAATAATAATAACCAAAATATAAAACCTAAATCCAAAAACCAATCCGTACATTAATTATGCAACTCACAGTCTAATAATTAAAAAATCACAAAACAACAACGTTGCGTGAAGTTAGACACGAGTTTCCATCAATTTCCCCTATGCTTACAAATGGTTCCTCACCACCCATCGATCAAAGCTTTCATCGATTTATTATTTATGGTTTCTCTTCCGGTGCGGTGCGTTCGTATTGTGTGGCATCGAAATTCAAAACAAAACCAAAATCACGCAGTAATTGAAGCTAATTGATCGCGCCACCATCGAAGTCACGCTGAAACGATCACCTTTCGATTGAAATGTTACGATGCCGTTTTTTTTTTGCTTACACACCAATTACGTGGATGACCCAAATTTCGTCCCGAGTTTTAGATCAGTTGCCGACCCAAATAATAGCCGCCTTTGAATCGATGGCGGTTGTAGCTGTAAATGAAGCAAATAAACAAAACAAAGCGAAATCACATTGCATATGCGGACATGACGACGCTACAGTTTGTTTTGGCGGCTTATATTTGTGCACTCAAAGCAAGCTGCGAAGAAAGTAAAAGTCCAAAAATATTCTCAGTCGGTCGGTGGTCGATGGACTGAGACTGAATAAACATAACGAGACGCTTCCGAAAGTCCAACATTCGAAAGAACGCACAGTGATAGCCACAAAGCGGCTGACAATGGCAGCTGATTATTTTGGTTTTTTAACATTAGGAGCCGTATGCAATTCCATCCACATCTATTTGCAGTTTCCATTAAGAAAAACAACAAAAACATTCAGAGTCGACCATTGTCAATACCATAAATTCACATTAATAGTGAAACCGTCCGGTGTTGTTGCACTCGTTGCATTACACAGAAGCTACAGCTACTACAGCACTTCTACAACACATCTCTGAACAGTGAACATGCATAAATTGGGTCAAAAGCGATAAAGTCCGCTGTCCGATCAATGATCGCACGACGACCGCCAACATAAATGGAAGCCAGCCAGCCAGCCAGTACGAGTATCTATTCCGCGAATGCCTTTTAAGGAAAACGCACGATCTACAATGACCAACCGACAATGCGACGCATGTTAAACGTTTCGAGTGTCGCAAACGTCGAACTGGCACCGTACACCGATCTTCGTAGGAATTTACTGCTTTTTGATTTCAGCCACAGGCGCTCGGAGTTGGCGGCGGCATATTTTTCTGCCTCCGATTTAGACGTTTTATGATAATGATTCGTCAGTCAGTTAAGAACTCTCCGTTTTATCTGTCAACTGTCAACCCAGATCCCTAGAGAAACCCAAACAATAAATGCACCTTTGAGGTATTCTAGCAATTAAGAGCAATTTCCGTGTGGTGCCTTATTGTGGATCGAGCTGAACAAACGAACAGAATTTGCCTTTGTAAGTCACCGCCTCTCTCGTTACCGCTATTGCTGGCGGCTTTTTTTGTGCCGCTATTAATTACTGCAAATTGCACCGCACTCATTCCGTATAAGTAGCGGTTCAAATGTTAACTTCTGCCTGTCCTACCGGTTAACTTTACTAACCGCAATCGCAATTAGAATAGCGAACTATCCGAGCATTCACTGGAATGCCATGGAATGATACGTATCTGTATCTGAAATATGCACTTCTATCTTGAGTGCATCAGTAACGAGCGATGGCGATATGCGGCCACATGCCAACATAAAACATCAAAACGAAGAAGCGCTCATCTGTTAGATGTTCAAAGGATCTGTCGTAATCTATGGCAAGACACTAAGACTTATTCCACATATTTTGGGTTTTTTAAGAAAAAAATCATCTCAAGTCATAAGAGTTCGGAATTCCTAAAATGCCACTAACTCGTCCCAATAATAAATTTTAATTTACGTCAAAATGTGCAGCCCAATATCCTCTAGCTCACGGCTAAGTCCTAAAACGAGACACCAGATTAAATTTCACTTTCATAACTGTGCTTCGCTGGTCGAGCGGACAGACTCACACATCATCAGCCGTTTTTTTTTAGAAATAACGCTGCTCGCTCTCACAGAAAAGAAAACAGTTACCAGAGTAACATATCACGCGGCTGACCCAATGACAAATTGATTTCCATTTTTTTTTTATAAAAGTGATCAACGTATGCACAACGCGGCGCATATTCCATTGCATGTTCACAAATTTTGAGACTTCAAGTGAAGCACCGCAGGGCGCTGATCCGCTGAACCACACGCTGACGACGAACCGCCGACACACATGCAATACACATCTTAACCCATAAGTTACGACGGCAACAAAAGCAATTTATGGCAGCTTCTGGGTGGTCAGCGAAGCGGTCCTTGAATGTACGAATGAACGTACAGACAGACGGACAAACTGTCTAACCGTGTGTGCAGAGCTCATTGAATTAAATTATCAAATTACAACACAAGAACTGCAAACCGCAATACACCGCAGTATAGGCACTAAAGTCAGCAGCTTGCCTGCCTGCGCCCGAAACTTGGTCACTTTCCCTATTCCGCATGCGGTGGTGGTTCAGTGGTTCACAATGATGTATGGCATCATATCCGAGATCGCTTGAGTCAATGCTCGTTCGTTGCGTTGAAACCAAACCATCAGCAGTGTTGCCGAGTCGTCATCACGAGCCCATCACGCCAAAGTCAGTCAAAGCCGTCCGCCTTTCCGTTGCTCGTAAAACCACAATAGACGGAGATTAACTCAGCTGGATGCCGAAGACACAAAGCCATCACCCAAACTAGGATCAATCAATCAAACATTTGCAAGAAAAATTTTAAAAAAAAAATAAAAAAATTGCGCTCCTATCTGCATGTTTGACAATAAATTAATCCCAAGGGGTTCCGCACGATTGTCGCACTGCTGCACCTTCACAAGAGGAAATCCGATACCCGGCATTTGTGCGAGACAAATTTCGAGAAGTCGATCGACACGAGCGCGCAAGCGTGGCAGCTACGCAAAACAATTGATACCGCCACCGTTGATCCGCCCGCCATTGGCTTTCAAATAATTGGTATCAACTGTGCCAGGCCATCAGGCATGTTGCCAGTTGGTGCGCGCAGGCTCCTTAACCGCATCAGGTACAGTGGGTATTAAGTATCGCTCGTTTACATGGCGCGTACATGGCTCAAAGTTCACCCAGTATCAATGTCGGTTACAAGGCCGTCTACGCCCTTTAGCTTCAAGTTGTCGAAGTTGTTGTCTGCACACTGATACTGTGGAGAATGGAAAAAGCATTGGGTGTATTAGGAGTATGTATTCTGCAGCCAGCCACTAGAAAGCCATTAACAAAGTCACATGGCAGTCCACTGTCTTACCGAAAAGACTAATGATTGCAATTCCAAAAAGACACCTACGGTAGTGGACTAAACGGGGCAGGCAAATCATCAACAAATATGATCACCCATTAGCGCATGTACAGTGCTTGCATCTTGCAACCGTATCACTCATTGCAAGATGCAGAGGGAAGGGACGTCAATTATACAGATATTTAGATGAAATTTTGGGTAGTCATCCCTTTGCATCTAACTATCGCTACTCTCTCCTTAACAGATCCTTTGCACCAGTGCTGGCGAAATGGATCCTATTGCGAGCTTTTGCCTTCTTTTATCCCCTAACATAAGAAAGCCTTCCATCCATGGAATAAATTATAAACGCCCAATAAATGAGGAATTTGCTACTTGCGAGAACTTTTGCGGTTGTTTGCAAGTTAGAATTTACAAATTGAACTTGCTAGTTGAATATTTTCACGATTCACGATTGTTAAAAAATAGTGACAGCTGACAAAAAGTGTTCTAAGTACAAATAAATTGTGTAGTTAGATATTTCGAAATAAAGAGAAATATTCAAACGGCTTTTAAACGCTGAACTCGAAAATCCTCCCCTAAAGGCTAATGAGCTTGACTGCAAGGTCAAGGAACTTACCCTGGCCTTCAATAAAGCGCTGCCTGCTTCCTGCCCTCTTATTCGTCCAAGAGGTAATAAGAGACCACATTGGTGGAATTCCAATTTGGGACAAACTAGAAGCAGCTGTAGAAAACGTTTCAATTTGGCCAAGATCACAAAAGCGGAGACCGACTGGGATACCTACAAAGCATCCCTAAAATTATATACTTTGAAGAATTGAGGAGAGCCAAGCGTTTATCCGGGAGACTCTTCTGTGGAAAAATAGAGGAATCTTTTGAGGCATTTAGGCTAAGAAACCACTCGTCTCAACCAATTCTATAATGCCCAGCTGTTTGAAAAAGCAGAGGCTCGTGGACTACCTCTACCGAGGAATAGCTTAGTCTGCTTCTAGATACCCACTTCCCAGGTAGCTCCTATGTTATCAATAACGTTGGCCTTAACAGGACGAAGACTTTTACAACTATCTCCCAAGATCTCATCAATAAGGGCAAATTGCTTTGGGCTTTGCAAACCATATAAATCTACAGGACCAGAAGGCATAATTCCATCCAAATTAATTCGGATGTTATCCTTCCTTTGCTAGAGATAATTCTAAAAAGCTGTCTTGATCTGGTCCACATTCCAGACCTATGGAGAGAAGTAAAAGTGGTTTTCATACCTAAAGCCGGCAAATGTTCCCACGTTCGTCCGAAGAATCTCAGACCCATAAGTTGTCATCGTTACTCTTAAAGACAGACTAATTGATACCCCAATAGCATTGACAAGAGACTTCTGTCTACTGATCTACACGCGTACTGATCTCTGCATACGCTAGAACGTACCTACTATCCCTTCACTATAAGGAGTAGAAAATGGTAGCATTCCTAGACATTGAACGCGCTTTTAACAACGTCAACACACCTGCGATCGCTGATGCAATGTCGGCTGTGAGGGTAGACGACTTACTTTGCGAATTATTAATTCAAAACTGGGTGTGACGTCTGCTAGAAGATCTGTCTACAGAGAAACTCCGCAAGGTCGTGGCCTTCTATTGAACTAAGTAGTGCTGATATGCCTGAAAAGGAAGGGCTGTGGAGTAATGGTTTATGCAGATGACGTTGCTATTGCTGTCTCAGGGAAGCACCCTAATACCTTAATGGTACTCCTACAAAATGCTCTTGACAAGCTAATAACATGGGAAGATCGGAGCTGTTAGGGGTAAACCCCAACAAAGCTGAACTTGTCCTCTTCAAAAGAAATCCCGCATCTAGACCTTCCCTCTATTAAGGGCAATAGCTTAACTATCTCCATCTTTCTCTGAAGAAGCCAACTACCTGGGTTTTATTCTGGATAGAAAGCTAATCTGGAACCCAAACAAAGAAGGTGTGTATACAGCCTTCTAATGGCAACTAATGGCAAACGCATGAGATGAAACTCCATTAATAGGAATAGGAATAGGATTAATAAAAAACTGGACAATAAAATGCAAAAATAACTAAGAAAATACATATAAAGGGTCTAAAAAATTTTAAGAAATTCCTTAACTTTAACCACAAAAAAGGCGAAAGAGGTTATAAAACAACGAGAACTAAGAATCTTATGTGGAGCACTAACAGGAGACTATACCTGTAATTATCATCTACACAAAATAGCAATCAGTAATGATGAGACCTGCAGATACTGTAATGAAGGAGAGGAGACAATGGAGCAACGCCTAGCAGCCCTGTTAAAATTAAGGATTAATGCTATTGGCAAAATACCTATAAGGGTAGAAGAATGCCAACAAATTTCAGCAAAAGATATAATCCAGTTTACTAAGACTAAGAGATTTCTAGGCTCAAAGAATAGGGGGCACAAAAGACCCATGCATATCGCGTTGAAAGTGGCTTGTACACACCCCAATTCCCATCGTTTCGTATCGTTTGGTCGACTGCCTTAGATAAAGTGGAAAACCGTAACAACCAAAGATCAGCTTTTTTATGTATGAGCGGAACACTTCGCACAACTCTCTTCGCCAGACTGGACATTCTGTTGAACAGCACTCGACATCTTCAGTAGGCAAGTCGCTGCTAGCGCGCCTATTCACCTCAGTGCAACCTCTCAGTAGACCAGTAATGAAATAGAACACTCCTCCGTTCTTAATTTCGTTCAGGATTCCACTTGGCAACACGGACTACAACATTTCACAAATCAAATTCAACAAAAACTTCCATGTCACCATCTCCTCCATTCTGGAAAGAAAGAGCTCACTTGGAAGATGAATACATAGATTTTTACACAGACGGGTCAAAAACTGATGATGGGGTTGGCGGAGTTGTTTTCTCAAAAAGGCTAAATCTTAGTCTCTCCTTCCGTCTTCCTAATCACTGGATTGTCTTTCAGGCGGAGCTTATTGCAATTAAAGAAGTTCTATCTTCGCTGAAGAGAGGTGTTATATCATTCGATGAGCTCGTAAAACATGACACTGCTTTGCCCATTTTACCTGAAAATGGTTCCTCAGGCATACCAATCGCTATATCGAAACTAATGTTAAAGATGGATGCTACCGAAACGACTAACCGTATGTGGTCAAACGGAACAACTTGTTTACCGATTAGTTTAGATGCGTAAAAGGTGGTTGCGACTCAACTTGCCACTGATGAATTTTGGCAACTGGCACACTTGGGCGACTTGGCTTACCTGGTTAAACCAGGATTCTAGTGTTCGTGCAAATGAGTTACATGGTAGCATAGAAAAGTTTAATTAGTTCTCTTAGATAGAGAATCAAACCGAAATAAGATGCGGATATTGATTTGGCTTTAAAATTGCTTTATTAAATAGCATGTCTTTGGGACACAGAAAAATTCAACTTTTCTTTTAGTTCGACTAAAAGCTGGATATTCTTGTTAATCCCAAATTTGACTATGAAATGAGAGATTCCAAATTTCAATTTCCATGCGATGTAAAATTGTTCGGCGACCATTGGAACACCGTCGATCCTATTAGCATTAAATTTAAAGCAAGATAACTTTTAGCAACGTGCAACACGCTTTATCTAAGATCTCTGTCTATATGCAACAAGACCCACTATATCACATCTCACAATTCGCATTGGATGAATGAAATAACAAAAATGGCATGGCAATCCAATGAACAAGGAAATTCATTTCTGTGAATGCGATCAAGGCGATCACCGTGAATTAATTTGCCAATTCGCACTCCGCGCTACGCCATGCGCGCCGTAAGCGGCAAATTCCTTGCGAGGAACGAGGAGAAATGCTATCTCGCATCTAATCTAAGCCGGGTAAAAGCCGTTCGAATCATTGTAATCTTAACAGTTATTGTTATTGTTATTATTGTTGCATTTTATTGTAACTTCTTGGCCATCTACCATCCACACGCCAAGTCAGAGACTCAAAGGGAAAACCATTGACAACAACGACGACGACGACGACGACGACGATTCGGTGCTTTGCCATTTCCATTGGCACGCCGGCCGTGTGATTTGCGTGATCGCCTTCGTGTGGGAGTAACAACAAATAAATTGTAATTTGGATTTAGATAATCGTTTACATCGATAGATTCCAATACGATCGATGGCATCTGGCCGACGGCCGTCTGACTGTGTAACTATAAATTTGATGTTAACTTAAATTGATACTGCAGCAGGCGATGCGATGCTATGCTTTGCGAAGCGATGCGATGCTATGCACGCTCCGATGCCTTTCTGCCGCTTCACCATTTGGGCCAAAACGAAAGAGAAAGTGGCTGTTTGTTAATTTTTGGCAGGTTCATTTGACATCGTAAAGACAGCGCGCTGTGTGCGCAGATGAGAGTCTGATTTATGTGAACTGTTGATGCGAGCACGCAATGTAAAGTCACGTTTGGCAAAAGTGTGATCATGAGCAGTCTGATCGCTTTTCCTTACTGACTTGCCCCAAATAGCTGTGCATCGCAGCACTTTGATGGCCAGCCACAGTCACAGATACTTGTACTTGTGTATAGGGGCACTCAATAGATATGATAACAACAAAATGATATTTATATTGCAGCCATTTCAAACGGGGCTAAAGTATCAAACGGCGGTTTCAATTCAAATTTTAAGGAAATTCGCGGAAATACATTTTCGTAATTTACTACATGATTGGTCATTTTTATTGGCAATTCACACGAATTGCATGTTGCATGCGGCTATTTCAGAGTAAACAAATTCAGAGTCGCTTATCTATTTTGCGGCAGTGGTTAAAAGCCTTTTGGTTTTCAAATTGGCCAGCGGCAATGCGGCCCACAGTCGCAGTGCAGTCATTTATTGAAAGTTTATGTTAAAGTCTGATAATTATGTATTTTCTCCATTTATCTTTTAAGTGCTTTTTCCAGATTTTAGGCAGTTTTTTACTCAGTCAAAAGGGAAATTGAACTTAGTGATTGCTAAGCTTTGTATAGAGGTTAGGTTAGGTTCAGGTAGCAGTCGGTGGAAAAGCCTATATGCTTAGACTAGTAATGGTCCATAGTACATGGATCGAGAAAATTATCCCGCCTACTCGCTGAACCATTTGGAGATTCGTGTGAATTGCAAAAGACTTCTTATTTGACAAAGGATTGGAATCATTGCAAAAAGCGGTTCCCAGATGGAGTTTACGTTTTTGAGAAAGAGTTGCGCGCATGTGCAGCGAAAGTGGAGAATAGTCTCCTTCTGGTGAATTCGTTGATGCAGTTAGAGCTTCGTATCAAGGGTACGAGACTTTAATTTCAGTATTTGACACATCATTTCGAGGTCATTGTAAATGAAGGCTCCCAGATGGAGCTTACGTTTTTGAGCCTGTACATAGAAGGTGGAGAATGGTCTCCTCCTTCTCCTGCTCGTTCATGAAGCTTCTGCAAAAGTCATTCGAAAATACCTACCTATGAGACAGTGTTCAGGGATCTCAAACACCAGAAGCATTTCGGATTCAACCTGGGCCAGACAAGTTGTTCCGTTTGACCACCTCAGGTTAGTTCTCCCGGTAGCATTTAGCTTTAACATTTGTTTGCATGTAGCGATTGGTATATGCCTAAGGAACCATTTTCAGGTGGAATGGGAAGTTTCATGTTTGACGAGCTCATTAGCCTTATAATTCCTCTGAATGTCTCTATGACCCGGCATTCAATATTGAATGAATATTGAACTGCTCCGCCATCTCCTTGAGAGCTTATCGACAGTCTATGCTCTAGGACAGCAATAGATTTAATACAGACTGGTTCCAGGGGTTTTAGCGCGGCTTGGCTCTCAGAGAAGATGCGGATGACACTGCTCTTTAGCCAAGACATGATCGCCATAATTTCTGGCTGGAAATCACTGCAGTGGCTGGGAAGACGGAAAGATAGACTAAGGTTTTTGAGAAAATACCTTGTCATCAGTTTTTGAACTATCGGTGTAAAAATGGATCGATTCATCTTCTTCTCAAAATAATCTGGTGGATGGTGACTTGGGACTTTTTGTTGAAGTTGAGCTGCGAGATGGTGTAGTCGATGTAACCCGGTGGAATCTCAGAACTGAGGCAATCAGCTATACCAGCAGCTACTTGCCAACTTAATATGCGAGAGGTGTTAGGTTGAATTGAATGTCCAGGGCAGTAGAGGGGATGGTACGAAGAACTCCGTTCATACATAGACAAGCCTATTGTTGAAAATCTTTGTATAAAAGAAGGCATTTTTCATTGGATCAGATTCTCCCCTTCTAGACTGTTCTTTCGTCTCAATTGATAATTGTAAAGCGAACAGGGGCAGTGCGGCGGTTGGTTGATCGAAAAAATAACTTTCAAACACTATAGCGCCTTGCAGATCGTAAAAATTTCACAATAAATCCAATTACCACGCATGTAGGAGAAGTGCGTGTAGTAGATATATATTTTATGTAATGTGCTAGTTCTAGACTGTTTTTTTGCCTCAGGTGTGAAGTAATGGACCGATATGTTTCATCCACGGTTATAATTCGAGTTTGTTTTTGTAAAACATCGCCGAATATCGACTGAAACATTCTCAAGACGCTATTTTTGTTCCATTGTGAGCAAACGCAGCACCCATCTTGCGCACAGCTTTTTCATGTCCAAATTTACAGTCAATTTGCGATGTACAGTACTTTTTGAAATGCCTACCATATCTGTGAGCTCGGGCACCTTTAAACGACCATTATCCAAGACTATTTTGTAGATTATCTTCACCATTTCCGGCGTGGTTACCTGATTTGGTCGACTACTGCTGTATTCGTCTTGGCAGCTCGTACTTTGCCATCCAATATTTTATTATTTGTATTTTTTTATTGTAAAGGAAGGAGCAGGCTTCCCTAGAGTAGAATCAAGCTCGGCTTTGATATTGGTTGGACTTTTTTTTATAATTTGCGCACGCGACAAGGGGTTCGCACCCTTATTATGTTCGGCTATAGGCGTGGGCGTTAAGGACAAGAAAAGAGGAGATGTCTATGAGCTTGTGTTTTGAATGCCTATGGATCATAGTGATGTGAAGAGACAGAGCTTGGCATAGCATTCCACATACGTGTTGTACGGTTGAAGAACGAATCCCTGAACTTAATTGTACGTCCGAAGATGGGCTTTAGGGTAAACTGATGAGCATTTAGAGCGCCACGGTATTGTGGTTGCATTCAAAGAAAGGTGGCATGCAACAGGCTTTTTCTCTTGAGCCCCGCTGGTGGAAGAAGCGATAAAACAGTGACAAACAGGAGAGGTTCCTGCGGTGTTCAAGCGAATCTATTGACTTCGCAATGTTTTCGTCACCTTTCGTCACACTGAGAACTTTATACTGTCTTCTATATGTGTATCGCAGTTCACGTAATATAAACCGTGGATCTTGCAGTGTAGAGAACCCTCGCAGTTCTCTCACAATGTTTGTCAATATTCATTTTATTTTCCATACATAATAGGATGATAGGTAATATTAGTTCGTATTTTTGATAGAGCCAGAAAGAGAGAAAGAGAAAGAAAGAACAAAATCAGAGGAAGTAGCAAATAGATACAATAGCATCAGGATCGATCATAGGATCATGAGACAGCTGATAGGTCGTTAGAGTTTTAAATAACATACATCACTTAGATATTTAGACGGCTTTTTGATAATCTCGGCTGAAGACCAGCACAGGAAGTCTTGTAAACGAAGGAGCAGGCTTCCCTAGAGTAGAATCAAGCTCGGCTTTGATATTGGTTGGACTGAGACGTTATACTGTCTTCTATATGTTATATGAAAAAGAAAGAACAAAATCAGAAGAAGTAGCAAATAGATACAATAGCATCAGGATCGTTCATAGGATCATGAGAGAGCTGATAGGTCGCTAGAGTTCTAAATTACATCTCTTAGATAATATTTAGACGGCTTTTTGCTAACATCGGATGAGGACCAGCACAGGAAGTCTTGAGAGGAAATTCTTCATCATTTCACCACGGTTTCAAACCAACTTGACGATATAGTATAGCAATGATCTGTAATCGAATGACCTATCCGCCATATTCCAATACCGGAATTCGTATCACTTCTGCCACAATTTAACTTTTTTGGAGGTTGGACGTCAATGGTGTCAATGGTACAAATTGACCTACGAATTTTACCTTTTCTATTTTTATTTTTTTTTTTTGCTTTGGATTTATGCCCAAATGTTGGCACTTTCTATGTCAATTAATCATCCAGCAATCATTTAAGTAACTTAGTTGTGAGTTGATAGAAGGTATCGCTCTCTCTCTCTCTATTTCGTTCTTTTTCTCTCACAGTTACTCCGCACAACAAAGTCTCCTAAACTTCAACAAAGGTCCTTTCATCAGTGGTTCTTAGGGAACTCTTGCAGTGGATAAGCCGGTAAAACTAAGTAACAATTTGGTAACTAAACAAAAATTGATCGTACAAAGTTTTACTGATCCAAGAAGATCCTCGGCAAATTGCATCATTGCAAAAGATCGCTTCAATAAGATAGCTAAAAATTGTTAAGAACAGCTCTCTCACTTACTCCGCACAACAAAGTCTCCTAAGCTCCATTAAAGGTCCTTTTATCAGTGGTTTTAGGGACCTCTTGCAGTGGATAAAAGTTAGTAACAATTTGGTAACTGAACCAAAATTTATCGTACGAAGTTTTACTGATCCAAGACGATCCACGGCAAATTGCATCATCACAAAAGATCGCTTCAATCTACAAATCGTTAAAAAGTAAGTTGTTTCGATAAAATATCGATTGCGCAATCTTTAATGTTCGTACGCTTTAATTAGAGCATCATAGTTGGACGCGAACATATAAATCTACTGATCGCATAGTAGGTAATAAACGCTTTAGAACTCTCCGCAATTTCGCTCAATTTATCTCAACGATCCTTCAAAGTTTCACTAATTATCTGTTATTGGCAATTCGATATTTTTAAACTCTCGTTAAGCTTACCAGTTTTGTACATAAAATCAATTTTAATTAATGCAATAAGCCGTTCGATCGTAGCACGAAAGTGGAACCACCTTGACCTACGGGAAAACATCAATTCAATGTTCATTATGAATCAATAAACTTCGTCAATTGTGATAATTGTGAGGCGAACAGAGGCGGCCAACAGTTGGTTGGTTGATCGAAGAAATAACTTTCAAACACTATAACGCCTTGCAGATCGTAAAAATTTCACAATAAATCCAATTACGACGCATGCAGGAGAAGTGCGTCGACTATAGTCATATATTTTATGTAAAGTGCGGTACAAAGTCAGTGCGTGAAAAATGTTGTTACATTCGCACAAAATTAACGCCGACAATTTAGCAATCCCATTGACAGAAACACCGGTTGCTTCACAAATAACTCAATTAGTTTATGCGTAAAAGGCGACTGCGACTCAACCTGCCACAGATGAATTTTATTGGCACACCTGGGCGACTTGGCTTTCCTTGTTAGACCAGGATTCTAGTGTTCGTGCAAGTGAGTTTAATTGCAGCATAAAGAAGTTTAATTAGTTCTCGTAGATAGAGAATCAAGCCGAAACAATTTCATCGAACCTTGCCTTAGATGCGGATATTGATTTGGCTTTAAAGTTGCTTTATTAAATAATAACGACGTTTTATAGGCAAACTGGATATGCTCCAATTGGTAGAATAACTGTGTTTCGGTCTGGATTATTCCGGAAATTACTACTTTCTCTAGCACTAGCGCACTCGCCGCTTGATCTCCTACACACTATCACTGTATACATAATTTACATCCAGCTTGACATTTATGTTCAAATTCTTGCAATACTATCGGAGTTCTTCTGATTAATTCACATTTTATGAACGTTGTCACTCTGACGCACCCTTCAAAATAACAATAAAAACAAATACAACAAAGCGCAAAATGATGCTGGCGCCATCATTCTAATCTGGAAAAAATCAATTTAATCTTAAGCCTTTCACAGTCAGGCTGGGCTTTTAAAACTCCTGCGCGCACCGAGATCGATCTGATGCACTCACGACAGAAGGAGGGCGACTGGGATGTCTAGTGAATCTCCAAATAACAAAGGTCAACCCTACACTAACACTGCATGTGAGATACTTTAATTTAAAGACCGCCATAACCACAGTGGGAGAGTCTTTGTATGTCGCTGCATGACCCGATAAGAAATTATTGATATGCAAGTATGTGCACCATTTAATCAGACTATCTGGTCTGGTGTTGTCGATTTTTGAAATGCATTTCTAATGACACAACTATCTATAAAACGTGCATAGAATTTCCATTTTAATTTTTTATGATCACAGTAACCGTCAATTTGCTGTCTGAGTTTATCTGAGAGACACGAGCTTGATCCACTTGATATCGCATTGTCGACAAACATACTCGTATCTAAATAATTTATGTCGTTCGTTCTCTCAACGAGTGTCATAACTACTCGTTTCTTTCTCTCGCTCATTATATAAAATGCGATTCTTTTCAATCTGATAATATCTACTACTAACTATAATCTATAAGTGAGAAGATACTATGCGACACAGATATGTTTGCAACGAGCATTCTTTGTGCTGCGACACATTTAACGAGACATCGAATGAAACTGAGTTTTGTGCTGATTTAATGCGAAACAAGGCACTAGGCTCGGCGAGTGATAACAACTCGCTCGTTCTTAATTGCATTCCTATGTGCTAGTTTGTTTGCTTGTGTGATTTTGTTTTGAATCTACAAATCTATTGGAAGATACACTGCGCTCACAGTGCTCTTATTTATGTTGGTTGTCTCTATCGACGATGGCCAAACATGATTTATGAATGCGCTCATCCAATATGTCATTCATTTAGAAGCGCCGCACTTCAAGTCATCCGTATTGACCCCATTTCTGGTGTGCTCCCGTATAAACGCAGACAGTACGAATGAACGGACAGACAACGACCAACGCACCCCGATGCTCGATTGGAAGCATCCGACTTTACATTTGAATAGTTTTCGCATCGATTAAGGTCATCATAATCATCACTGAGCTGAGTTTTTTGCCAGAGCATCACAGACAGAGACTCAATGGCGATGAAGAGACGAAAATCGGAATTGAAATCGTTCTGTAAATCCGAATTGAAATCACCAAACGAGCGATAACTGCGCTTAATAATGTCACAAATAATTAGTTAATAAATAGGCTATGCTCAGCTACATGGAACACTGCTCAATAATTAATGGAATTTCGGACCACTATCGCGTGTGAAGCATTGCGATCGATTCGTGCCAGAAAAATGCAGAAAATAATTAATTGTTTGTTCATTGGTTCGACCGTACACAAGGTAATAATTAAATTTCATTTTTGTGCCGCAAGTTATTTCACTTTGTAACTTTCTATAATAATTATACTTATCATGTATAATCATACCCTAATCGTGCTATAATTGACAAATTAATATAAATATTTGGCGTAACATACTGATGAAGTCCGGGGTCTATTTTCTCGTGCTGTGTGTATTAAATATTTCCACAAAAATTAAAAAGACCTGCAATTTAGGGCTATATCCGAAAGAGAATTTTTCTGATGACGTTATTGCTCTAGGACGTTTGTCAGACACTCGCAAGAGGTTGTTGTTGTTGTAGAACTCCAGGCCTGTTGTTGTGTTGGAGATCTTTGGCCCAATATCTTGATAGGTATTGGGGTCCTTTCGCTGCGTAGAACTTATCTTCGTGGAACGGTTCGCAAGAGGTGGGACCGCTTGGTGTTTTTCTGGGATTCAAACTTTGAACCTCCCGCTTAGTAGGCCAACGCACTTACCAAGATACCAACTTTTGATTTTGTAGTCATCCTTTTCTCATTCTATAACCACACTTTATTTACATAACGATTTTATAATCCCGATACCATAAATATCCAATAATGCAAAAGTCATCTAATAATAATCGTATTTTTGTCTTACAAATATCCCTTTGCTTGATATAATTAGATAATTTCTTGATAATTAAAGACATTATCAATCTGTAAACATATTAAAAGTAAACTATAATCTATATTCATCTTATAATTCTTAACTTATCCTATAATTGTCTAATAACTATCCCATAATCAACTTATATCTTTAAACTCATCCTATATAACTATAAGCGTTGCAAAAGGTAATCAAAAATGATATAAACAATCTGAGAAATATTGACTGAAATATAAGCTAAGTATGGCATTGATCCAAACAATCAGTATGAGGGCTTATGGCAAGTAGCTCAGTTTTTACAGCGACGAACCCAGAATTTACCCGCACTCAAAATTGGCGCACACATTTCAACTACTCCCACTGAAAAAGCCGAAACAATCCGTTCGCAAATAATGACACTTTCTACACAGCCACAATTGAAGAAGATGGATGAAGGGATGAATCTGTGGAATTCCATGGCGTAACTTCATATCCTAATCCGGCTTCCGCTAAAGAAGCAGTCGCGATTATTAAATGGCTTCATAGCACTAAAGCCCCAGGAATGGACCGTATCAATAACATCTTAGTTAAGAAGCTCCCCAGACTTGGAATATTATATTATTATATTTACACAATATAATTCTTGTGTGTTTATCGCTTAGCTATTTTCCAAAAGCTTTGGAAGGAGAAAAAAAAATGGTGGCATGTCCCAATTATAAAACCTGATGCTGCCGATCCAACGAGCTAGCGCAATATCTCTTTTGAGCTCACTGAGCAAAATACTTAAGCTGATTATTCAAGAACACATTGACCTTAAGTGCATTATTCCGTGAAAAGAGTGGTTCCACTTTTCGGTGAGATAAGCCATAAGATCACCAGTAGAACGTTGTCAACGGAAACCATATTGATGATTATTGAGTAGTTCCCGTGATTCAAGATATTTCATAAGCTGACGGACAATCATATTTTCCATGACCTTAGAAAGAAGGGACGTTAGTGCTATTGGTCGGTAGGCAGAGACACATGTTTTAGGGTATAGGATAGACAAATGCTGTTTTCCAACTAATCGGAAAGAGTCTAGGCGAATAGGATATGTAGAAAAGCTTAGGCAATGGTAATGCCAGCGATGTAGTAATGAGGGAATACCATCTGGTCCAGCGGTCCAGTGTATGCTGAGATCACTTTAAACTCTAGCAACTTCACGAGTACAAATGTAAATCTGTCCCATAAGGTGTTCGGCACACGGAAGTGCAGGTGGAAGCAAAGCTCAGTCTAAAAGCGTAGAGCCAACTGCAAAATGTACAGCAAGTAGATTGGCCTTGTTCTTATAGCTGACAGCTGGAATATCGTTGTGAATGATCGTTGGAATTGACGAAGAGGCAGTATTTTTTTAATCTTTTTACGAATAACCAAAAACTTGTACTACTGTTGGGACTATAGTATTTTTAAATTCTCTATATTAACTTCACTTGCCCGTGGGTCGTCGGTCGTCGGTCGGTCGTCGGTCGGTCGTCGGTCGGTCGTCTGTCGTGGATTCTTGCGATCAATTTTTAACCCACTTCCCATAGCCCGAAATTTTGCACACATGTGTATTTCCGGAGACAACACTTTCTATTAAATTTTGAGGCCCCTCGGGCTGCGGGGTCGGGGGGCTCCCAAACAAAAATTTTAAAAAGTTTACCCGATTTTCTTCAAATTTTACACACATGTGTATACCCAATAAACAATACTTTTTCGAAAATTTGGTAGTGATCGGGTCCCGGGTTCGGCCGCAAGGCCCTTATACATTTTTTAAATATCTGTACTGGCATCAGATATTCGTCGCCGTTTATGGACTTTGTGCGGTGTGTGCTGCGCAGTCGGCTGCGCTGCATGGTTTTGGTGGTGGTGGAGAGAGAGAGAGAAATCTTAGCGCACGCACAAATGAACCCAGCAAATGAAACGAGACATACATGTTTTATGCTTACTTCAACTTACATTTTTATTATATACTGAATTGTATTTTTATTGATGTCGTTTTTTTTGTTGTCGATATCAACTTACAGATAGAACAACAAGTTTTCACAATATTCTGTCATTTGGCGTTTTCATAAATTAGTTCAGAGCAGTCAAATAGTTCTCAAGATAAATGTTCGTGTTTCTTATTTGCTCAGAGTATGAGCGTGCTCTAAGTGCTCAGAATAAAATGATCTGAGCTTTTTCAATTTTAACATCTGATGTCAAATGTTTGTTTCGATGATTTTCTTCTACAATAAAAAAAAATGGCCCAGGATCGAGGGGCTCCCATATCAATTTCTGCGATTAGAGAATTTAGATGAAAAATTTTAATTTTTATGGGTTGTTTTTTTTGCCTCAATCTTGGATCATCGGCGAATTTGGTTCGCCGAATTTTTGCATTGCAATCATTTCTGGCAAACAAGAATAGCGAACAGTTAAATTTCCCAAAGAATGTATTGAGACCGTCCCAATTGGCTTTCTCGTAATGCCATTCAATTCTTTTTGGATGTTTTTCTTTAACTGATTGGTCTTGCAACGAGAAATTAGCTGATACAACACAACGGTCGGATGAGCCTTGAGGTGATGGAACATTTACGGTATATTTATCAGGATAAGAGGTAAGAAACAAGTCCAGAGTGTTGGCGGAATGATTCGCAATATCAGGAAATCGTGTAGGATTATTCACGAGCTGAGTAAGATTATTTGTGTCACCGAATAGGTCAGCATACCTTTCTTCGGGTGTTGTCTGTCCAGAGTGGCGAAGCCAGCCAGAATTGTATATATTGAAATCGTCCGAAGTAACGATTTCAGCATACGAATCTTCGGTTACAATTCTTAAAATTGAGTCAGGTTAGTAATCTCTCATCCTATAAATAATCTCTATTTCTAAAATTATCCTATAATTCTAAAATCGTTCTATAATCATCCTATAATTCCACACTCATCTTATCTATATAAGTAAAAATGAAATTTTGCGCGGTTGTTATTTATAGAAACTCTTATTTACCCACAGATTTTTATGGAATTTTTAACGGATATTATTGGCAGATAGAGGAAGGTTATAGGCTAAAGAATACCCCACTTCCCCTTCGTAGGGTGTGGAGAAATGTAAAATATTCATATTAGCCACATTTTCCAAACAACTTTGTGGAATTTTCAATGTATATTATTTGCTAGTGTGGGAAGGTTATGAGAAGTGGAAAAAAACAATGAATATTTGTTCCCATAATTTTTTCATAATTATTGTACTCGTACTCGACAATTCATTACCAACACAGACAAAGGATATTATACCAATAGTGAGGAATTTAAATTTTTATTGTGAATGGCAACTGCACCGTTTTTTTTTTGTTGTTGCGTTATTATGTTAATCTGGTCAACATATTTTTAGTGGCCATCTCCGATGTGTCAACAGCGTGTATGAGTTTGTTTTTGCAGCTTAGTTGGATGGCTAACAATCCATTGCACCGAAACGTTGAAAACTTGCAATCAAACCAAGACTCAAGTGAACTATAAGCTGATAATTAGATACCTTAAAAGTCAGCCAGTGACCGTGCTTCACTTAATTCGAGAATTTATCGCTATGAAATACCTTAGACAACTACCTAACTGATAAATTCCTATAACACGAAGAAGGTTCGGTCCGCTACTTATACCGCTGGTTTGGTATGGTATGGTTTTTTGTCTTCCCATTAAGAAGGCCAACCAATGTACCATCTTGCTTATCATCATCCATGACCGAGAGCGAGGAAAAACCGTATCCTCTGTCGAAATTGTCGATGGCGCCAGCGATTATTAATGACAAATAGCATTGAAATTTTTTTAATCAAATCAAATTAAATCAGAAAATGCGCTCATGCGCAACCGCTCGAATCTGGAGTACCTATATGGCGTAAAATGAACGTACATCTCTCTAGTATGCTGTCTGTCACAGACTCCAACAACCGGTCAACGAAATCACGATAATAATTAATAGCAGCGATCGTACGTACACCACACACACACACACAGACGCACACACACATAATTGAGTGAGCATAGCCATTACACGATGATCAGCTAGCATCGTATTGCGGCTTGCGGCTGGCGGCTGCAGATCATCGTAAATATGACAACATCCGCACTTTGCATGCATCAGAGGGTCGCGTCAAGTGCATCAGTGCAACGAGGCTGTCCCCTTGAACTTCAGCGACTTTGTATTAACGTGTTCCGCCGAGAAAACGATCATAAAGCGTTTAGCATCATTCGGCGATTGGAGGATTTACCAACTTTATCCTCCAGCGTTATCCCACTCTAATCATCTTGTTCCATGTGCTGCGGCACTCGTCCATCAGGCTGTACGTCACCAGGGAACGGTGGTCGTAGCATAGTGTACTGACATGTTTGCTAGCTTCGTACCAATATACATTATGTACATGTGTATACTCGTATCTATGTACCTCACCAAGCGCCGAAGCAGGATGATCACGTATGCAAATATAAGCCTAGATTCTGTTGATTGCTCCTTTTTCCAGTAAATTCCATTCTGGTACACGACGGTTATTCGCCATTTCACGTACCAATATGCGATAATTCTCGACTGAATGACCGTTATACAAGCGTATATTTCTTACTAACTGTACCATAATCTGTGGTAGTCGGACGCATTATACAAACACACAATGGACTCTGGACTTTAGCAAATGTAGCCGAGATATACATCAATTTGTCACATCACAGTGGACAAGCGGTGGAGCCGCCCCTCTCGGTTCAACCGAAGAAGCGTATAACCACCAGACAACGCTGGATTTCACGCACCACTATGACGATTTTGACATGTTGTTGCGCGCCTGCCCATTCGCGACACAAGTCAAAACTTCCACTTTGTCAAGTAGCGCTTATGCTAATCACGCATGGAATGTGTTCAATAACATGTGATCGTCATGGTCAAAATGTCTGCTTCTGGAGCCTACCGGTCAAGCACCTCACACACTCCTCATAAGAAGATTAAGTGAGTCAGGAAAGTGAAATTCAAAGTCAATGCATTTACTGCGGCACAGATGCATCTTTCAAATTCCAACACCGATTATCGATTCATCGGAGAAGTGTGCAACATTTCGTAATGAGACAGCAGCGTTGAACTCTTTCATGAGCGGCACTAATAAGATGCTTTTGTGGTGCCATAAAGTGACATAAGGCATCAGAGCTGGAAAATATCACAGCACAGTGATATTTTTGGTTAAAAAATTGCTGGTGTGACTAGTGTATATGTGTAAGTGTGCCTTTCGATTCATTCGTTTAACGCAATGCAAATCAAATGGAGGCATTCTGAAGAGTGTCGTCGTCGTTCTCCATAAGTTTCAGATTTTATTAGCTTATAGTCTTAAAAGTCTTGTTGCAGACGGGTTAATATTGAAATGTCTTTTAAACTTGATAAATTATGCACAGCAGCTGCTACGCTACAAAGGGTCAGTAAGGTTAAATTCGTCAAGAAATTACATAACCAAAGATCTGGTAAAACGTTGACTTCAACTTAAATTAAACCTTTGGTTTGGCTTTTGGTTTGTCATGGAATTAAAATGGTTGATTTTTTTAAGTCCGATAGAACTTAAAATTGTAGAAAATAACACAAAAGAGTTACTTTTAATTAAATTGTTTTATTCTTAGGATAGATCAATATATGGCATTGATACCTGAATTCAATTTCCGGTTTATAGTCACCGCGTATTCTAGACGTCAAATTTTGGGCTTATTTTTCGAGCACTGCTGGCGGTAATATGTCGCAAATAATACGAACAAAGTTGGCCTCCAACTGTTACCGATTGATCAGCAAAGAGCAGTCACGTGTCCCGCAGGACCTCTTTGGTAGATTTAACTGGTCGCTATTGTTTCGAGATAGCAACGTGGATGCTGCCGCTGATGCAATCACAAACATCAATCTTGTTGGTATGAGAAAGTTTATCCCTTTCAGGAATAAGTCTATCAAAACAAAGGAACATGGATGGTACGACTCGAGCTGTAAAGAAGCTTCTAGGATTAAAGATGGGGCAAAAAATACTACAATGTCTCAAAGGTAGTACAAAATTTTGGTCATTCGCGAAAAGAATCAAAAATACAGCCTCGTCGTCCATTCCAACGATCATCCAGTTGTCAACTCTAAAGACAAAGACAATCTGTTTGCTACTCATTTTGCAGCTAGCTCCACGCTTCCAGATTGTGCATTGATGCCGCCTGCACTCCCGAGTATTGAACACTCTATGGGACAGATCTTTATTCGTACTCGTGCAGTTACTAGAGTTTTAAACGATCTCAACATTTACAAATCTGCTGTTGGCCAGATGGTATTTCCCCATTAGTTCTGAAGAGGTGTTCTTCCAAGATGGCATTACCATTGCGTTAGCTTTTTCATCTATCCTATATTCTTCTGGACTCTTCCCGAAAAGTTGGAAAACAGCATTTGTCCAGCCCGTACCCAAAAAAGGCGAGCCGTCGTCTCCTTCTTCTTACTGACCCATAGCACTTACATCCATTCTTTCCAGGGTCATAGAAACGCTGATAAATTTTCAGCTCATGGAATATCTTGAAACCAATGAAATCCTTAGTGACCGGCATTATGGATTTCGTGGGCAACGTTCCACTGGTGATTTGATGGTATATCTCTCCGAACAGTGGAACCGGTCTTTGCATCAATTTGGTGAAAGCAAAGCTGTTGTAGGATTTATGGAACACGACAGCGAGGCCGGCCAAGCCTACGCTGGAAGGAGGGCGTAGACCAGGACACCCAGAGTTTAGGGATGCCAAACTGGATGACATCGGCTCGAAATCGGGACCGGTGGAGGACCGGACCCCGGCTGTAGAGCTAAATATGATGATGAAAGCTGTTGCACTCGATATTTCCAAAGCATTTGACAGAGTTTGGCATCAAGCTCTTTTGTCAAAAATGCGTGCTTATGATTTCGATGATAAACTGCTACATTGGATTAGAAGATATCTTTTGGACCGTTCAATTCAAGTTGTTTTGGACGGTTTCAAGTCTGAAATACACCACATTTTTATTAATGATCTCTTATCTGTGACTTCTAATCCAATTCACTCTTTCGTTGACGACAGCACTCTCAGTTTCTCATATAAGTTTGAGGAACGTCCCTCCACTTCTCATGTGGAATTCAAACAACTTCGTATGTTAAGCGCGTTAAATTCTGACCTTGACAGCTTAATACAATGATGAGAAATCAATAGAGTAGAATTTATGACTTCCAAAATCCAATGCTGTCTCCTGTAGTCCAAGCGAATCCTAAACCCCATGCCATTATCCATGAATGGCACTTGCATCTAGGAAACTAAAAATCTCGCAATTCTCGTTATGTGCGTTAACGACAAGCTTCGTTGGAATGACCACATATTTACCGTCGCCAAAAATGCTGCGAAATGTTTAGGTTTTCTACCCCGGTGCAAGAAATATTTCACTCCCTCTGATCTGGCTACTATCTACAAGGCTTTTATTCGCCCTAAACTTGAGTACAATTGTCATATTCGGTCTGGTGCGCTTCTGTAATGGTAATATGAGTGGTGGCCCAGAGAGTGCCTCAAATAGCGTTTGAGTGGGCTGTTTTGCGACCACAGCCTTAATGAACTGGTAGAGAATTGAGTTGATTATATCCAACCTGTAGCATTCAAGTAAGTGATCAGATCGTACAGACCGTACCCGGAAAGCTCATTCAGGTCGGCAAAAAAATGGTTTTCTCATTTTGCGGAGTCGCAAGCTTTCCAGGGGTGCACATTATCAAAAATAATGAATGAGAGTCTTTTTCTCATGACCATCCATGCGATTTCTACAAAAGGTATTAAAAATTAAATTATGTTTTGGACTAAAATAAGCTTACACGCCGCTACTCGCTTGATTTGAAACCACACAGCCTTCAAGTGAAATATGGAAATAACGAGATCACCCATCCCTCTTTAACCTTTGTAAGTTTTGAAAGTCTCTGATTTGAAACTTTATGCATTATACTCTATGTTTATTAATACTAATATATTACATAACAACTGGGTGCAACAATCGATTACATTGTCGAATGAATAGCCCATCCAGAGCGGCCTATGGACACTAACAATACAGCTAATCGCCGGACGCATCAGCGATCACAACAAAGGCCTTCATTCACTTCTTGATCATGATCGTCTGAGCAAAGCTGAAATAATTGAAATAAATCACTTAATAGAAAGAGAGGGAGAGAGGAAGACGAACTTGGAATATGGACACGCCCCGCACCACCGCATTAAAATGCACGCGCGCTTTAAGTGCAATATTTCGATCGACAAGAACTTTGAACTTTTCCACGACAACAACAACTAAGACCAGACCAGCCAGACGAGCCAGACCCAAAGATGAGAAAACGCTTGACAACAACTCGTCTCATAAATTCGAAACTAATCGCAGAGAAACATCATTCGCATCAAGCATCGAGATCCAATCGCATCGCAAGAACCCAACGAATGCGCAACCATAACAAAACTTGAACTCCAGATTGGCCTCTGCAGCTAGCAAGCCAGCGGCAGCTTGGGATATAATATAACGCTGATGCTCACGTCATCTAACGAACGTTCAATCGCTGGTATTACCGCAGCGCATCGTTAGTTGAATTAAGACGCTTTCTGTATACGCAGCGAGAGCGCGACGGCCAGGAGGTGCGCGACATGATCTTGCCACGAAGTGTGCGAGTGTAGTTCATCTAAGATTTATTTAGCTCGACCCGGTTCGATTCGGATGCGTTGCGACGGTCGGCGGTCGTGATTATATGTCGTAGTAGTGCTTCACCGCAACGCGACCGGCTTACACATAGAACGCACTGTAATTGGGCTGCATAGCGCCCGCTTGTTGCACACACACACAAAAACCATTTTTGGCTTAATGCACGAGTTGCAGAGTTGCAGTTGAATTGCATTTTTACTTCACAATTAAATATGCAAATTAGGCAACAAAAAAACAAAATGGCGGATTGAAGAATGCAACCTCGAAGAACCTAATGCATAGAGCCCATAGAGCAATCCCATGAGCTCACCCACCGTTGGCTGTTCTATGTATTGTGTGCGCTGCGATCTCAGATCAACTTCCAACTCCTTCGGTTTCGTTGGGGATTCTTCTAATTTAAGCCACGAGATTAGCTGCTGATTGCGGTGGCGAGGTGAGAATGCCGGTGGTAATGACTGTGATGAAAGTGTACACGATTACCTACAAGACACGATGTGGGCTAGCCGAATTAGACACTGCATCAGCGAGAAAGTGTTGTTCTTTCCGACGGAAATTAAGTAATACTCTCAGAGCTGACAGACGGCCAACCATTTGAAATGTTACAAGCGACCAAATGGCTAATTTGATATGTCACACCGGACGAGTGAGATCTGAGATGTGGTGTAGTATACGAAAAGTGTGTGGGAGGAATTTTATCGCTGTTTGAGATGCCTATTCACGTCATGTCGTATAAGTGTAGCGTTGAGAGCTGAGCGTAATCGCGGATTAAAGTGGCAAGAAATCAAGAATTCAATCAATTCAAACATTATTTTGGTTTTTTCTCTTTCAATGGCACTGAGCCTCTATGACAGCTTACTTTCTGTAACGAAGATCTCGGAGTACTTTAATAACTCTTTTGGTCATTTTACTTTGATTGCTGGAGTCTACTTTGAAACACGTCTAAGTAAATAACGTTGTAGAGGAACATTTTCAAATAATTAAGAAAATTTACCATTAAGAAGCTTTAATGTCAAAATATTAAAATTTTAACACTGATTGTGGGTCATCTGAATAAGACTTAGATCATTTCATGAGAAATTAAAAGAGTTCTCATTAGAGCAAGTCTATTTAGTATAAAAGTGGACGCCTTAGCTCTACTGGTAAATGCAATGGACTAATGGGTGGGAGGTTCATAGTTCAAATCTCAGAAAAACACCAAAAAATATGTTTTACGGTCACGCAAGCAAATGTCTGAGGGTAATAAGTGTTATGAAATGTTTCTTAGTTCGCGTTTCGCATATGACTTTAAAATGGATGCCTCTCTTCTATTTGTGTGCAAAAATATAACACGCCCAAAACGGATGGTCGCAAGAAGCTATCCCCTATACAACAATGGTCTGTTGAATGTGAGTTGCGCGAGCATGCCCTCGTCTAATTGCATGGTGCAAAAGCTTGAATTTAAAAATAATTCTGAAGTAATAATTAGCACCAAGAAGGAATTCTGAATACCAGATACATTCGTATGCCATAAAGTGGTGTATACTGATGGATCCAAGAAATCTGAAAGCACGGGTGCTGGAGTCTATGGGCCACGAACCAAGTACGCTGTAGCAATGGGGCAGTACCCGGGTATATTCCAGGCAGAAGTACACGCCATCGAAAGATGTGCTCACTTTAATCTGGAAAGGAACTACAAGAGACAGAAAATAGCTATCATGACAGACAGCCAAGCCGCGCTAAGAGCTCTAGATGCATTCCACATCACATCTAAATTTGAGTAGGAATGCAGGGCGAAGCTAAATAGACTTGGCGAAGTCAACAAAGTGTGTTTGTACTGCTCGCTGGGATACACTGGCATAGAAGGCAACGAAGCAGCGGATAGGCTCGCTAATAAAGGAGTAGAAACTCCGCTAGTACGGCCTGAACCGTTCTGTGGTATATGGTACCGCAGTATAGATAAGGCAGCCAATTCCGTAAGATGGGAAAATCTCCCAGGTCTACGGTAAGCAAAGGAAATGCTTGGGAACAATAACCCAAAATATCCTAGGTCTACGGTAAGCAAAGGAAATGCTTGGGAACAATAACCCAAAGAGGTCTCGCATGAAATTGGGAATAAAGTGTTTCTTAAGAGAACATTGCACAATGAAAGGGCATCGAGAGAAAATAAATGCAACTGCAGACTCTGTGGGGAAGCGGAGGAGACCCCGTGGCACCTTCTCAATGAATACGGAGCAACGATCCGACAGAGAGGACATCACATTGGAACTCGCGTAATCTCGGAGTCTGCGCGACATTCACTGAATCCGCTCCATTTTATTAAGTTCTTAAGAGCCATAGGTATGGAGGGAGTGCTTTAAAGCACAAGTCAGGGGGAAGCGCAATAGATCCGCATGGGTCGCAATGCTACTACACTCCATTTATCATCACGTCAAATCACACCAACTGATTTGACTGACTTACCGATCCACTTCTGATAAAAACACACTTTGACTCCAAAACTCAATTGTTTGGCCAGATTTGTGGAATTTGGTGTCATCTGTTTGAAACCGCAATTGCTTCAAGTCTACGCCTTCCAATTTATCTTAAAAATAGTAAGCCAACATGGTCCGGTAGCATAGTCAATTGACTGTGACTGCGTTGCTAGCATCATTGAAAAAGAAGTATGGGTTATAACCCCTCCTGAATAAAACCAGCACTAAATAATAAATAAATATAAATAGTAATGGTTTTTTGTAAATGGCTTCAGGTTGCTGACTTGCCCAAGTTCGACAATTCTGCTTATTAACGTACCCGTTTAGCCAGTAATGGGTTTCATTGCTGATAATGAATTTTCTTCGAAATTCGGGAACTTTTCAAACATGTTAAGGGCCTAATCACGTCACAGCTTATGATCATTTGGCTGCAGTTACTAATTCGAAGCAATCTTATTGAAATGAAGACACAAGAACTTGCGCAAAATTTGATCACAGAGATGAGAAATTCCAAAAATCGACGCTGAATCGACAAATTTGGGACCTTACTTACACTCGCAATATTCTTGACATTCCTCGTGTATTTTTTCCCTGTTGGGACGGAAAAATCACCGATATTAGTGTCGATTCTATAGTTTCTGCGGTCGCTGAGGTTTATAGTGAGGTTAAGACACTTGCTCGGGAAAGGGGTTAATAGGTGAGTGGTGGGGGGTTACTAATATTAGTGTCGTTTTATAGTTTTCGGGGTCGCTGAGGTGCCTAGTGATCGAAAGACACCTCTATGGGAAGAGGGTCGACGGAAGAGGGGGGAGTTGGCGATATTAGTGTCAGTAATGTTGTATATAAAAGTTATATATGAGAAACTCGTATATAAATTTGTATATAAACTCATAAAATGAATATTATATATATCTAGATTTTCCCGGGGGCTCCGCCACCACAAAATTGGTCGCCCTTTTATTTAAACGGAATAATATATAGCTTATGTTCACCCTGAAAGTCCATTCTAAATATTGGTGGAATAATTTTTGAAATCGTTCTAGTAGTTTCGAAGATTACCTCCTACACACAAACCAACACTACATCTTTATAATATTAGTATAGATTGTACCAGTATGATCTGTTATTTGCTAGATGATTCGAAAAGAAAGAATAGAAAGAAAGAAAGAAAAGAATATGCGGCCTATTTCGATTAAGACAAAAGTTACGCAAGAGGTTTTAAAAAAAACTCCTCAAACTCGGACAACCCATCTCTTATTATTTATCATTGTTCAATGATCGTCATATAAACAGATTGATCATTCAAGTAACTGTATCAAATATCCATAAATTACTACAAAAACGCGCTAGTCAGGGCATCGAGCTTCAACTATTAAGTAAATCTTCCAATTGAAATTGTGTTTTTCCCAGTTTCCACCTGCCTCTTAAGTCTTGACTTCGTGTATATGTGAACGCCGGCAAAGTGGTACTTCAAGAGCCGTTGTGCTACTTTACTTATGTATGAGCGAGTATATATAAAATGTAACGCAAGGCTAAATAAATTCGAGCAGACACAGAGTAGGCCGGTTAATGGCCTCTGTACGTAGGCCTAACGCACTCACCTAAAGTCCGTCAGAGCGTGTTGTTGGTGCTACATATCCGAACGATGATGGGTATGATCACTGTCTTAGCTGCTCGACTGATCTATCAAGACCAGCCAACCATGTGGTTGGATAAAAAGCAAAAACAAAAACTCAATCAAAACAATCGATCGAACTTCAATGTGAAATTGACGTCAAAGTGCGATGGAGAGTTGGTCGATCGGTCAGTTGGCCCAATCGATCGTCGGTTATTTTTTTTTTTTATTTTTTTATTTTATTGACGTTAAGTGAGTTGAAGTATAATTTTATTTTTTCTCTGTGGCTGTTTCTGGTGATTGTTCCTGTGTCTAGATCTGACATTTGGTTTGATTTGACTTCTACCGATCGCAGATCTAAAATCAATTTTTGTTCTTTGAACCACTGCGCCTTTGTTGATACGAGTATTAGGTTTAAGTTACCATCTGCAGGATTATATGGCACTATTCGTCAAGTACTCTTGACACATTTTGTGTGTGTAGTGTGTCTATTATGGCATGATATAGTAGATATTAGAGCCATACGCATATTCATTATTATTTCGGCAACTTTTTAACGATTTTTTATTTTATTCGTGTCCCGACTAACAACTAAATGTTGTTTGTGTTTTATTGTTTCGGTTTACCATTCGAGAAGCTCTAGTGTTGCGCACACGAAAACCAGTCTGACAAGTCGACTCCAGCTGCGCACGGCACGATCATCGCTAATGTCGTGTGTTCCCATTTGGAAGCGATCGTAGAAATTCTCGCAACGATACAACAACTTGTAATAAACATAAAAATAATAATAATAATGCAAAACGGCTGCAATTCCATGCGGCGACTGATGCTCGAACGCTATCGATCGCGAGGCTTACAGCTTATATCTACTATTTATATTACACTTTTATTGCAATTTGACTGCGCGAACACTGCACTTTCAATTCGTTTACTTGGATTCCATTTAGCTGATCGTTATTGTAGGTAAACCTTTTTACTACTTAGTCACTTTGGCGTTGGCTCTAACGAATCAGATCGCTGATACATTGACTTAAACCAAAGCTAAAGCACACTATCGTTGTATTTTCAACTGAGGAGACAAATGTACTGTAGGTCACACTTAGATACAATTATTAGATAAACAACGCAATTAAAACCGTTGACATATGAAGGCTAATTCGAGTTCCAATTTCTGTGAGTATTACGCCTTCAGTTTCGTTGTAATCGTACAACTCTTAATAAGACAACAATTTCTGCAGAATGTTGTTGTTAACCGATGTCTTAAGTTTATGTTGCAATCGCACCCAAAAGTACTCGTAACACTCTGACACCTGATGATGGATCACTAGCGAGCTATAAATTTACCTTTTATGCCATACCACCCAACTTATGAGATTTTTAATTTTGATAACTGGTTTTAGCACCATCACCGAACCATATGTTCAAAATTTGGAGCCTATATTCGTCTCTGTTCTTATGTGCTATATATAATATGTCTTTCAAAACAATTTATTCTTAAAGGCAATTTGAAACTCTTATTCAGCTTGTAAATGAGCTGAGTCCACGCTTAGAGAATGACACCATTGTGTAGTTTCAGCTAATTTCAGATTGTTAAACCACTCAGATAGAGACATAACTCCTAAAAGAATAATATGGCAATACGAATGAAAGCCAATTGAGAATTGGGATGGCTTTAAAAAATTCTTTGAGAGTATTAAGTGGTCGCTATTTTACCGCGATATTGACGTGGATGCCACCGGAAATACGATCACAAACATATTATATTCCAATTGGTATTAGACTTTTTTATCCCTACCGGCACTAAGTTTGTGAAACCAAATGAAGATGGATAGTACAATATAGGTTGCAAAGAGGCCTTTAGTTTTATGCTCCAACTAAAAAAGCATATCATACTGGGGGAAACCGAACAAACCGACAAGCCATAAATAATTCCAATGCACACCTTCTGCTAGTCAAATTCGCCTATGACTAAAAATTTAAGCATATATTACTAAAATAGTAAAGCAGAACTTCTCAGCTCGCCATATGGATAGTTGTAATGCAGTATAAAGATTGAATTAGCTTAAAAGGATTTTAGTTTCATGAAAAACAACCTTTTTTATACTTTACCTCCTAAATTCAACCTTTATGAATAAAAAAAAATTCAAAATTATGCCATCGCAAGCCGAGTGGTAAACAATTGTTTTAAAATAAGTTCCATCAAATTCTGACTGGTATAAGTCGATATATACGAGTGGACAAACTGACAAACGCGATTATTAGCTTCGCCCTTTGGGCTCGCAGCAATATTCCTAAGGTAGTAAGCAATTTTGGTCATTCGTGGAAAAATTCGTGATAAATTCTAAAGCTCATTTATAATTGAATTCTATGGACAAGGCCGAGCAGAGAAGGCAACATTGATCCCTCAGTTATAATAGTGGAGCACGAATTTGAAATAATGCCATTCTTTCCATCTACCTCGGATCAAGTGTAGCAGCCAATAACAGCATGGAACCAGAAATACGCGCACGGTTGCTTAAAGCGAACAAAGTCTACTATAGTCTGTCAAGACTCTTCAAATCAAGGAATTTAACCATAACATCCAAGCTGCTGGTGTATAAGATAAGGGTCATACCAGTACTTACATATGGATCCGAGACTTGGGTGCTTCGCAAAAAGCATTCTGACCGCTTACATTCTGACATTCTTAGCCGCGTTCGAGAGAAAAGTCTTACGGAGAATTGTTGTCCCCGTATGTGAGGAATGACGATTCCGGCGACTCTACAATGATGAGATCTGCGAGCGATGTCGACATAGCAAAGAGAATTAAGCTCGGTAGGTCCGGTGGGCAGGACACCAAGCTCGCATGAGCGAGGAGGATCCTGTTCTGCGGTAAGGTTTTATGGAACACGACAGCGAGGCCGGCATACGCTGGAAGGATGGCGTAAACCAGAACACCCATAGTTTAGGGATGCAAAACATTGGCTCAAAATCTGGACCGGTGGAGGGATTTTTTTGCGGAAGTCAAGGACCGGACCGCGGTTGTAGAGCCAAATATGATGATGATGATAGACAAGACCAATCTGTCTGCTGCTCATTTTGCAGGTAGCTACTTGCTTCCACATACACCTTAGAGAATTGAACACTATATGGACAGATCCACGTTCGTACTCGTAACGTTACTAGAGTTGTAAGTGATCTAAGCATACATAATTTTTCTGGGCTCTTTCCGAAAGGTTAGAAAACAGACTTTGTCCAGCCTGTACCACAGGGGACTATTTTGTCACCGACAGTCTTTGTGATATTCATCAATGAACTCTTGGTCCTACTTCTAATCTAATTCAGTCTTTCACTGAAGTCAGTACTCTTAGCTTCACATATAAATTTGAGGAATGTCCTTGCTTTCCACAAGTGGAACTTAAACCACAATGTATGTTGAGCATTTTCAATTCTAACGTAGATAAAATGGGTAGATTAGAATATAATTGAACACTTCCAATGCTGTACCCCGTCCCGTCGCTAAATATGACTTGAAATATCCAAGCTTGCTTACACGGTGCCAGAAATATATCACTCTCTCATATCTGAGTACTATTTACTTGTAGGTCGTGTGGAAAGTGGTTAAAAAGAACCTCAAATTGGCCGAAAATACAGACAAAAAGGGGTCAAGTCAAGTTAAATAAAAGTTTTTAAAAATGAGTATGGGGTACAAAGTTCCCGTTCAAAAATATAATGGGTTTGTGTTCGTTTGCAAAATTCAAGAAGGCTGACCTCAATATACAAATTCTGGACAATTTATTAGAAGAAACGAAAAAAACCTTTGTATGGGAGCCCCCTGACTAAAGTGTCCAACGACTTCCAATATATGGTGTACCTTGTTTTCTTTAAATACGAAACAGGTGCGAAAAAGTTCAGGAGCTGTATAAAAACGTGACATTTTTTAACAAATTTGTATGGTAACTTCTTGACCTAAGAGTCTGACCACTTCCAAAATATGATGCAAACCAGCTAATTATGTTATAAAATCCATACGCAAATTTTGAACGTGATCGGTTGATAGGTTTGGCAGGCTATAGCTAGCATACAAACACCATACATACATACATACATACATACATACATACATACATATATACATACAGAGTTTCACTTTTATATATAGACTTCACAAATTAAGAAATAAATATCAAATAGGTAATTTATAAACAGTTCAGTATTCAATATGGAACCCTGTAGTACGCCTGTCTTCATAATACATATTACATATTTTATGGAGAAAGAAATTAAATTACATTTTTCTTTAAAAAATCAAAAAAAAAACGAGATAAGTGTCAAAAAAACTGATATACATCTCAGGCAACTTTTTGTGCCCTTCTCTATATGTGCCCAATAGCAATGCTAGAAACACACAGTAATGGAAATGCATTATTGATAGCCTTTAGCTGCTCGCACTCTAATCGAGGATAAAATATCACCAACGAGAATTGAAAAGGGGTCACAAAGTGTCTCGTGTGTGCTCTGTGCTGGTCTACACATGATGTTGTAAGTGATCCTTTCTTCAGTTAGTATCTTTATCACACAATTTCCGTCCTCCATGTGTGTGTTGACACAACAAACATAACTCAATATTATGGACTCGGTCAATGTTTGTTTTTGGGTCGACTTACAAGGCGAAGGGTTTTGAAACGACTATTTCGTGTGCTGTGCTCAATTTACTTAGCCATCAAATCAAATTTATCGAATTTCAAAGTTTTCCAGTTTCGTAAGATATGGTAGACGCGACAGGTCAGAAGCAACCTATTGATCGCGGGTTCTTCTTCTTTAGTCTTCCTATTCTGATGCGATAAGGGCTGTCTTCATCATGGCGACAGAATAAAAAAGTAAACTAATAAATTTTTGATAACTGTGTCGAGTCAATTGGTTTTTTCTCTCTAGTTATTATACTATCGTTTCTCTGTGTGCCTTCCCTCGGGATACTACCATGAAATATGACAATAGTGACAAATTTTTCAATTTACTTTTGTATTCCTTATGATCAACGACAATCAACTCAGGGCAGAAGAGGTCAGGTTCGTTTTGATCGAAGTATTCGTCTAGAATTTCTATTTTCTCATTATCTGCAATTACTAAAATTGATGAATTGTACGATGAATGATCACTTGTGAGTATTTACGAGAAGTTTTTCTATGCAAAACAAAATTTGTGATAAAATTATTGTTCCTTATCTATGCGTAACGCCACATTACTGAATTGTTCTTGGTACAACATTTCTATCATTGCGTGATTTGAATTTTCTTGGAAGCGAGCAAAATTTTCACTGGAAAGCAAATTCATCAACAGATCTGACTCATCATCCACTTGCCATTCACAATACAATTCCCCTTTTTGTTTTATTGGAATAGGAATTTCTGATGAACTACTGGATCATTGAATGCTTCGACCTATAGTGTTGCAATCAACCGCAATATATTGCGATTGTGTCATTCATAGTGGCTTAAGGCACGGGTGCAGATGCAGACTACTTCCTGCGCGGTTCAATGCTAGGTTCTATGTCAGACGAAGACGACTTAAGCCCAGACACGATCATTGCGAAATACAATTACCGAGACAATGGAGACAATCAAAGTGCGTTCCAGTTGGATTTAATTTTATTTCCCCTTCAAATCATGGGGAAGAGGGTAAACTACTCCTAACAATGTAATAAGCGCAGCCTACACTCGCCACTAGGTAAGTAGGTAGAAGATATAGGTGCAATTAAAGTAGCGCAGCGGATATGTGCACATCGGTCGTTCCGTCAGCTGTCACTCTTTCTCTCTATAAAAATAATGACAACAATCTCCAAAGTCTTCCACCTACAACTTGACAATTGTATTTGGTACACCACCACTCGTCGTCGGCGGTTGAGATAGGGAAGTAATTTTTGTTTTTCAAATTTATTCAACGATAATTGGGACGACGTGGTGCAGGTTTGGTGTTTATTTTCGTTAGCCAATTCTAGCAACTCAATATGGCGGTATGTGGGTGTATTTGTGTTATTGTCTGGAGTCATCCAACCGCGTCCAAATTGTCAATTGACATTTCCAGTTGACAGCGCTCGGTGTTAGTTTAGAAATGTAATACGACAGAGAAAATTCAAGGCCAGTTTGTGGTATTGACGACCATCAAATGCGAAAGGTCATTCCAATAAGCAGCAGTGCTTGCAGAGGGAAATACTGCACGGTATCAAGCTTATTGTTGGTTATTACCGATCAAGGATTGGCGCGCATGACATTGAAAAACATCAAGGTTTCAATAAGAATAAGCCATAACGCAACCGTGGGAGGAATTCCAAATGCGGCACGATGTGATTGCCATTTGCGAATGAGCAAACAATAAAATTATTATTAATTATTTTCACTTAGAGTATAGGAGAGGAGCAGCCGCCGCCGCCGCCATAGATTTAAAGATTGATTCTACAGGGATAGATACAATTATTGTCATTGATGGTGCACTCACGCGTAGTACTTTGCTTTCTTTATCGGGATCTCGCATGGGTTGGGTCGTTTCGCTTTAAAATAAATAATTGTTATGACAGCACTATGAACGTGTGCGTTACACGCCGATGATCGTAGATTGGAAGTCGATATGCGTTTGTGTGGTGCGGGAAGACAAAGTAAGATGCCAGAGAAGGGATAACTGCGGCATGTTAAAGCAAAGTGCATGAATATTTATCACTCATAATTCTCATGTAAAATAAACCAAGAATGAAAACTACAGCTCAACCTCCAACAAACGGAAAGTTTATATGACATCGCCCTCCCTCCACGTATGCGACTCTATTTTGATTTATCTTTGTAGTTCTCAGAACCTATAATCTTATTCTTTATCAAAGTTAATCGCAGTCTTAATGCCCATACGCCAACACAATTAAAAAAATAATTTCGTCATTTAAAGCGGTAGTATTACGTAATAGTTGCTAAGTTATCAGGTGCTAAATACATTCCATATGATAAGTGGCTGTGGCCTCTACCGTAGAGTTTCACAGTGTCCGGGTTCCTCAAATCAAATCGCAATCGTAGATCGATCGTACATAGTTTGCTTCCAGCTACGTATTCATGACAGAAATCTTTAGTACATCGCCCCCAAATTAAAAGATCGCTTGTCGTAAAATTCGATCTCCCTGTATTTTTGAGGTGTTCAGACATGCGTTGAGTGAGACGAACGATATATGACACAGCGAACTATGTTTATTGATGAATCTGCCTATTAATTTATGGAGCCTTTCGCTCAAACTAGATTTTATTTCATATACAAGGAGTGGCCTAAGTTAATTATCAGAAGAAAAAAATCTTATGGGAGTTTGTAGCTGCATTACTTAAATGTTACTTCTACAAAACATCACACAAAATTTACTTGTGTCCGTTTTCGTCGATACTCGGAACTACGATTTCTGGGGGAAGGGTATTTTTCAGAACCTACCAATTGTTGCTCAATATCAGTTGATTCCTGAGGAAAATCGTAGAGCTGGAAGACTGGATGCTGAAGTGGAAAACGAAATAGAACGCGTGTATGAAATAACCTACTTATAAGTATAAGAAGAGTGGCTCATTGTACTCACCGCAATAGTGCAACGGGTATTACATGCAGAACGGAAGCATCTTCAACACTTTTCTTTAGTGCACGACCTGCTTCAAACGGACCTTTCAAATAGGAACTAATTTTGTGAGTGAATATTAGAAAACCACAATTAGGATCGTCATCGGAAGGACTTTCAATAGGTAGAGAGTAAAAAAATTTCACAACCTTTATTATTGGAATGCTATCTACATATCATGTAAATTCTCTAATAATAAAAAGTATACTGAATTCTACAATAAATGCGAAGCACTGCAACCCAACCACAAATCAATCCCAATCGTCAAGGATCGCTGCACACAGCGCATCAGCGCACACAGTCATTATAGTATAAAATGATCTGATGCCGCTCTATGGCATGATTATTAACCCTTTAACCACTAAGACCGTCTACAGAAGGTCATCACTCCAATCCAATTCTATTCAAACTCAAAATTGGTCGCGCTTCATAATGCTAGTCCAAAGATGTTTTTGTCGGTTGAATTTACCTATCGAACGGTGCCGATTTGAACGCACTAATTTGAATACTTTGAGAGATACAGTCATTTTTGTGAAGATTTTTGTGGAGCAGTTCACCATTCGACTGTGCTGGCCGCCTGGGGCATAAAGACAATTCTAGGGAACTGTGAGCCTGATGAACTTATCAAAAATTAAAAAACACTGTCCTTTTATCTGAGAATGGTTTCTTAGGCATACCGATCGCTACATGCAAACTCATGCTAGAGCTGGAAAACTAACATCAGGAGGCCAAACGGAATAAGTTGCGTAGCGATAAAACAGATCTGGCCTGGGCTCTCTAAGCAGATTGCATATTTCCCTGCTAGGGTATTGAACTTTATATCATCTTTTGAACATAAGAAATGGTACAGTACTGTCCACAGTTGTCAGAAGGGTAGGAATTTCTTCCGAGACCTTTTGGAATATGTTTCCATGCCCACTCTTATGATCATAATGTCAGACCTTATTCCTACGAAATCGATATATAGCTTTTACTGCTTCCATGTGAATAACTATATACAGAGGTGTCAGATTGAGCAGTGTATTGAGAGCATTTGCCGATGTGGAGCGCATTGCTTCCGTTATTCCCAGAAGTTCCTTTACAATTTGTTAAGTGTCCTCTTAGCTATTTTCAGACAAGTTCTTGGCCACCAAACTATTGCCGCATAGGTGAGATTGAGTCTGATTATCGTTAAGTACAACCAGTGTACCATGATTTACCAAATTGACATTGAATAAAGCTTTCGATATTCTCGATTCCAGTTGAATGTTCCACATCGTTTTGCAATCTAGAATTACTCCTAGATATTTGACTTCCGTGGAGATTGGCAAAGTGAAACCTTTTAGTACAGGAGGAATAAGACCATCGAATTTACGCTTACGAGTAAATAAAACTGCAGTAGTTTTACTCGGATTTACCGATAGTCCATTTCCGCTACGCCAATTATCCAACCGAATCAGAGCTGTCTGTATAGATTTATACAAACTCCGCCATAGCCGGTCACAAGCCCGGTTGAGAAAGGAGGAGTTGAGGAGCAGAACCTCGTTAATCAACCATGTGTCATCAGTCCCGGATGACGTGAGTCCTAGTCAGGGTTACGACACCGTCGTGGGGTCCAGCTGCATCATAATTCTTATCTGGTATATTGTGCGGGGCTTTTCCACGGAAGATAAATAAAAGGCCGCGTGTACTTAGAGCATGCTCTTCGTACTTAGCGACCTAGAAAGCGCCACTGGTACTTAGAGATTTGAGCAACCTCTTTGTATTTAAGTGATCAAGTCTAACATATGTGGGTTGGGCCACAAGATGGCTTGCTGTCCTACTGGCAAATGATAGGGTTCGAAGTTCCGGAAGGATGTGCTGTCAGGGTTTTGCCTTGCAAAAGCCCAGGCACTCGTACCTGAAATTTCCGAAGCCATTGATGTCAGACCATATTCAAGGTCAAATTGGTACCACGGGAGTTGTCTTGCCCAACAGATAAGGTTGACCTTGGGGGAAACCGAGTCTGAGAGAGCAGGTGGATGATGCCATTGATGTCAGACCCTATCCATGGTCGAATTGGAACCACGGGAGTTGTTTTGTCCAACGGATAAGGTTGACCTTCGGGGAAACAGAACCTGAGAGACCAGGTGGAACTCTTCGGAGGACTGCCTGAGCTGAGACAACTATGGTGCGGACCCAGTTTCGTTCTGGGGATATATCGTGGGGCTGTAAGGTTTACTACTGCAAAGGAGCAACACTAGATAGGAAGATAGTACAATGAGTATGATTCATGCTGCAAGGTGGGTAAGCGCGGGCCTCGTCCCCAACTCTACAACGATGTAGATTTATAAAGGCGGCTCTGAGGGTTTTATTGCATGATCGTCCGCATAAGCTTGTATGTGTATATGTGTATATCAAATTGACCAACTTCTTCGAGCAAAGAACCTTTATGTTCCATATTCTCGCCTGTCTGAAGAAGCCGGCAGGAAAGCATGTAGAGAATCCATCTGGTTAAGGTTGGTTCCACTCTATGCCTCTTAGCAATGGCCTCCATATTTACCAGACTTGACTCCAATGGATTTCTCCATATGGTCTATTTTGGAGGCCAAGATGTCGACAAAAAGATATGAAAGTATGGACGCATTGAAAGCAGCTCTTTGTAGAGAATGGACCAAAATACCAATAGGTCACGTTCGTGCAGCATGCAATGCCTTAGTTAAAAAACTCGACGCTATCATCCGCGCCAAAGGTGCCTATAGAGCAGTAACATGTTTCTTGAAGTGTTTTTAACCTTTTCTAAAAAAAAATTAATAAAAATATTCATCAATAACGAATTTTTGATTTATAGCTCTTTCGATTTGTCGAGTAGGGTTAAGATTTCTCTCTCGGGGTTTTGGTTTGACGTTCAATTTGCAAACTGTACCCGGGGTATTGTTTGATTTTGCGTTTTATTTGAAAAGTTTTGTAACCGTCACTGTTTCTTTGCTACCTGTCGGCAATCGACGGATATGGTTTCGTTTGCTCAGTAAGATGACGAAGAGAGAGCAAGCAGACTAATTTCTCAGTGTGTTGTTCTTGTCAAACGTAGTTTCGATTTGGCGTTCTATTTGCAAAACATTCACCATGAAAATCACGAAAACTGAGCTGTCACTTCAGCAGCTTACCCGTGGGATTGGTTTCGGGTATGGTTTGAGCTAATCGAAAAAGGCACTAGTAACACTTCGATTGCCGCACTTTGTAAGGACAGGTATTTTTTTAAAAATTGGACGATACCTGCAAGGCCATTCAGTAATTTAAGTAATTTTGACGCTTGATCCATTTTCTGAAATCGTCATTGCGGGTGATTTGAATATACACAATTCTAGTTGGCTTCCCCATTCAGGCTTAACAACACTGCAAGGAAAGGATGTTTAATTATTTGCTGATTTTAACCATCTCACTCAGCTTGTGAATGAACCCACTCGGATTCCAGACATTGTAAGTCATAACGCATATACCCTTTACTTGTTTCTTACCTCTCATTAACAAATACACCGTCATTGTATCGTCACCTCTAGGCTCTTCAGACCATTGTATAGTATCAGCTAATTTGTCGTTGTCGAACCACGCAGTTAAAGAAAAAAAACACAAAAGAAAAGTATGGTTACACGAGAAAGCCGACTGGAATGGCCTCAACAATTTCTTAAGGAATATTAACTGCGGCCACTTAATACCAATAGTGGTGTGGTCTGGATGCTATATCTGATACGATCACAAACATAATCCAGGAGGGTATGAGGCCATTTATCCCTTTAAGGAAAAAGTGTATCAAACCGAAAGAAAATGCTTGATATGATTTAAGCTGCAAAGAGGCTACTAGGAACGAGTCAGAAATGATTGCAATGCCTACCTTAGACGAGCCAAACTCGACTATGACCAGAAACTGAGACAAAAATTTCCAGAAGGAATTAAAAATTTTTGGTCATTCGTGAAACAAATGAAAAATACTGCCTTAACTTTGATTCCAACGCTCTTTAACAATGACATTCCAACTGTCAACTCTATAGACAACCAGTCTATTCACAAATTTGGTGAAAGCAAAGTTGTTGCACTCGTTATTTCCAAGGCATTTGACAGAGTCTGGCATCAAGCTCTTTTGTCAAAAATGAATACCAATGGAATTGATAAGGCACTGCTTGATTGGACTAGTAACTACCTTTCAGGTTGTATTGGGCGGTTTCAAATCTAATATTCACCGCATAAACGAAGGTGTTCCCCAAGGCTCTGTTTTGTGTCCGACACTCTTTCTTATTTTCATTAACGATCTCCTATTCGCTACTTCTTAGCTACTCTTAGCTTTTCACATGATTTTACGCTTTCTGCACGCCCCTCTACATTGCTAGTGGAACTTAAACAACAAAGTATGTTAAGCACGTTAAATTCTAACCTTGACAGCATAACAAGGTAGGGACTACGTAATAGAGTTGAATTTAACGTTTCTAAAACCCAATGCTGTCTTCTGTCTTCCAGACACGATAGGTCTGTTAAGGAATTAAGTTTATTTATTGACTTTTTGTAGATGTCCCTAAACAAACGGCACGGAAGGTATATGCACTACGAGTTTATGTAATAAAATTACAAATAAAAATTTACCAATGTAAAAATACAGCTATCATTACAGACGGAATTTGTATCTGAGTAGACAGTGAATGTATTACTTTTAAACATCTGGACTTTTAAGTAAGGTAGTTCTAAAATATTTTCGGGTAGGCGGGTATACATACTTATTCTGCAACAAAAATAGACGCCATCGATTAAATGAACTTCTCTATTATTTAATCTTGCAATACATTAATAAGTTTATGAAATCGAGAACCTACTGTACGGTTGTACGATTCAAGCGCAAACTTTAAATTACTTGACTTATGTAATGATAGGAAATTAAAGAATCGCCTAAATAAAAACCTTTAAGGCATTTGTCCGATACGTCAACGTTTATCAATACAGTAATGGCGAAAATAAATGAACAAATTTTCAATTCTTCAACAGCGAAAAGAATTTTGTTGACACTCAGCAGAATGAAAATGATACCCGACTACAAAAGGGAAATGACCTTAATAATTTTTCCCAACAACTACACACACACAGACGACTATATCCACTCGACTTGAAGCTATAAAGCGAATCAAAGTCGTGTTTGTTTTTGTTGTGTGCCTCGGTGTATTATGAAAACAAAAAAAAATTGTGTGGCTTGGAAGCCCCGGCGCGTCGCGGCTGACCGGCACAACACTCCGATAAGGATATACAAGAAGCAACAACTGTTTGCCGCTCCTCCCTGCTAACCCCTAATAAAAATCAACCAAACACAGACGGCATGCCGCGAGCGTCAAGAGAAAAAGTAAGGCAGGGGAAAGCGGTAATGAAAAACCAAAACAGAACATACCAAAAAAGTCCTCCCAACGCTCCGAGTCGTCCGATTCTATATCCATGTTAGAGACGATGCTGGAGGCGATGAAATTGTATGCTGTATGTGTGATGTTGTTCGTTTTGGATATGCCACTCTCGGTCTGCGATGAAGTGCCTCCTGGATGGCTGAACTGAGTTGGCTGGCTGGCTGGCTGGCTGGTTGGCTGATTGTTCCTTATTTAGAAAGACGTTTCCAAAGTCTCCTCTTCTTCTCAGAAGATCGCATCCACAAGTAGGAGTGGGTAGGCAGGTAGGTAGATAGGTAGCTATAGCTATACGTGTCCATAAACAAAACCAATATTCCACACAGAGGCTGATGAGATAAATTGCACAATAGATAGATACTAAATACAACACAAAACTACACGGCAAACCACAGCGCACACCGCACCACCACCACCACGAATACGTCACTTTGCGCTGCGCTGCACGAAACGGCACTTGTAACTATGGATCTACACCGCAATTGCACCACGCTCGCTTGCTGGAACGTCGTGATTGCTTTCGAGTTAGAAGAAGATATCCACACTTTTGAGTGAAGTTGATCGAAAACACCAAATGCTCATATATGCTCGTGTCTATATATAATTTTGTTGCTGTTTCTTGTGGTTGTTGTTGTTGTTGTTTTTTATCTCCCCGTTTTTTTATTTTTATTTGAAGTTATATCGTTGCATTGGCTGACGATGACGACAGACTGATGGACGGCGAATTGACGAGCAGGCGACACCGATCGCGGCGAATACATCTGAACTAATTGGATTATTCATAGTCGCAAACGACAAAAGACCAAGAATGACGGCGAAGTCGACAATGTTTCAGAGACACACATACACACACAAACGAGAACATTCTTCTTCTTCGTCGAGATTAGATAAAGTGGTTTTGTTCTGCACAGCAAAGCGTAAAGCGAGTTTAACTGCACTGCTGTTTCTGAAATTCCAATGTCCATGCGATTCCAGTTTTACAGAGAGTTCAAATGTCGGGCTCCTTCAATGCATGGGTTCATCAGGTCGGCCAAAACCATTTTAGGTGCAACTGCGGTCACACAAATGGTAAAATTCCCAACAAAAACATACTCCGGAATCATTCCATAAAAACATACTTTGTTCACGTGGATAACCAATACCCAGAGCCAGACCCGCAGACGGGCAGAACAGCAGTTTATGCACAACTGTGAACGAATTCCCGGGAAATTTGATGACTAAATTCGAAAATACTCCTCTGTCTAAGGTCGCTGCAGTGTTCGTTCGATTCAATCAAGCGAATTAACAATGCATAGCAACAACAACAAAAAAAAAGAACAACACATAAACACAACGCGCAAACGGATCACCTTGGTTGAAATTTGAAAAAAAAAAAATAAACGTTGTCAGCGATCAGCCGGCGATCCGCACTGTAGGTAGGTAGGTACCTGTACAACACACCAGAACAACAATCAAGCGATATGACAAATCGCCGTTGTACGGAAATTCCACGAAAACAACAAATTCGATATGCTTCGCGTTATCTATCAACCGAAGAAGCCGTGTCGTGGGATTATACACAAAAGTGAAGTATCTTATATCTTATAGATATACGCGTCAGAGGCACCGGACCCGATCGACAATTTGCGTTCTCTTTGGAAACACACACCTTGCGCTCACACGATCAATCGCCGCAACGGTTTTGCTCGAACTGTAGAAATTGTTCGCTGATCAATCGCTTGAAGTTGGTGATACTGATAATATTTCCTGCTGGCTGCTGCTGTTTGATGTAAAATTGTAATCCGGTACAATGAAACATGTGTGCGAGTTGCAAAGTGGTTTTAAGAAGGAAGGAAGCTAAAGGCTACAACTACAACGAACACAAGTCAAGACGATCTTTCCAGTACGACAAGACGGAGTTCTTCTTAAAGTTGTTGTAATTGCTGAGTAGTTGAGCATGAGCTGAACATATTGTGGTGTTGGAACTTCTTGTCGTATCGTTAATAGTATCAAGAAATGCTCAAACATTTGCATAAAATGAGATTCGATCGAACTTCCAGCGATCGTCTTTTGCCAGTGTCCAGTGAGTGAAATGAACGCTTTGAAGTGAAAAAGCATGGAATGTTGAGTATTGAGTTGGTACACACTACTTGGGCCACAAGTGCCACGATATTACTGAAGTAAATTGGCGTGGGATTAATTTGCGATCGGTAGCGTTGCGGTTTAGTAATCGGCCCTTTTCTCAGCAATGCGGGGCTCTTTAATATTTATCAGCACTTCAAAATTTCATATGCAAATGTGGCTCCCAAACATTTTTCCTTAAATTAAACTCCAACAGTCTTATGAACATTAGCATCAGGTATCACGAGATTTGCAATATGTCTCCTCGAAAAGTAGCGGACGACCGTTCCGTATTATTGCTAATAATATTGTTCCGAAAAGTAGTTAGTAGCGTAGATAGTGGAATTCGAGTCCTAAGATAAATCACAATGTACATACAATGTACAATGTACAAGACTTGACCGACCATAGGTAGGTTTTTGGTTTCAAATAATTACTTAGGTTAAGGTTAGGTTGAGGTGGCTGTCAGTGAAACCGACACACTTAGGCCAGTAATGGTACATTCTGATACAACACGGATAAGGAAAAATTTCGATCCACCTACTTGAAGAACCAGTTAGAGCTTCGTATGAAGCATAGGAAACTGGCAAGGTCAATGTTGATGAGATTTTTAGTGTCGTTGTAGAAGAAAGCTCCCATATGGAATTAACTCTTTTGTGAGAGGGCTGGACAAGTACAGATAAAATGGACGATGGTCTCCTAATACTCGTCATGTATGCAGCTTCTGCAGAAGTCATTATAGAAGACTTCAAGTCTTGCTGCATACCTGCCTATGAGACAGTGTCCAGTGATGACACCTACACTAGCACGGATGATCAAACTTTTTTGAGAGATCAAACACTTGGAGCGTTTCGGATCCAGCTTGGGCCAGATCTGCTTTGTCGCTATGCAAGTTGTACCGTTTGATTACCTACAGTTTTTACATTAGAATCCCGCTTTAACAAGAATTTGCATGTAGCAATTGGTATGCCTATGGAACGATATACAGGTAAGAAGGGTAGTGTAGTTCCTTGATTGGCGAGTTGATCAGCCATACAGTTTCCCTTAATGTCTCTGTACCCCGGCACACAACACAGGTGGATATTGAACTGCTCCGCCATCTCCACGAGAGATGATCGGCAGTTAAGGTAAAAAAATTGAATTTGTGGAGACTAATTCCAGGGATTTTAATGCAGCTTGGCTATCCGAGAATATACGGATATCCTTAGCGGATATGACGTTTCTCTTAAGCCAAGACAAGGCTTCATTGATCGCCATAATTTCAGACTGGAAGATACTACAGCGATTTGGAAGACGGAAAGAGAGGCTAAGATTTATTTTTTTTGAGAGAAAACACCTCCGCCGACTTCGTCATCAGTTTTTGACCCGTCCGTCTAAAAATGCATGTGTAAGCGTCCTCGTCCCAGAATGATCTGGAGAAGGTGACCTGGTAGTTTTTGTTGAAATGGAGTTGCGTAATGGTGTAGTCTATGTTGTCGGGGATCCTGACTAAAATCAGGATAGAGGAGTGACCGATTTTATTTCTAGTCCACTAAGAGATAGCATTAAGGCGAATAGCCGAACTAGCAGCTACTTGCCTGCTGCAAATGTCGAGTGGTGTAAGGTCGAATAGAATGTCCAATGTGGCGGATAGGGCTGTACGAAGTACACCGCTCATACATAGACTAGCTGATCTTTGGCTTTTGCTTAATTTTTCAAGGCTTACTTTCTTACTTAAGGCAGTCCACCATACAGTCACACCATATAGAAGAGTAGGTCTTACTACCGCTGCATATAGCCAATGGGTTATACGGGTTTGCAGACCCCATCTGCTACCAATGGCTTTTTGCATGAGAAGAGTGCCACTGTTACTTTACGAAATCTTGCCCAAAATAAGGCCCAAATACTTGGCTCTATCACAAATTGTTAGGCTTATACCTTTTATAGAAGGAGGGTTAATAAATGGTTCCTTATAATTCCTGGTGAATAGGACAAACTCAGTTTTGTGACGATTTACCCCTAAACCACGGCGATCTGCTTAGCAAGTTAGCTTGTTTGGAGCGTTTTGCAGGAGTTCCTTTAAGGTATTTGGGTATTTTCCTGAGACGGCAATAGCAACGTCATCCTCATAAGCGATTATTCTGCACCCCTTACCTCTTAGGCTTACCAGCAGTTCCTTTACCGCTAAGTTCCATAGAAGGGGATAGGATTGCACCTTGTGGGGTTCCTCTGCTGACAGATCTTCTGGCAGACGATACGCCCAGCTTTGAATTAATAATCCTACTTGTGAGCAGAAGATTAATCAATTCGCCAAGCGAGTCGTCCCCCCGCAAAGTCGACAGCGCATCTGAAATTGCAGATTTGTTGACTTTGTTAAAATGGCCTTTAATGTCTTGGAATAACACCATTGTGTACACCTTGTCGTGAAGGGAATGTTCAATAGAACGTACCATTGTGTGCATAGCTGTTTCCACAGACTTGCTTTTACAATACGCGTGCTGATCTGTACACAGGAGTCACAGGAATAATAAAAGACTGATTGGTCTGAGATCCTTTGGACTATCATGCGAGCATTTGCCGGCTTTGGGTATGAAAACCACGTTTACCATAAAACTGGGATACGGACCAGATCGAGACAACTCTTAAGAATTCTTTCCAGCAAAGTAACAATACACAATTTCGTCATAAATCTAATCTCAACTGAACACTAGCTACAAACTCATTATGGAGAGCAAAGAAACTCAATCACCCTGTAGCTCAAAGTTGTAAACTTCAACAGAAAGCACAGTACCACTTAGCATTGCAAATTGTTCACATGAATACCTGGCTACCCACAAGTGCACTTACTTTTGTTATGTGTACCTATATTTTACTTTGAAATATAAAATTCACGTTTCGTTTATTATCTACACATGTTTTGCTTAACTTATTTACTATATTCCATTATGTCCGATCAAATTTTCGTGATAACTGCTGTCACCTAAAAGCGACTTAGACACTGGCAAAATATACAAACATATAAATTTTCTTCTTTAAAGATTAAGAATAGCCAGTCCCACGTCTTGATAACACTTACTTCGAATTTATTCAAAATGCAAAACATATCGCCTACTTTTGCGCTATATAAAAATTGTGAAAATCAAAAGGTAGCATTACTTTTATCATCTATTCACAACTGCTTTTTCAACAGATACTGCATATGGCATAACATAGCAATTGTGCCTCCACTAACATGATTTGTTCAGTGATTTTACAATTTTAACATTGCAATTGGTTTTAACCTTCACTATAAGCAAAGTGCCAGTAACTTTCAAACTATTCTCAAACCCAAAAAGTAATCATAACAAAAATATGTATTTAGTTTTTAGGAACAGTGCCTAGAGATATGCAAGTTAAATTCTACTCTCCCTATAAGACTGCAGAACTAGAACAATTATTATTTACTAGCTGATTACCCGGCGTTGCCCAGGTATTTATTCATTCCAACCTTCTATTAGGCAGGGGTAGAAAAAAGAATGATATCTATCTATAAGGTAAAACTGCAGTTATTATTAAGAAAATTTATTTTAATAAATATATTTTAAATTATAGCTAAAGTATTCAAATCAACACTAATATCGGTCTCCCCCCCCCCCTCAGTTATCGACCCAATCCCTGTAGAGCTGTCTTACCATCACCATTCAACTCAGCGACACCGAAAACCATAGAACAACACTAATATCGGTCACCCCCTCCCCATCAGTTGTCGACCCCATCCCTCTAGAGCTGTCTTACCATCACCATTCAACTCAGCGACCACGAAAACCATAAAATCAACACTAATATCAGTCACCCCACCACCCTCAGTTATCGACCCCATCCCCATAGAGCTGTCTTACCATCACCATTCAACTCAGCGACCACGAAAACCATAAAATCGACACTATTATCGATCACCCACCCCCTGCGGGAATATAACTCATTCATATGAGTGTACTACCAGCACTATTCGTCTCGGCAATACCGAAAACGGTGGGTCCGACACTTAAATCGCCTGCCACGCCTCCCCCAGCCAAAAAATGTGCTACCCCCCAACACCTATATTTGATTCCACATAGTAACTAATATGTATACCAAGTTTGGTTGAAATTGGTCAAGGCGTTCCAGAGCTAGTTAGGCACAAATATACAAATAAATTCTCTATTTTATATATATAGATAGATTAGCACAAATAAAAGATTGATTATTTTTAAATCTTTTATATTAACTTCGCGTCGGCATGTGTCTGTCTGTCTGTCTGCCTGTCTGCCTGTTAGTGGCTGACCGGTGGAATCTTGCAATCAATGTTTAACACACTTCCTAAGGCCCCATTTTATTCAAACTTTGAACACATGTGTATCTCCGGTGACAACACTTTCTGTTAAAATTTGGTAGTGATCAGGGGACTCCCAAAAAGAATTTATGCGAGACTGTATGCCTGTGTGCAGAGCTGCTCTCTGCAATGCTTTCTTTCTCTGATACGATTTGATGGTTGTGTTAAGTTCTCTACTTAACTCTCCTCAAACTCTGTGATTAAAGGCACAATACACGATTATTAATAATGTCATTATTAGTAATGATTAACGAAATCAGAAAATAATTAATGTTGTTATCACAAATAAATGCATGCATGAAGTGCTTTGCATGTGTTTTTTAAGTAGAATTTAGTATCATCATCATATTTGGCTCTACAACCGGTGTCCGGTCCTAGCCTCCCGCAAAAAGTCTCTCCACCGGTCCCGATTTAGAGTCGATGTCATCCAGTTTGGCATCCCTAAATTCTGGGCGTCCTGGTCAACGATATCCTTCCAGCGTAGGCTTGGCCGGCCTCGCTGTCGTGCTTCATAAATCCTACCGCAAAGGACTTTCCAAGCAGGATCATCTTCGCTCATGCCAGCTAGGTGTCCTGCCCACCGGAGCCTGCTGAGCTTAGTTCTCTTCACTATGACGACATCGCGGTAACGCTAGTCGATTATAGAGTCTCCCGAATCGTCCTTCCTCACATACGGGGCCAACAATTCTCCGTTAGACTTTTCTCTCAAACTAAGCGGCTAAGAGGTCAGAATGCTTTTTGCTAAGCACCCAAGTCTCGGATCCATATGTAAGTAATTGTATGACTTATATACTTATATTCCAGCAGCTTGGAATGTATGGTTAAGTTCCCGGATTTGAAGAGTATTGACAGACTAAAGTAGAATTTGTTGGCTTTGAACAACCGTGCGCGTATTTCTGGTTCCATTGATTTATGGACCAATGTTGGATCTTCTACTCGCAGACGTGGCCACCATGTACTTTGTTTTGCTCTCAGTTATGTGCAGCCCCAGATTTGGTGTCGCCTGCTGGTATCTCGATGAAAGCTTCCTGTACAGCTTTTGGGCTTCTACCAACGATGTCAATATCGTCTGCTTAATCCAGTATCTGAATGGAATTATAGAGGATTGTTCCTCTCGCGCTTTCGTCAGAGTCTCGGATCACTTTCTCCAACGCCAAGTTGAAGAGGACGCAGGCCAGTCCATGCCATTGTCGGAGCCCGTTATAGATGTTGAATGGGCTTGATTGTGATCCGGATATTTTTACTTGGCTTATAACATTGGCCATGGTTAACCTACATACACGTGTCAGTTTATTAAGGATGCCGAGTTCTCTCATGGATTTATAAAGTTCTACTCTGGATAGCATAGTCAGAGCAATAGGCGGCTTTAAAGTCTAAAAAAAGATGGTGTAGTGAGTTTTGAAACTCCAGGCATTTTCCATCAACTGCCTAAGGGTGTAAATCTGATCAGTTGTTGATTTGCCTGGGATGAAGACACACTGGTATGGGCCAATGATGACTTTAGCGTATGGGGCTATCCTGTCTTGAAGGATAGAGGACAAAATCTTATATGCGGTACTCAACAACGTTATACCACGATAACTGCTGCATTTTGTGATATCTCCCTTCTTATGTATGGGATACCGGATGCCTCTTTGCCAGTCTTCTGGCATAGCTTCTTCCTCCCATACTTGCACTATTATTGCATGAATTGCTTGGTGTAATGTGGGGCCAGTCAGAGATAGTTACGGCCACCTGCAATTCTGAAGCATTCTGTGTTATTCGCCCTATTCTGCTGATGGCTGACCGCCATACTTACTTCAATAATAAATAAGCCGGTGTTAAGTGAAGAACTTGAAGATCAAATAAACATTTATGATGACTGAGTGCCAATGAACCTTACATTTATTCGTTTTAATTACATTTTGTAAAGGCAATAAAGGTTCATGTTTCTAGAAATGATATAAATGTTTTGGGGAGGTGGAAGTGGAATCGTATAAAGGTGGCAATAATGTAATGGTGAGCGGAACGAACTACAGACACATGCAGTTCTGGAGACACCGCATTTTTTGTGCAGTTGTCAATGATCGTTGCCACTGCAGCGACCAACAAAAAATTAACGACTGATTAGTTATTCGCTTCAAAGAGCCAAGAACAATAATTGACAATACAAAATTAGCTGACCAGGCGTACTGCGGAGACAACCTGTCTGTCTACTTAATACAAATGTGAATGCTCCTCCTTTCTACTTTTATTTGTACGTGAAATTTGAAGGCACGAGTAAGCTCATTAGGATTATTGAAGTTAAACAAACAGGACTGAAGTTCTCCCCTTTAATTGTCCCCTATTACGAGAACATCTCCATTCAGATTTTGTCTCGAAATCTTTTGCTGCTTGGCGCAACTCCAGCGATGTTTATAAAAGAAAAATAAACTGTTTATCAAAATTAAACCAAATTATCATCTCTCTTCAATACTTCAATGACTTCTGTTGAACTTGGCGATTCGAGAAAAAAAAAAAAACGGCTTACTCAAGACAATATAATTTATAGCCATGTCCCAATTTCTCAAAAATAACTGATGACATATGCAGTTTATAATAATTACGAGATGGTTGTTTTCAGTAATATGTGCCTGCGTAGCCTAATTCTTGGACCGAGATTTTAATGTGGTGACTGATGCATTATCAGGTTGTAATGTTGTTGTCTCGGACATCACGATAATAATATGGCAGAGAGGGATCAAAGCGACACAAGCAAAGTCCTAAATGACCAGCAAAAAACCGACGTGGTTTTTGCGTTCTCGTAATCAGTGAAAATTTTTAATTTTATGCAAAAAACGAATATGAAAACATCCATTTGTTTATTTGCTATTACAGCGGGATAGGCAGTCAGCCGCTGAACTGATCTGCTGATCTGCTTGGCCGCTATTTATTTCGCCAAGGCAAAGTTGTTTTTAATCTGCAACAATAAGAAAAAAATATACAACAACAAATTATGTCAAGTGGATGAAACAAAAATGACGCGATTACTACTATGACGGTGTCTGACGAAAGTACCCTGGGTCGCTTTGCGTAAAAAAACGTGAAAATAAAACAAATTGAGTCATAGGAAAGATTGCGTGGGTTGAGGTGCGGTTGCATTGTGCGATGTGGAACAGGTTGGATGGCTACGGAGTTACATTTGGTGCAGTCGGACGGGTCGGTTATTTTCTATTTTTGTTTACTTCGGCAAATTTATTGCAAATTTATTATATGACAATAAAATTAGTAAACAAATGCCATGTTCGCTTTAACCGTGACATTGTGATCGAGCAAGATACGACGCAAAGCTCGCTGATAGCTTTGTCTCAAGGATCATGTGGATGCATTGTGTGCTTTTTTTGTGGTTATTGGTTCGGAAATCTGACAAACGTCTGAGACCAATAACTGTCATCAAAAGCTCCTAAGACCGCCTTTCGGATATGACTTTAAATTATGGCGGGTGTAAAAGAGAATTAGACACGCCATAAGAATACTGTCATTAGTACTGCTGAACCATCTTAGGCAGTAGAGATCGGAACGACTGGTTCGATTACGAATGTAAGCTAGCGACTGAACGTAAGCATGTTGCGTACCGAGCAATACAACAATCTCATAGAACGCGGGCACGCGAAGATGAATATAAAGAGCTCAGAAGATATGAAAAAACAGTTCACCGGCGAAAGAAAGCCGCCTGGGAGAAGAATCTCGTCCGTGAACTAGAACAGTATAGAGAACGAAGACCGCACCAGGTGCGGAAGTTCTACAAAAGAGTCCGCAGTATGACGCAATATACACCGCGTTGCACATACTGCAAAGACAAAGAGGGTAATCTGATCTCCAATCTCATACGGCATATTAGAGCGGTGGGAAGAGCACTTTCAAGAGTTGCTTAATGGCCAGCTAAGTGAGGAATTGGAGGCCATACCAATTTTTTTTTTAATAGAGACTTGTTGCCAAGGGAGGACTCCCTGAATGACTTGCGTCACGGCAAAAAGTTAAGCTAAGCCCTATGACCGAAGAACACACTATGCTTCCGCCACCATGTATAGATGAAGTTAGCAAAGCGATAAATCGGCTCAAAAATAATTACGCCCCGGGATCTGATGGTATCGCAGCGGAGCTGACTAAAACAGGAGACCCCGCAATACACCAAGCAATTCATGAACTAATAGTGCAAGTATGGGAGGAAGAAGAGATGACAGAAGACTGGCGAAGAGGCATTCTGTGACCCATACATAAGAAAGAAGATACACAACCTGCAGCAATTATCGTGGTATGACGTTGTTGAGTACCGCGTATAAGATTTTCTCCTCTATCCTTCAAGACAGGATAGCCCAATATGCTAAAGTCCTCATTGGTTCATACCAGTGTGGCTTCATCCCAGGCAAATCAACAACTGATCAGACTTACACCCTTAGGCAGGTGATGGAACAATGTCTAGTGTTTCAAAACTCACTACACCATCTTTTTATAGACTTTAAAGCCGCCTATGATAGCATAGCCAGAGAAGAAATTTATAAAGCCATGAGAGAATTCATCCCAAATAAACTGACACGACTATGTAGGTTGACCATGACCAATGTTATAAGCCAAGTAAAAATATCCGGATCACTATCAAGCCCATTAAACATCTATAACGGGAACCGAGAAGGGGATGGACTGGCCTGTGTCCCCTGTGTCCGAGAGGAACAATCCTCTGTAAGTCCATTCAGATACTGGCTTACGCAGACGATATGCACATCGTTAGTAGAAACCGAAGAGCTGTACAGGAAACATTTATCCAGATCGAGCAGGCGGCATGAAATCTGGGGCTGCAAATACATGAGAGCAAAATACGTCTGGCCACGTCTGCGAGTAGAAGATCCAACATTGATCCCTCAATTCAAAAAGTGGAGCGCGAATTTTAAGTAGTGCAATCCTTTAACTATCTCGGATCATCTGTAGCAGCCGATAACAACCTAGAAATACGTGCGTTGCTTAAAGCCAACAAAGCCTACTATAATCTGTCAAGACCCTTCATATCCAGGAACTTAACAATAACATCCAAGCTGCTGTTATATAAGACAATTGTCATACCAGTACTTACATATGGATCCGAGACTTGGGTGCTTAGCAAAAATCATTCTGATCTCTAAGCCGCATTCGAGAGAAAAGTCTTACCGAGAATTGTTGGCCCCGTATGTGAGGAAGGACGATTCCGGAGACTCTATAATGATGAGATCTACGAGCGTTACCGCGATGTCGACATCGTGAAGAGAATTAAGCTCTGTAGGCTCTGGTGGGCATTAGCGAAGATGACCCTGCTCGGAAAGTCCTTTGCGTTAGGATTTATTAAACATGACAGCGAGGCCAGCCAAGCCTACACTGGAAGGATGGCGTAAACCAGGACGCCCAGAGTTTAGGGATGCCAAACTGGATGACATCGGCTCGAAATCGGGACCGGTGGAGAGTTTTTTTGCGGGAGGCCAGGACCAGACACCGGTTGTAGAGCCAAATATGATGATGGTGCAACGGAGCTTTAGAAGTCATAACTGGAACAGACCGGATGAAGAATGTGTCGGTTAAATAATATTCGTATGTAGAAGCAAGACGCAAATGTTATCAAAGAGGTAGGACCCACTTTTTGAGTTTTCCAACACGTGATGAGTTTGAATACTTCTCGCAGATTGTGTTAAATTTACGACACATGTACAGGACGCTACTGAAACCGACACAACGCCTCGGATAACTAATGATCGAATAATGACGACTTTAGGCTATTGTACCCGGACTAACATTGGTTTCTGGAATGAAGGGAGTGAAGGACTTCCAATTCGGTTTTAGCGTCTGGCACCGGCACTTCCAGTAAGGAGGAAGCCTCTACTTCTTCCCACACCGCCACTGGACATAATCGAAACGATAACACTTTCGGGTTGCTAATTATATTTTCCAAAACAAAATGTAATCTGTCAAGTTGTTGGCTGTTAAAATTTTTATGGCGAGACGACATAAATTAGAGAAAAATTAAATATTCCTCGGTATGCATACATGGATACATTCACAGACCACATATCCTCCCTTAATCGCATTTTTGTTACAAACATTTGCAATCATAGTAATCAATTAAATTGTTATTGACAACAGTCGAAGGCGACGCGACAACACTAACAATATGGGGGATAGTGATATACTCGTAATAAAAACTGGTTGTCGTTTATGCGCTTCCAGACCGCAGTCGGGCGAGTTTCACGCGTTGCTCCTTCTTGCCCTTGACACAAATAAACATCCATAAGCGAGAGATCAGGGACAATAACGAAATATTGGCGCAGCACTTACTTCTACAGCCTAATACGCAAATCCGCGAGAAGAACGAACATCCAATTTGGCTGGCGTAAACATTTTGCATATTATTCTCTGTCGTCTGCAGAAATCATTGTCTCAAAATAGAAACTGTAGCCAGCCGGCCGGCAGTCGAGCAGGCCTCCTCCACATGTGTTGTAAAAGTGTTTTGCTTTTGTGATGAGGAATATCTACCTTAGCAGCAGCCGGGGTGCTTATCAAATGTGGCGATCACGAATTAAATCTCGTTCCTATGCTGTATCGCATTCAATTGATTCGTAATCGTATCATTTTTATGGGTCACATTGGAACAGCTACTGTATCCGTTATCGGAGTTTGACCTTGAACTCCACAATGACAAAATAATGGTTAGATTTCTTCGCGAAATTTTATGCTGCGTCGTGATTCCAGGTAGTCGAGCATATTCCATATGGGATTTCATTCATATTCCTATTAACATCTAAGACCGTGACGACCACGACCATGACCACGACAAATACGAAGACGAAACCATCGACAGGAGTGAATATCTGCTTAGCTGCGAAACCCACTCTTGCACACTCGGTCACTGGATTCTGGTTTTTAGATCTCTGCTTGTTGGTTCTCAGTGCGGGAACAGTTTGGAATCCCACATGCGAAGATGTGTCATCATAACTAAATGCAAACCATGACGATACTCTCGTACGTCGCTTTCTGAAGATGATGACTCGGTTCTGTCTGCTGTTGCTTTACCTCTTTTGTAACATTTATGACAGAGTAAGCCGCTGTTAATAGGGACTTTAACGGGTATTGTTGTAAAGTGATTGCGAGTGTCGTGTTGGAAGAAAAACATCATTTTAAAAGTTGTTATAATTTGCTTATGTCTGGTAGGCAAAGAATTTCACGAAAATCGTCAATAATTTTGCGAATTCGTATAAAACTCTAGAGCGGGTCTGGTTACGCAGTCATGTCATCTATGACATTATAAATTTTACAGTATATTCCTGCCCATCAGAGCCTACCGAATTTAATTTTGTGCACTAGTAGACTTCCGGAAACGTTTTTTCGGAGCTTAGAATTCCTTGTAAGACTTTCCTGACGACCACCGGCTTTGATTTTATATTTTAGACCTCTCTTAGCCCCTTAGTGTAGGATTCATATGCTTGTATTTAAACACCACAAGCTTAAACGTGCAAGGTTTTACAACTAAAAGAGTCTTAGTATTGTGAGGAACAAAATTCTTGTAGCCGAATTTTGTTCACACAAAACAAACCATATCCTTTTTTCCCAAATCCGGATGCACCCTGTACCCACGCAGTGCAGCCAACAAACGCATATAAAAGTAAAATAGCTAAAACAACATCACGCCACCTGATTGGCCAATCACAGCGCAGCACGCCATTTAGAATTTTACCATGCAAAATGGTATAAAAGGGCGAGCACGCCGGCGGTCGCTCTCATAGTCCTGCCAAAGTTTTTCTCTGCTTTTCTCTGCCGTCGCCGTCGCTATATTCATCGTCGTATGACGTAACCTCGCTGTGAGATTGCCTCACGGGTTGTTACGCTGGTACATCTCAGAGCTTACCGCTGTCGACTTCTTTCGCTCTCCTTGTTGTCATCGTTGACCATATGGTTCGTTTAACGCTTGCTACGCTCACGCTCGTTTAACGTCCTCGTCGAGGGGTCGATCATAGCTCACGTTAGCCAAGTTCGTCTCAGGCTCACGCCCACGCATCGCTGAGGGTTTACGCTCGCCTCAAGCTCACGCTCACGCATCGCTCAGGATTCTTGCAGGCTTATGCTTACGCATCGCCTAGGGCGCACGCTCGTCGCAGGCTCACGCCCGCAAGTCGCTTAGGATTTACGCTCGTCCCAGGCTCACGTTAAATTATAAGTAATAAAAAAAAAAAAAAAAAATGATTCGAAGAGTCACCAATAGAAATTTTGTTGTAACGACCCCCTTTCCTCTGAAATCGGTTGCTTAATTGTTGTTGGAATGTAATCCATCAATTCATCAATTCATCAATTCATCAATTCATCAATTCATCAATTCATCAATTCATCAATTCATCAATTCATCAATTCATCAATTCATCAATTCATCAATTCACCAATTCATCAATTCATCAATTCATCAATTCATCTAATGGACCTTGAAGTTCCCAATTATAATTTCACAGACACTGCAAGCACAAACACCAATTACGAGTAATTACTGACACAGCATACTTTTTTAGACTATTCCACTTGTCACAAAATCTTATGGTTAATATTACAGCAATCAAATTTTCTTATGCTTGCTTTTGTCGTTGGATAAAATTGGAAACTGAAAGAAGACTCCTAAGAAATGCAGTCACCTGTGATGGTGGAACAAATTACATAGTTAGCCCATGCCGGCCGAGACGGTGCATTGTGCCCTTCCGTCGTCAGAGTTCTCTGAAATACGACTTTCAAGTTGAAACATTTGGAAACAGACGCTGCAGCTTAAGCAACAACGACGGCTATGATGACGGCAACATAACCTGTAAACGTCTAAGCTCCGATGCGAAGCCGCTAAAAAAATGCAACCGTAGAATATTGCATTGGCGAAGACGGGAGACGACACTATGCCAAATGCAATGCTTAACTTCATTGGATTTGTTGCTGTTATTGTTGTTGTTTTGTTCTCGTATAGCTTCTGATTGCTGTTGATCGTCGTTGTCGTCGTCGTAGTCGACGTTGGTTTTGTTGCGATATTGTAACTAATGTTGGACGTTTCTACACAATCAGCAAGATCAGTTAGTTGGTTGTGTGGCTTGAATCAATGTGGCAGTGCTCTCGATCGAACTGAGAGAATCCTTCCTGAATGCATCAAAACGGAATCTAACTGAAGTGTGAAGTGCGGTTTTATTTTTCGTTTATTTTCGATCAACATTTGATATTGCGCTCAAACAATTGTGGCTAAAAAGGTTTAGCAGCTAAATTGAATTTTATACGTGAAAAGTGGAAAACTGTGCAGCTTTTTAACATTACTTGGTGTCCTGAAGGAGTATTCCGATATAAAAATAAAATAAAAAGTTTCCCTATATTCTCGAAATTTCAATGGAAATAGTGAATGTAAAATGCATTAAATAATTATATTTAATGCAATTAAGCAAACAGAAATAATCAGCTGTGCTGTGCAACTTTTTTAACGGACAATTTGTTCAACTGAAAATTTCTAAAGAAATAAAAAAATTCCAATCTATTCAATGTTATAAACTTCAGATAGGAATCCAGCCATCCTAATCGAAAACACCAACTGCAGAAAGTGAGTTAACAATTTAATGATAAAAACGAAAATATTTTTTTTTATATTTATACATATTGCTGTAACACAAATTATTCGAATTTTTTACTCAAATTTCTTGAAACGCATACTGATAATACTTCGTAGAATTCAGGGAAAATTACTCGAATGCACAATTGACTGAGGTTATTGACCACACATATGCATAGCTGCCGGTTTGTTTGAAATTCGATGATTTTTTTTTATACCTACCGAGTGACTGACACGAAGTGTTACCAAAACAAAATGCCGCAGAATTGTTATTTTTGAATGAATTCTATTGAATCGAAGTAAATAATGTTCACAAATATTTAAATTTTCGAATTGCATTAACGGTTTTCCATTTGGCCACCCTTAGCCGCGATTATGGCCTTCAAACGGCCGACAAAGCTATTGCATGCAGCACGAAAGTGGCTCTGCGGTATTTTGGCCCATTTCCGGCGAAGCGCTTGCTTGAGATGATCGACACGTTGGTATTTTTTTGTCCCAACCTTGCTCTTCAAAATTCCCCAAACCGAGTAATCTAGCGGATTTGCATTTGGTGGCCATTGGGCAGTGGAAATGAACCGCGGAAAGTTGTTTCTCAGTCAATCTTGATTGACGCGCGCTTTATGACTCGGCGCCGTGTCCTGTTGTAATGCCCAGGCTCTGCGGCTAAAATGTTTTTATGCCCAAGTCTTCAACGCTCCCTCCAACACATGATCCCGATAAGTTTGAGCATTTATCTTGATGCCACGGTCCAAAAAAAAAACGAGCGGTGAACGGCTTTCAGTCGTTACGCAGGCCCAAACCATCACCATCGGCGGCGCTTGGTTTCGAATGGCAATATGGCACTAAATGCACTCAAAGAGATTTGATTAATTTTTTAATGAATATAAACCTTTTCCTTATATTCCATATTTCCTGCTAAGCGGGGAATAAATAGTAGAACATTTACATATCACACCGCACAGTTTTAATTTAGAAATAATCAGTGGAATCAAATAATGATTTCAGAGGTTTCATGCCAAAGATATCTATACAAAGCTGTGCATAAATTTTAATTACTTTATGAACCGGATAGAACTAGGAATCTGTTCAAAAAGTCCCTTGCGGTAAGATATGTCTGAAACATCACGAGTCTTGTGGAGATTAGGGATTGAGCCCCGCGCTTACCCGGCTTTCGCCATTAAGCATACTGCGTAATTACATATCACTCAACAGGCATCCCTATATTTAATATTCCGTGTTTAAGTCCTGCAACATAACTGTATCATATTATACTGCAATTGGACCCCCACGGGGAGTCTGAAACATCAGCTAGAACATGTCTCTTTCAGGAATTGAGTCAAGAATTTTCAGGTGACCCACATAGTCACACGGCTCGTACCCGTATTTTAGTTGCAGCTTAATAGCGCATCTAGCAGCCGTCGTCCTGATGAAGATATGCAAGGGTGAAAGCCCTACAACAGCTTCTAGTGCAGTCGTAGGGCAGGTGCGCGTGACACCCGTTATACCTAGACAGATAATTCTTTATAGCTTCTGGAGCTTAGTTGCCGTTGTCCGTTCAAGTACTTTCGGCCACCAAACGATAGTCGCGTACGTCATATTCATCATCATCGTATACATCCAATGTATCATTTTAGGATTTAGACCCCAAGCTCTGCCATAGAGGCGTCTACTGGCCCACAAGGCTCTAGTGGCGCATTCGATGGCGGACTTAATATCAGAATTCCAGTTAAGCCATTTATCAAGGATGCCTCTGAGATATTTAACCTCACTGGAATAATCTAACGTGGTGCCTTTGATGATGATAGGTCCCAAATCAACTAGTCTTCTTTTCGTGAAAGGCACTAGAACGGTTCTGTAAGTATTGATGGATAGTCCTTCTCGGCTTCACCATTCTAAAATTTGCAGTAAAGCACCTTGCATGATAGTCGTGCAGTGCTTACCACTAATAATAATCGCCAAATCGTCCGCATAATCAATGGCGATGTAGCCTGATCTGTGAAGATCGACTAGAAGATTGTCAATGACTAGTGACCTTGGAGGACATCCCTTAACTACAGTCACAGACACAAACACTCCTCCCGAGGAGGAAATAATATCTCGACTTTCAAGCATGAGACATGGCTAACTTCTAATACCAAACAGCAATCAAAGAAGAGTGAAAAAGATCTAGATCAACAGATCTTAGGAAAGTTATGATTGACTTATTGGCGGGTAAGGTAGTGACATCTGTTTTTTGGGACACAAGTGTAATCATCATAGTGGATTACCCAGTCTAAGTTCAAAGAATTAACTTCGATTGCTATTGTGGTCTTTTCCGTCGCGTCCGTTGCGAGAATTCCCTTGATCTCGCTCAAAATTATGTTAATCTTTCCACCAACTTAAAAAAAACCTTTTGGATAAAAACGATTTTCACTGAAGGAAGAGTTCGAATCTGCAGTACATTTTTTTTTAAGGACTTGAAAAAACCTTTCTTTTTAACCGGTCGGTTTGAGATAAGATGAAAGAGCTTAGAGATTAATAAATGATAATATTACACTTGTTATATTTTTGCACACAAATGGAAGGGACCTATAATTTCAAGCCATATGGGAGAGACGAATTGCAAAGCTTTCCAAGACTGTTATTACTCTCGGGCGTTTGTCAGATATTTGCGAGAGGTGGTGGATATTATTCGTGTTTTTTTTTTTTGGGATTCGAATTTCCAATCTCCTGCTCAGTAGACAATCGCAGTAACCACTAGACGATTAGGTTATAGTGTATTAAATAACGAGCGAGGAAAGTGGACGTTATCGTGCGAGTTAGAAGCCTGAAGCACAAGGCGGTAGTCGAGTACGGCAATCTATCGAGCACTTCTATTTTTCACACGACCAGAACCGGTTTTTCTGCAAAACCTTTTATGCGCAATGCAAAATTACTCTGATAATGTGTGTTCGCTGTGACTGCAGTAAATAATAAAAGTGTTTTCTATGTTAACACACTAGTGTACATAATGCCTACTTAAGAGGGTAGGTTATACCGTAGGAAACAGTCACTTTCGTCTACGTTCATGTAAAAAGAAATAAAAGCATTTTGCAAGCTTCATAGTTTTCTTTCTTAATCAGGACGCGAACTTTTCAATCCACCCTCGTACTAACTAGAAAAGCAAAATATTTACCTCAATATACGTTCTGCATTCGAAAGATTGAACAGTTCTGCCATTTGGATTCAGATTCTCGGATTAAATATCCAATTTATGGAAAATTGTAACGGTTATTATGGTAAAGATGAAATTCATACGGTTATTTTTATTGATGATTTGTGTGTGTGTGTGTGAAAGCTAATGATACTCATTCTGTTAACCGCTTAGTGGAGGATGTAATAGCGGTATACACATCTACTACTCGTATCTGTAGTTAACCGCAAAGTCATACACGTGTCGCCAAGTTCTTGTCACTTTGTTTTTTTTCTGTTTTATTTTTCTTTACTTTTGTTATTGGAAATTTTATTATAAATAGCACTGGATCACTGTTATGATGTTATGATAATGAATATTAATATCTTGCAATGCGCTGAGCAATGTGAAATACATTGGTAGATACTCGAATGCATCGCAAAATTTTTTTTAATAATATTTTCCTAATATGTACATAGAATTAATTAAAATTGTGTAGATTTCTTTTGTAAGCTTCAATTATTATTTTTAGGGTATGCCACATTTGATGAGAATTCTTCAGCGTGTATATACGAGGGCGGGCTGTAAGGTAATCGATCTAGACAAGAGATGGTGCTACCAGTATGAAAGCAATGTTGGCTTTTGATCATACTATCCTTCTACCGTCCTCATCTAGCATTGCTGCGATTTCAGGGCGTTCTGTTTGCTTTGATGGTGAGGAAATGTTAAGTAGCAGTTGGACCCGACAAAGTTGGACCCGTGATCACTATACAAAGCCTGCAGCCTGCCTAGTCGAGCGATGAAACGTTTGAGTTTGGCGATGAATGCGTCCGTAGTGAGTTCCGACACCAGGTCCAAGTGAAATGCCATTGTTTATAGACAGACAAACAGACATATGTATCCTTTTGTTGATCTGCCTCCGCGACACTGAGTATTTTTCCAGAGAATGGGCGCAGGAACGGTCGAGAAGGAGTGACGCCCGACGAAGGAAGAGCTGACATAATTTATTGACTGGTGGTTGAGTGATACCGGAAGCACGCCACGCAATAACGAACATCCGAGCGTACCAGAATTGAGCGTTGATGAAATAGTATCGACTCGGAAGATAAGCGAGTGGCACGGCGAAAAGTTGTATTATGAGCGTCCGAAATGATTAGCGATGTGAATTGATCGTCTTTCGGGAGGACTATGTGATGTTTCACTGGATACGGTAGGCTCGGGTTTCTAAGCCGACCTCCCACACGTAGAATTCCATCACCGTCGATGAAAGGGTTAAGCGATCGTAGCATGCTCTTCGCTACATGTTCTCATTGTCTTGACATCTTATGATGTGAATGCGTTGCACCAATCGAATCCAGAATTTGACTGAGAATATCATCTCCGGCACCGTGTTGAATCCTTGGCTGCGCGGAGTATTTCTAAACCAGAGGTTGATTGTTGGAAGAGAGCGTTGGCCCGAAGTAGATTACCAAGTGATGAAGAACGGCTCTGCAGTTGACGGAACACATCGCGATGCTCAGTTGTGATGGTCGTGGTCGTGGAGATGAGAGATTTTACTTAGCGTTCCAGGTCAGTTGAGTACTCGTTGTTTTGATGAATAGGCCAATTGGTGTGATGTAGCGATAACCATTCGGTCGATGATCCTGCAACAACGACACCTCGCGATGCACAGTCGGCAGGATTGTGATGCAATTTCTCGAAGTACCAATCAGTCGGCTTCAGGTGTTTGTGAATCTGGGAGACCCGATTCGCTACAAATGTTGTCCAATGGTTGGGAGGGCTGCGAGGCCAACCGAGAACCACTTGCGAATCACCGAGCGTTGTAAATGTTGGGAGATTGTGTGATAGTGTGCATGAGTTTGGCCAGAATGGATGATTGAAAAGTTAAGAAACGCAAGATTGCTGAGGCTGTGGGTATTTTACGTGAATGAGTGGCGAATATATTGCAAGGAGCCGCGTTTTCTTTCTTTTGACAACAACCACGACCATGTGACAACTTTAAAGGAGTGTTTGGCGATATCCAACTGCGACAAATATGAGTTTTGCGCCATAACCATGAACGAAACATGGACTATCAAATCCTCGAGAGACAAGGAAATAGTCGAATCCGCAAACTGCTCCTTGCGAATCGAAGCCGAAAAAGGATAAGGTGGGTCTGTTGAGCAACGAGTTCATGGCCACAGTTTCTTGGGATTTACGCGGTTCATTCACATAGATTATCATGAAAAGAGCAAAACAATCACCGCCGTATATTATTTTGTGATGTGTTGAATCGATTCGACGTCGATTACAGGCTTAATGAGCTGCATTTGCAGAAGAAAAAAGTGCTTTTCCACCAAGACAATGCACCGGCAAACAAGTCTGCAATCACAATGGCTAACTTTCATGAATTGTAATACGAAATGGCTCTACATCTAAAGGGTGATCAAATTGGAGGTACTTTTCACAATAGGATTTTTTCACATGTCACGCGTGACTACTGTCAAACTAAATACATAATTTTGTTCAGTATTCATTGACATTTCATCATGGAAAGACTAACGCTTGAACAACTTTTACAAATCGTACAATTGTATTACGATGAGGCCTATTTTTGGCTTAATGGCTTCATGAATAAGCAAAATTGCCATATTTGGGCTGAAGAGCTACCCGAGGCCATTCACGAACTGCCATTACATCCATTGAAAACTACCGTTTGGTACGGCCTATGGGCTGGAAGAATCATCGGCCCATACTTCTTTAAAGACGATGCCGGAAATTGAAGCCCGTGACCTCCACGACATTTGGTTCCAACAAGACGGCGCTACATCCCATACAGCCCGTGACACAATGGATTCACTGCGTCCTCGTTTCGGTGAGCAATTGATCTTTCATTTCAGACCGGTCACCAAGATCGTGTGATATCACACCTTTTGACTTTGTTTCGTGGGAGTATGCAAAGTCTTAATGTTTTGTGAATAAACCAGCTATGCCTGTTGATGGATTGGAAGCCAACATTACTCAAGTTATTCGCCAGATACCGACCGAAGTCCTCGAGCGAGTCATTCAAAATTGGTGTTTACGGATGGCCGAATTACAGCGCAGTTGCGGCCAACATTTTAAAGGGGTTATCTAAAAAAAAAAAAAAAGGAAATGTCATGAATGGTTCTAAGCAAAAATAATAAAGATTGCCCAATCAATTTGAATTTTTGTTGTTACCTCTTACCTATACCTTTAAATTGATCACCTTATACCTTATTCTCCAGAATTGGGGCACTCTCCGACTATTATTTATTTCTAAGCCTAAGGAAATGGCCGTTTACTTTTCAGCCCGCCCTCATAATACTGGGTACGAGAGATCTATTATACCGCCAATACATTGTCTTCTCTACCAGGTTTACTACACATTCGGCCTTCTTCGCATAAAAAATGAATATCACGCAACATCTATCTACTCGTATATTCTGCAATCATAACTCTACTTACTTTTTCTATATTTTCCTAATTCATATTAACTTGTAAATTCCAATAACTTATCAAGACAACTTACTTACCGTAAGTGAGTCATATTTCATTGGTGGTTGAATATTGTCATGTGATTGACTCACATAACAATAATTAATGTGCGGTCTTGGATAGATAAAATATTATAATATGACCACATTGATTGACAACAATTATTTACTTATCTTGATACATGTAGGTACATAAGATAGATAATTAAAAATGGGGTATCAGTTGTTTTGTTGCTACATTCGGCTTTACCGCAAAATCCTCTCAAAAGAGTGGCTAGAGTCTTGGCGGTAATAATCTAAACTTAATCTTCTGATTGAAAATACGTTATTCGCACAATAAAGAAGAAAACATTCAAACGCCTCCAAGCATCTTTCAAACAATAACTCCACCTTGATAGATCAATAGGCGTGCACTTCAAATAAAAAATTATTGCATTCACTATTTGCTCTTGAAATCATCTCAAGTTCACGGCTTGAGATTACCTATCGAAAAAAAAAATATTAGGTGGGCGTTTGGAAAGGTGTTTCTCAGTGCATCAAGTGCAAACCTACACTGTCACTCTGAAGCTACTGCTATTCTACTCGTATTAAGAATGTCAGCAATAAATAATATTTATTTGTAAACACAGCACACTGGAGATTTGTGTGAGCGCGCATAAATTTATGTTAATTTTTTCCGAGTAGCGCATTTTTGTCCAATAATAAATTATTGCTACTTAAGTATAGAGATAGGCCAATTACTGCTAACGTAATGACCGACACAGATAAGTATGGCATCGCATCAAATCTAAAAATATATCTTAATTCCGCCAGGAGTAATTACCGTTTTTGCTCTGACAACGAAATCGTTTAAACGTTTGCTATGATCGCGCGCGACAATTAGTCTTTACGGTAAGCAGAGCTATGCGCCGCTACGATGATTTATTGCTAATTGTGTAACTAACCAAAATGTGGGTTTTTCCTTTTTGTTTAAACATTTGCATCGCGGATACAATGAATGCACAACGATCTGATAAGATCCCATTACAACAACAGAAATTAGAGATTTCCGAGTTCACTGGAACAAATTGTAGAAAGTTCTTGGATAGGTTTTTGCTAGCGTGCAGATATGCAAAGTACATACAATACAATACACAAACAAATGATCGATCGATCGATCTTTGAATAATCGATCGCAGAGAAGCAAGAAGGAAGCTGCACAATTTCAACGGAAGATTTGTGCGGGCGAAGCAAATTTGTGAGAATCGTGAAAGAGCGAATCACGTCCGCAATTACCCCAGATTCGATCGACAGAGATTCCGATTGCAGAACCGATCTTCCCGATAACGCGAATAATGTTGTTATCACGCGATCGCTTGTAGCCATTTTTTACATTTCTGCTATGCAGCGGTGGTGCTGTTTTTTTGCTGATGTTAGGTTGCAGTATACATACTGCATTCTGCTGAAGATCTTCAATCGAAAAGTCGTGATAGTTTCTCTAGCATTACTCTAACCCGCCAGCCATTGTACCTATTAGTTTTAGCTACCTACCATGAATAAACTTTCATTCCGAATCGATTTGTTCGTTTCGTTATCAGCACGAACGAATAATATAAGAATTACATAGGAAAGAGAGAAGTATTTGCAAGATATCTTCAATGAAAATTCTGAACAGGATAAATGGGTCATTTGTAATTCTAAGTCGTTTTTTGTTTTTGACATATTATTGGTATTCAAGATCAGATGTAAAAGGAAGATTTTCGGCACTCGTTTTAAAAGTGTAGAATTCAATACCCTTAATAAGCGTGTTCTACACTTTTTCATCGACTGATCAACTGATCGTGAATACCCTCATTGATTTGCATTGTTAATTTCTTAAAGTCAGTATTGTAATTCATAACGATCATCATCATCATATTTGGCTCTACAACCGGGGTCCGGTCCTGACCTCCCGACGTAAGGATCACAGGGAGGCTTTTAAGAAATTTTTTAAGATTCTCTCGGTAACAGGACAAGAAAGGACGCAACCTTACCTGCGTTTACACAGCAAGAAGGCAATAAGAGCAAGCAAATAAATTTCTGAGTGGGGATTTTTGGATTTCGATCAGCCGACCTCAGTAAAAGTGAAATCGCGCTCTTTAGAACTTAAGTTCATAACAGACATCACAGATTCTGACGACGAATGCAAACAATACATCTCTATATCAATTACTGCATTATGTTAATAGCAATAACACTTTGTAAATAAATAATTCTTTTTGAATGCTTCATCATAAAAGCCACCTTATCTTTAATAAAGGGGTAGAGATAATGTGTAGTGAAAATCAATTTGACTGTAAAACTAATTCTGCTTCATTTAACAAAAGTGTTTGGATATTTATACCAAATAGCTTAGTCTAGATTTTAAGTATGTAACTCTAAATTAAATTATTATGACCCATTAATGGGTCGTCGCCTCCCTGTGATCCGTCTAATGCACAAAAGCCATTGGTAGCATTGGTATCATTAGCTATATTCAGCGGTGGTAAGACCTTCTCTTCTATATGGTTGGCTGCCTTAAATAAGAAAGTTAATCTAGACAACTTAAGCAAAGTCCAAAGATCAGCTAGTGTATGTATGAGCAGATCACTTCGTACAACCCCTTCGCTGCACTGGACACTCTGTTCGACCTTACACCACTCGACATTTTCAGCAGGCAAGTAGCTGCTCGTTCGCCTAAATGCTGTCTCCCAGTAATCTAGAAATGAAATCGGTCACTACTCTCTCATGAATTTAGTCAGGATCCCAGACAACATAAACTACGCCACTCCGCAACTTCATTTCAACAGAATCTTCCAGGTCACCCCTCCCCTCCGGATCATTCTGGAAAGAAGACGCTTACCTGAAAAATGAACAAATTCATTTTTACACAGACGGGTCAAAAACAAAAAAGCTAGTTATTAGCCTCTCTTTCCGTCTTCCAAATCACTGTAGTGTTTTCAAGGCTGATATTATGGCGATCAATGAAGCTTTATCTTGGCTGAAGAGAAACGTCATATCTGCTAAGGATATCCGTATATTCTCGATGAGCCAAGCTGCACTGAGATCTCTGTAATCAGTCCCCAAAAACACAATTCTAGCCCCTAACTGCAGATCATATTTCCTGGGTATGGAGGAGCATTTCAATATCACCTGTGTTGGTTGCCGGGGCACATAGACTATCCGGGTAACTGTATAGCTGACGAAATACACTACCCATCTTACCTAAACATGGTTCACTAGGCATACCAATCGCTACATGCAAACTCATGTTAAAACGTCAAGTTCATTTAAAAGCTATGCCTGGAGAAGCGCAATCCGTGGGTCAGTGGGTTGCTTTATGCTTATTTTAATTTTAGTTGTGACATGCTATCTTTCATTGAGAAGGTCGGATATCTATGTTTAGTTTTTTGATTTCCTCTGTTGCAGAAATTACTTGAAATGGTTTGCTGAAAATTTTGCAGCCTGGGTACTTTACCAGATGTACCTTTGTTATGAGTTGGACGAAGTCGTTGCACACCAAATTCATTTCATTGGACTTTGACTGCAAGATCACCCTGAAGACGATAGATCTTATCGCACTTTGCGTTGACCGTGGTTGTGTTGTGAAAAGTGAATTGGATGAGAAAATTTGTAGTTCTTTCTTTCGGCAGTTATTTAAATGTTTCACTTCAACTTCATCGCAGATCCCGTTACCCATGACTTGCGATGATTTAGAGAATATCTCTTTGTATTAACTAATCATAATAAATTGGTTGCACCAAGCTTCCATTATCCAGCGGAATAGCTAGGGAATAAGTTGTTGGAAAACTAATAAATACAAACATGCTGCTTTCAAATCGATAAAAATCTTATGAGTATCAATCTCTACTTCATTGATCTTCTGCAGGATCTGGCGCAGAATGAATATTTGGTCGCTTATGTAGACTTTCCTGTCTTAAAATTGTACTGATATGAGACCATCGGATTGTTGATCAGTGCGAGGGAATAAATTGTTAGAAAACTAATAAAGACATGCATGCTGCTTTCAAATCGCTAAAAATCTGGTGAGTACCGATCTATACTTCTTGGGTGGGTCTTCTCCAGGGTCTGCCGCAGTATAAATATTTGGTCACTTTCCGGGCATAAAATTGCGCAGATATGAGATAATCAGATTTTTGACGAGGTCGAGTTTCACAGTACGGAAGATAAGATCTTATAGGTGATACTGAGGATACTAATTCCTCTATGGTATGGTGTGTGGGTTGCGAAGCTCCCAAAAATAGCTAGTATAATATCAAATATTAAATATTATATAATACAATATAAAGTAATTAAATATAAATTTATTTCAATTAAATGTCTGTTTAAATTTTTTTTTATTAATTTTCATTGTCATTGAGTTAATGGGGGGAAAACAGGAAATTTCTAGTTCACTTCATTTCATTTGATCAAACCGAACCGCACTTCGCCTATAATGAATGCACAATCTACAACAATCAACCGAGTAATGAGAATTTTATGGAATGTGATTATGACATGAAATTCGAATATGATCTTCGTTATTTAAAATGCGAATATATATCACTCGAGTTGATCGCTAATACTACGCATGCCATAGAAAAACGAGTGTGTATGTAAGTATGACTTCACCTGTGATCACTTAATGAAAACATACCACCTGGGTATACCATTCCGATGACGGCATTGTATATGGGACATGTGGATGTAGATACCGATCGCTTGTCACGCCAAAAGCATTTCAATATCGCGCACTGCCACCAGACTATTGAACTATAGGTGCTAGGTGGTTCTAACGCCCGCTTTAATTGATTTCATTTCTAAGGTTAACAAGATTTTCCTATAAATTCTCATAATTTGACATTCTGGTGTAAATGCGCATTTTGATGTTTGCACGTTTGTTCGTGACGTAGATATCACACACAAATTATTAGATTGATCTTTGGGCCTGTTTCACGGAAGTCGTCACCAAACTAATTGTTTCCAATGAAATAACGAGATTGTATCACATACATATCCGCAACAGGTTGTAAAGAAGCAGTTACATATAAAGTACAGATTGCGTCATTTTAATAATAACTGATGTATCCCGCCGCGTTGGTATTTAGTACCATAGAACAAAATGTATCTACAGCAAATGTGTGCCTCATCCATCGTCAGCTCATAGCTTTCCATAGAGCCAATAATATTTGTAATTAATTGTTTCAAATATTTGATCATTACTCCGTTTATTTATCCAATATGTGTGAGTTCCGCTTTCACATGCCAAGCAAGCAAGCAAGTGACGATAGAAGATGGCGTTTGGTAATTAGCATAATCGCTTAACTATTAATCGGCCGTTAAAATGTCAAGAAATAAAGTTATACGCATACTTCTGGCAAGTCGCTTGAAATGTTTACTAATAATAGATGAGTATTTCTTCAAACATAATTCGACTATAAGACTTTTTTTCGCATGACATCAGTTGGCTAAAATTGGCTGCTGGACAAATTTGCCACAAAACACACAAATAACATTGCCATTGGCGAAATTTATTTCTTTTTTGTGAAATCGACCCAAGCTAATTTGTTGTTTACATTCAAATTTTATTCGTTCGAGAGATTACTGACCTGAGACAAGTTTAGCAGGTATAGGTATGTGTGTAAACATAATGTGGGTTGTACTGAGTGGATTGCTTTGTTAAACGCTCATACAAAACGGTCAAATAAAGAGCGCTATCGGTTTTGGATTGTGCTGTTTTGTCCGTTATGGGGCTTACTTGCGCTTTAAGAATAACAATTTGATAATCGTGCTTGGGACATGTGAGTCAGCAGTGCAATGTTTGTAGTTAAAAATTTACATTAATATTACTTTGGGTACCGTTTCTGTTGATTTCAGACACGTTAGATACTAGAAGGACACCACCCACATACCTACTTGAGGAGAACGATGAGTTAAGGTCAAAGTAAAGAAGAATTTATGGACTGACAATGACAACACTTTTTCATTATTGAACATTTCGTTTTTAGAGTATTGTCTATAACGTCATGTATAGAAGGAACGAAAACCTAACGTGGATTAAAACTTTTCTTATTGAATTTCTTCTAAAGTTTGACTTAAAATATAGGTAGGTTGGTAAATTGGTGACTCTCGAATTGCGATTTGCATTCATTGGTTTTTCGGTGGAATGCCAGGATGCTGATGATTGTGACGTTCTGATCAAAACGTTGATGTTGGTTGTACCTTCCTGTTGACAGTAAATACTTTGTCTTGCCCTTATTAATCGCCAATCGCATTTTCGTCGGTGGTTCTGCCAATGATATCGATGTCGTATGCTAATGCTAGCAGAAAATTATGCATCTATCGTTAACCTGGAAGTTTCGTACAAATCTATCCAGTACTAAAAAATCCATTCTTTGGATCTTCTTCAAGATCTTTACATCGAAGCACTCGGTCAGGCTGTTCCTGCTTTAACAAACCAGCGAGAATCATCCATCGTTTTCCTGAAAAGACTTTGGCAAGAAGAATGCCAAAATTTGACATTGCGTTGTATAGCTCGTCTCTATAATTGGTAAGTATTTAGTTTGCACTTCTTGGATCTTCTTCAAGATCCTTACATCGAAGCACTCGGTCAGGCTGTTCCTGCTTAAACAAACCGGCGAGAATCATCCATCGTTTTCCTGAAAAGACTTTGGCAAGAAGAATGCCAAAATTTGACATTGCGTTGTATAGCTCGTCTCTATAACAGGTAAGTATTTAGTTTGCACTTCTTGGGACTTCTTCAAGATCTGGCGCAGTCAAAAAGCTCGTCGTGCAGGCTGCCGAGGCCAGCAGCTTTTTTATTCTATAGTTTGGATATAAGGGTTCTAACTACATATTGGCTAAGTAGACAGCATTTTTAGCTGTAATTTTCCAGGTTTTCTTGTGCACTGATTGTGACTCCATTACGACGGTTTCCTTAATTATCTCGACAAGATTCTGTTTGGGTGGCTTTGATATGTTTCTTTACTATTCGGTAAAACTTTCGATCATTTGGCTAGCCGCATATTTAGCACAGTGTTATAACACAGCATAGCAAAGCCGAGGTTTTAAGGGCATACAATTTTATACTCAATGACGCACTTTCACATTTTGCGACATTAGTCTAACATTAGTCTAAAAACTGGCTGGTTTCCTCTCGCCTTTTGTGCTCGTAATTTTTTTTGAATGGCTTGCGAACCATGAAAAATTTCAGGAAGGAGATTTCGTTTGGCTTTACAATCCCAAGACAAGGCAAGGGAAATCACAGAAACTACAGCTTATCAGATTCAACAAAACCCCAGATGCAAAATGGAAGTTGTCCAAAACAACAGATTAGCAAGGTCCAACATCAGAAGGAGTGCTGAATCTGTTCGGGATGAACAGAATTAAGGTGGGGGTAATGTTACGAAAAGTAGTTAGTAGCGCAGATAGCGAAATACGAATCCCAAGATAAGTCGCAACGTACATACTGGTCCAAAAATTGGTACTAAATACTGGTCAAAAATGTATTCAAACTGGTTTGTACGATTTGTCCGATTTGTCCGGTTTCTGTGATATACATGTACAGACTGTACATGTAGTTTATTTTTAGAAGATAACTTATTACATATGAGTATGGTTAGTTGTAAGTAAGGGAAGTTGCCACAATGTTCTGGTATTTTCTTGAAATTTCTGTATTTAAGATTGAAAGTTTCTGCTTCAGTTCTCTCCAACTCTTCCCCAATTACCGTGACTCCTCCTCAACTGTTCTGCACCATGTATTTCTCCGACGACCGTTCTGAGATAACGGATTCCATTGCATTGCGTAGTTTGCTATGAAACTGTCGTCTTTTCGGAGTGTATGACCAATCCACTGCCACTTTCGTCGTTGGATGGTTGTGCCCATTGGTTCCTGACCCATTCTCTAGTTCGTTGGATATATATGTTCGTTAGACATACGGTTAGGCCAGAAAACCCTTAAGATGTTCCGTAGGCACCTATTTACGAACGTTTGTAATCTTTTTGTGATAGTAGCGGTCACCTTTCAAGTGCTGCACCCATACAACAGCACAGATTCAACATTTGAACGGAACAGTCGCAGCTTGGTGTTTAAGCTGATCGCACTGCTTCGCCATATCATGGACATCATTCCAAACACTGATTTTGCTTTGCCGATTCGGTTCGGTTCCACCATTTTTTTCGAGACAATACTCCCAAGATATTGGAAACTCTCTACTCTCTCTACCGGACCGGTTGTCCAGCAATGTGAACTTGAGTTACTGAGTTAGTGCCAAGGTTGATGATTTTGGTTTTGGCAGTATTAATCTTCAAACCCTTGGTGCAGCTCCATAATCCTGTCATCAGCGTAGTCCAGATATTTGGGTTGATATGTAAGCGTCCAACGAATTCCTCCGTTTCCAGTGGATAAAACTGCGCGAAGTACATCGCTAATCACCAACAAAAAGAGTATCGGCGATAGAATGCAACCTTGTCGTACCACACTTAGGATCTCGAATTCCTCTGACAGCTTTCCCCTATGCAGCACATGACATTTAGAGCCATAATAGGTTGCTTTAATAATAGCTATTAGTTTATCGGGTATACCTCTCCTGCGCAAGGCGAGCCAGATAAATTGTCTGTTGATACTGTCATACGCCTTTTAGAAATCGATGAACAGCAGGTGCAGTGGTGACCGGAATTCAACGCACTTTTAAATAATGATCCGCAGGGTGCTAATGTGGTCGATACAGGAGGTTCCAGTGCGGAAACCTGCTTTTTCGGCATCGAGTCTATCTTCCAGATGTTCCTTAGTTCGCTCAAGTACTACTTTGGCTATTACCTTAGCAACTGCAGGTAGAACGCAAACGCCCCTCCAGTTTTCGCACTCCATAAGACTACCTTTTTTAGGGAGCTTGACAAGATCTTCTACACGACCTACAGAGTTGAATTTTTGTGAGCAATTCAATATCTGCGATGCCACGTGTGACACGTGTCAAGATTCGCGTATGGCCCGTGTGATGCATGGAAATTGGGTTAATCTTTGAAATAGGCTTCCATCGCGTCAACTTTTTGAGGTCCTTATTTACCACACTACCTAGAGAGCTGAAATTGTATGTTAGTATGTCAGTGTTATGGGCCATTCTTGAGATCCCGCGTCTGACGTATGTCTTGAGTAGCATGTGGCGCGTGTGATGCGTGGAAAAGTGGTTTTTTTTTACTTCTTTCAGGTCCTTTTTAACCAATTTTCACATGTGTGACGCGTGTGTAGTGTGTCCATGTTTTTTTACATTAATATATTTTTTTGGTGGGCCTGGAGCTGTATGTCGCAAATTATGACTCCGATAACTGCATTCCGAAAAACAGCCAACATTTCCAGCATTCTGCCTCATTTCTGTTCGCCTTTGCCTGTCTCTCTTATTGCGAATAATTGCACTTTGTCTCAACTAAGTTATTGTTCAATTTTCATATTTTGTTGCTATAACAACATTAAGAGATGTTTTTTTATTAACAGAAATTAAATTGCGTCAGCAAATGCATCTGCCTGTCTGTCCATCAATTGGCCGCGGTCATATAAATTAATTTGAAAAATTTGTCCGCAAAGTCAGCAAGCGATGTGCGGCTGTTTTTTCTATTAACAATTAATTATTAACGCAATACATTTGGCCATTTCAAAAAGCCGCGCGTGCCTGCATTAAAAAAAAAAACCCGACTGCTTATACCGCAGTTGGAGGGCAATTTATATGCAAATTTATTGCGCCTGCGAGCGATCGAAATAATAATTATTAACTGTCGAACTTTTGATCACTTGGGAATGGAATGGAATTCAGGCCTGCAGTGCGCTCGTATTGTTCAATGATGATTAACGGGGATACCCAGTGTCCAGTGCTGCAGTATGTTGTAAAAATGTCACAATCAAGTGCAGGCGAACTGGCATCATGGACGACTTTTAATCGGCCAGTTCAGTCCAGTTTCAAGACAGGAGACAAAAGGAAGTTTCTGTCATGTGGCACACCCTTACCACATAAATTATGTTATCCGTGGCTGGGCTTGTGCCCCACTTTTGCTAAATAGTTAAATAATTGCATCTCAAATGTAGTTCATTGCCAAATTGAAATTCGTATCTGTAGCTACGAGTAGATGGAAATCCCATAAATAAAATTACTCAATTCTGAATTGAAGTAGGAGTAAAGTGAAGTGAACCGAATTGGAGCATTTTTCTGTCACTTTTGTGTTTGTTTCTTGCATCGGAGTGACACACTCGTTGCTGAAGAACAATAGTGTGAAGCCATTGGCACTGTGAAGGTGCGCTCAGAGCAATTTACTTCAATTTACACGATTTCGTTGCAGGTCTCTGACAGTCAGTTCCAAACGTTACAATTGACAGAAATTTACAAGCTTGCCATTCGTTATTGTTCACCATTACAAACGGAGCAATAAATGCCTTCATTTAGTTGAGTCGTTGAGTGTATAACAATCATAGTGTCAACTGTCAACTCCGAAGCAACGCCCACGCGCATGCGCTTATTGACTTTGGGCGATTCTCAAAGTCAATGGGGCTGTTAGTCTGCTACTGCCAGTGCCAACTGCCAATTTGTTAGTTTTTCAAATACTTAACGATTAGTTGCCACACGTGCGCGGTTGAAAGTTGAATAGAGAATAATCACAAATCAGTGTTTCGAAGTGCACTACAACCACATCTCAATCGAATGTCATCTTCGAAGTCGAGGTGACCGGGTGCATCATCATTGCCAAGATCAATCGACATGTTATTAGTTTGCGATTAACAAGTGTCATTGTGAGACTCATTGCTAAAAGTTCCAACTAGCTTTTCTCTTAGTAAGCGTTTTATTGCAACCATCACTGGCTATTGCCTATGATTTGTTGCAGTTCCTCCTTGCAAACGTCACTATCGGTAATACGTATTCATTTACTGCCTCATTATGCAAAATAGGGTAATTGCCCATATCACACGCTGACAGGGACAATCTCTCAGTCTTCCAATTATCACATACCAAGTCGATTCGCATCAGTGTGCCCCTCTTGCAGTGCTTCAGACTGCAGACTTCTGCTAAAGCGTTGATGCATTTAAGCGTGAACATGAGATTGCATGCAAAGTGCACGCGATATATTTTGACAGAATGACTGATGGCGGTTAGGCAGGCACGCAATTATTTATTTCACCAGTTGCATGTAGATGTCGGTTCATATTATTTAACGTAAAGATTTTTTTCATCCAAATATCAGAATGATATGACTTTTGCGGTTGGATCAAATATTTAATTTTTTTATTTGCGAGATAACGATATTTTTTCAAAACTGGGCATATTTATTGATTTTAGAGACATGCCCTGTTCCCTGTTCAAATAAACGAAATCGAGAACATTTACGACAGCTATGTATTTGGAAAATTAAAAAAAAAAATTAGTCCTCGGTTCTTTGGCGTAACAGAACGAAAAAGTTTATACCGCGTGCCAATAATTTACGTAAGTAGAATAGACGATCAATTATCTTAGAAATTGAAGAAAGATATTATATACCATTAATAAGGGTTTGAATTATTTTTTCACAATTAAAAATATAAAATAACTTAAGAAAATTTAATGCTATACACACAACTATAATATATACGCCTTTTGGTTGTTCTGGTTGTGATTTAATGGACATGTGAGTTGAAAGTGAGTTAATGTGAGTTTTGTGGAAGCTAAAGTATAATAGAAATTGTATTTATGAACTTTTTTTAAATATCGTACAAATACAGGATCAATAATATGTCGTGACCTGGAAGCTCTAGGGTCATTATTTATGGATAGCTTTAAATCTTCATGTAAAAAGTTGATAATTGGAGACCAGAATTTTCTTAATTGAATTGAAATTGACATTAAATTCTCCACTGAAAATTATCACTATCATATCCTCACCTTTACCCATATATTTTTTTTTATATATTTAAACCTATTGCCAAAGGAATACTCCCTGAATGACTTGCGCCACGGCAATAAGGTATGCTAAGCCTTTTATTAAAATTAAGCATTAAATTGGAGAAATGTTATTTACAATAATCGCGTTCCTCACGTTTGTAGCCGGTTTCAAATTATTTTCTCGGAATTCTCTGTGATTCATTGAAAAAAGCAATACGGAAAAAGACGCGAGTCCAAATGCTTTAATGAATGGATCATGGTCAAAGAAAAGGAAAAAAAAATTGACCAAGAAAATATTACAAAAAATATAAAATACGTGAGCCTTCAAAATTCCATTGAAAAATTCGGTCTTTCAGGAACTAGCTGACTTCTTTCTTGAAAGCCAACAAGTCGACAATGAATTGTACGGGATTCGTTTGTAGTACCAGGCCTAAAAACGAAAAAGGCACGCACAACTATCGTGCCGAAAAGCTCCAACGGCAAACATTGCACATTAAATGGAATGGAAATAATGCCCGTTTTAAAAAATTAATAATATCTTCTAAAAGACCCAAAAAATACCACCAAAAGAGCCTTAAAAGAATCACAAAAGACCAACAAAGAACCCCGAGGGACCCTCAAAAGTGTAACAAAAGACCCCCAATAGAACTCTAAAGTCCCTAAAAAGAATCACAAAAAACTACCACAAGAGCCCCAAAAGAACATCAAACGATTCCAACAAGAAACCAAAAGACCCTTAAAAGAATCACAAAAGACCCTCCAAAGAACATCAAAAGATTCCAATAAGATCCCCAAAAGACCCCCAGGAAAATTACAAAAAAAAAAACCCAAAAGATCCCTAAAAGACCCCCAAAAAGATAGTCAAAAGACTCCCATTTACTAGTGAACTTAGTCAGTAAAATCAATCACACTTTCTAACATCATTATGTCGCACTCTCAATTTTACCCACTACCAAACTCGCCTAAAGAAGTATAACTTCAAAAATCTGGCAAACTTATGGTCAACGCAATGATTGTGAGCCCGAAGGGCGAAGCTTATATTCCAATGACATGAACACTTTTCAGCGAACGTGTGTACATTTGTACGTTTGTTTGTCGTGTCGTATATCTAGGCTGCTACCAGTCAAAATTTGATGGGGCTTGTTTTAAAACAATTGGTTAGCGCTCGGCTTGCGAAGGCGTCACGTTTTCATTCATAGGGGTTACGAGTGCTACCCTGAGAAAACTGAAAAATATACTCAATCTACGCATCGCTATCGATTTTTTTAAACCCCAAACGTTTGCAAAGTAAAATGTGTTTTTTCAGTCTATTTCAAAAATAGCTTATGACTGATCATATGAAAGACCTGCATTTAACGTTGCATACTATTAGGCTTCTAAGATAAATTAGGCCTGAGACTGAATTACAACTTAATATACATAGACGGGTGTATGTAGTGACTCGCCTAGCAGAATACATTAGCTCGTGTGTCTATAATAGTGGAAAGTTTCTGGTAGGAACTCGTACATCTCGGCTTCTATCAGTCAGAATTTAATGGGCGCGTGTAAAAAAATTTTTGTAGAAAAACAAAAACAAAATATCACAACAATTTTTGCCAATCATCTTCTTCTACTTCTTAAAACATAATTTATTTAATCTGACAAATCTGAACAAAAAAGCGATATCACAATATCAGAGGTATCGTTAAATTCAAAAGATTTATTATTTCTGTAATGCATTAACATTCAATCGAAAATAGTTTCACACTTTTCAATATTTTTAGAGCGTTCTATATATAGAAAGATAAACCGCTAAGCGCACTCAAAAATTAATTGTTTCGCTGAGAGAAGTGATGTTATGCGAGTCAGTAAAATTTATTATTACCCATTTGGGAAAGGATAGGTATGCTAAGTCGTAAAGTGACAAACACTCACTCATGGGTCTGCCTTTCTATTTCTATTGCAAGAATGAGACATTAGGAAACACAATATGTGTGATGTGCATACATTCGGAAGTATATAAGAATGTTTTGCATTTATTTTTACACTTAAAATGGAAAATCAAAAGCATCATTCAGTCTTTCATCGGAATTCTCATCAAATTAGTGCTGGAAATATCAAAAGCGGAAAATGTCATTGCTTGCCAACGGGTAATTCAATCACTCAACCGAAATGTTACCCGGCGCTAAGTGTACAGTCACACGATTTATGTGATGAATTGCTGAGTGAATGTGAAGAGCAAAAAAAATGTTGTTCTATATTTTTCAGCGTTTAGCTTCAAGGAGGCGTGTACAAAGCGAAAGTTAAATGCCAAACTGTTGCACTTGAATGATTTTCCCTTTACCGAAAACACCGATACAATGGGTTGTTGTCATTCTGTAATTAAACGTTTCACAATTGAAGATAACATGTTTGACATGTATTATGACATTTAATAGTTCAAGTAAGAAAAGTTGGTAGGTTTCCTTTATTTTATTGTATTCAATAGATGTATGATGATGGGGGATCATTGGGTGTTGTAAGGTTCAAAGTTTAACTTACGCAAACGAGCCACTCAGTTTAGGCTTATTTGCAATATGGTTAAAAAAGGGTAGGAAAAGCATTTATACCCAGAACTACCAGAATACTGTGTTGATCGTATTTCACTGCATCCATCCATACTGACGTTTTCGTAGCTTTCCCATCACATCACTTGTAGCTTATTGACTCCTTCTTATATAAATATATCACTCGGTTTCTAAGCTCTTGGACAAATTCTAAAGTCACTTCAGATGCAATCTACCCCTTCGTCCAATAATAAAATGCAGTTGTATCTCTATTCTTGCACAAGTCGATAATTGCGACCCCAAATTGCAACTTTAGGTAATCAGAATTAGGTAGATGGGAATGGTCTAAGAAATATCAAACATTTAATCCGTTTTAAGACAATTTCAACCAAAAAACTACGGCTTTAGATTTGAGGAGCGGCCGATGAGTCCGAATTTAAATGGTTTTGTAAGCTTAACACTATTGCACTAAAAAGAAAACCTTGTACCTATTACATAAACAAAGCTAGGAGGGGATAACTTTTCTAATTTGTACATATGCGACACGAAACCAGAGAGTTGTTAGTGATCAGAAACTCATCAAATCCTTGATCACTTTAAAACGTTGATGTTGTTGATGATGCTTAAGGAGGAACCAAATATTTGTGGATAACACTAGCATTGTTTCCAGAAAAGTCTTCAAAGCATTTGTTTAAAAGGTAAGGAATTTGAAAAGCATGTGAGTTTTTGTTTTTGTCACTTTACTGTTTTACACCAGGCCAAAGAGTTTCTACGTTCACAAGGTCTTGCATAAAAATCATTCTTGCCCTATTGATAGTGCACCTTGTGATCCAAAAAATGGTGAACTAAAAACTCCAGACGGTTCAGCAATAGTTCAGCTACTGGAACATAATGTTATGAGGCTCACAAAACTTTACTATATAAAAAAAAATTAAATTGATTACATTAAAAGGCACAGTAGACGAATCCTTGCTAAGCATCACTCACAGAGACGCAGAAGCTTGGAAGTCTCTTAGTGATTATGCAGTAAGTAATTTCTTTCGAAAACTTTTTAGAAAGCCGCTTGAATGGAATGAAGAAGATGAAGATCTAATCTCTGTATGAAAAAGATGAAGATCAAATCTCTGTACTGCGCTTACAACTTCATGAAGCTATGTCGAATATTGAAGATTAAGATCTAAACTCTGTAATGCTCTTACAACTTCATGAAGATGTGTCCAATATTGAAGAAATAACATCCATACATGTTGAAATAAAAAATAGAAATTAGAAGAGCTATCTGTGAATATAGTGGAGAACTGGATTGCTGAAAAAGGAGTATTGGGGCGTAGGGAATAAGAATAACTACTGAAATAATCAATTAAGCGATGGTGTGGGAATTGAAGACGTTCTAGTACTCGAGAGAAATGTCGGTTCGAATGAGGTAATATCTAGCAATTGCTTGGAATAGTCAATACAAAACAATGTCGTCAGTGAAGTCATAATTACACTTCAAAGAAAGTCAGAAAACAGACTTTCAATAAGCAAAAAATAATCCCACACTGATTTTCGTTCAGCCATTCGTAACTTTGCATTCACTTAATAAAGGGAATTTCGGTTAAATACAAATTAGACGTATTGAGAATTTTCATTTCCACTAAAAATATGTTCGAAGCTTGCTACCTCCGAATCACTGCTATTATCAATACGTGCGCTGGCCAGTACCACAATTACCGCATTAGTGCGCCATTTCGATACCACTATCCTCGGGAGACATATTAAGGGTTATTTGATAGTTTTTAAATCCAATCTGTAGCGTTCAAGTACGAGAAGTGCGAAGTCTGAAACCTGTAAGGGCTCGACAAATGCAAAAATAGTGGATGGGAGATCATTTCCCATTTACTTCCTTACAGATCCTGCTGAAGGTGTTATGTAAAATACCCAGTTTAGCAGCGTGGCTTTCCACCGCCTAGTGACCTGTACTAATAGCCACAATTCTGGCAATATCCTATTAAAGTTTTGATATTAACTCTGTGGTGCTCTTTTGATTGCAGGAGAGCTATAACATTCTTATGGAAAGAGAGAATTTGTTCCTTGACTAAGCTCAGTGAACAGCTGACTGTTTCTATAGAGCCGGTGTCCTTCTTCGCTAATTCCTCTGCTTTCTTATTACAACCGATTTTTCTGTTCCCTGGTACCAAAACAATGGTTATGTCCAGGATTTACTTACTCGAATTTCTGCTTGGCACTGTTTAAGAAGTTCATGTTTACATGTTGGCTGTATATACACATATACCAACCATTTCAATGGTTCGTATTTTGGCATATTACCCTACAAGCCTTCCTTATCGCTGAAATATTTACCTAAAAGAAGCCTCTGTTACAGATAATTTAACTAAATCGCGACACTACACTACAGTCGTAGTCGTGTTGTGAACTAATAACTGACTGAAGATCTTACAAACGCAACCGGAACGAACCCGGTTTTGACCAGTGTTGAAACTGAAAGCGGGGACTTATACAAAGAGGTAAGAGTGCACTTTCAATTGCCTACGCTAATCTTGGATACTACTGAACCTTATTTCATCACTGTAAATTGTTTTTTGACCCGGAGTTTATAGGCTATACTTTGTTGGTCAGTGGTAGGGATATGCCCACATGCCCATGCATTCATTTGAGGCAAATCGATTATGTAAGACTGGGCAAGTTTGTCAAATCTAATGACTTCAAAGATTCGACTTAACATCACATATTAATATTGCAACTTAAAACTAATCAATAAAATAAATAAAAGTTCAACTGAGGTATTTGTTATCTTTGCCCCTATGACTTTGATAGATTAAGTTTTTCTGAAAAGACACCTGCACCGACTTCATTCTTCATCCAAGATCAATCAGTGTAGATTGTCACGTCAAATTGCCTCGTTAATTTAACGTCCTTCCAGTTTTTTTTAGTCGGAAACTCGAAATCAAAGATGGAGTTGAAGATCAGTATTGGATGCAGTAGTCAGTAAATGATGATGGGTCGTACTGCACTGCACGTCGCGACATATTTGATAAATATGTCAGGAGGTAGTTTAATACGGTGTTTTAGGTATCGGTGGAACATGACTGTAAAGCTCATTATCGAGCTGTAAAGCTCATTATCGCGCAAGAATCGAGATATTACTATATTGGCAACAATCCTAGGAGCAGTGTGACATCCACACAGCAATTCTTTGATAAAAACCAGGACCACATTACATAGATTGCATTAATAGATTTTCGCGACGATTCTTACCTTATTTAGAAGGTCACTTTTCAAAAAGAAAAATATTAAATGTAGAAAATACCGGGCAACTTGTCACAAAATCCTTCAGCTTTGATTGCTGACTACGAAAATACAATGATTTAACGGTACGCGTTTAATGTTTCGTGCGACTGATGAATTCTCCTCATAGGATTCACAAGTTGACACATTGCTTTTGACCAAAAATAAAAATAAAATTTTGACAACTTTATTAGATCGGACAAGAGTTCTTAGCCCATTTTCCTGTGATTTCTTGGCCAATTGTCAGCAAGAAAGAATTCATGTGCTGCTATAATGCAATTACATTCATTTTCATGTGGCATCTCAGCAGTTGTTCTGCTGGGCGGTTGGCATTGGCAATGACACTTTGGTTAGCAATAAAATAATCTGCCCTAATAAATTGGTTACATGACGAGCGGCATTACGAGATTGTTTGCATTGGTTTTTTCCGTTCGCTTGTCGTCGACGTGCTAGTGGGAGAATTCAGGTGCACTGACATTTATATTGTTTTGTTGTTCTGTGAGGACCAGTTTATAGCTTAGGCACATAATTAACGGTTTATTTCTGACTGTTTTTGTCATCATAATTATTTTGTAATGCAGCAATGTGGTATCGTTAGGCCGTCGCATCGCATGCCACACATTTTTCAATGATGATTGAATGCGATGAAAATATTTTCACTTTTTCGTTTCTTTTCGTTTTTCAAATTAATTCTCTTTGCTAACTTAAAACACTACATTCAGTTGGCCCTAGATACAAGTATTAATGAAGTTCATGTTTCAAAGTGCAAAACGTGCACTGTCCGCGGATTTGTTACAAATAAACAAAGAATTAACCAACAATCAAGCATAGACTGAGTATGTGAAGAATTTCGTATTTGTTGAATGATGACCAACAAACAAAAAATTAAATTAAGAGAACAAGGATCCTTATAAATTAATGTAAATTGCAGAAATTAAAAACAAATTTAACTGCAACTGTTGTAAGCTTTTCCCACTCTTCAATCACAGAATGGAGAACTCGCACTGCTCTACCGAGGTCGGGAGGAAAATTCGAAAATTTAGGCAAGATAACGCGCTATCATGCGGTTTCTTTAACGTCATAATTAATGCGAAACTCTCAGGTCCACGATAAAGGCACAATTATCTTCAAATCTGTTCAACTGACGACATTGATATCATTGGCAAAACTCAGTGAGATTATTTTATAAATTGCTTGTCACGAAAGGGTTCTCATTTCGCCGTTCGGATCCGGCCTTAAATTGAAGGTCCCTTCCATTTGTGTCCAAAAATATACATGCGCAACACAAATGGTCGCGAAAAGCTAGGCCTTGGTTCGGTCTGTCGCGCCGATCATTATTATTATTATTAACTATGGTTGGTTGCCGCCACCAAGTATGGTCTTCGGTCATAGTAGTGGAGCCTCCAATTCCTCAGTCAGCTGGCTAATTAGCAACTCTTGAAAGTGCTCTTCCCATCGCTCTTAGATGCCTTTGAGATCGGCGATCAGATTACCATCTTTGTCTTTGCAGTATGTGCAATGCGGTGTATACTCTTTGGTAGAACTTATGCGCCTGGTACGATCCTTGCTTTCTGTACTATTCTAGTTCACGGACGAGATTCTTTTCCAAGGCTGCTTTCTTTCGCCGGTGAACTGTTTTCTCATGTCTTCTGAGCTCTTCGTTCCGATCCCTATGACTACTGCCTAAAATGGAGTCAGAAGTACTAATGACCGTATTATTAAGGCGTGTCCATTTCTCTTTTACGCCTGACATCTCAGTCGCAGGACTTACTCTTCCTGCATTAAGGGCGAGTCCTCTCTTCCCTTCTTTTTCTTTATGAAGGGCAACCGTATTGATTCGAATCTGATTCGCATATGCAGTCTTTCGTGATGATGCAATCCGCAGTCGGACGGATGTGCCAACGTCGACACGGACAACTACCTCATTGGTCTGGTGCAAGAAGATAGTGCTCCGTGTCGACATTGGCACATCGGTACGTTCGTACCGTCATCAGGTTCGGGTTGTGACGGCGGTCTATCAACATATGGTCTATGTAGTTGCGAGTGGCTCTATCAGAAAATACCTAAATGGCTTTGTGGATATTTCTACGCGCAAACCTTGTACTCGCAACGACCAAATTATTGCTTGCTGCCATCTCTATGATTCGTTGTCCATTGTCATAAGGGTTCTCGTGTAAGCTATGGGTGCCAATATACTGACTAAAAACTGGCTCCCTATCTATTTTAGAATTCATATTTGATTTTTACATCATACTGAGGGCAGGCATGGAGTTCCCGTTCGACTGATTCAAAGAATTCTTCTTTTTCATCATCTAGGGAATCCCCTGTAAGTGCGTGAACGTTTATGAGGCTTATGTTTTTAAATCTGTCCCGCACGCGAAGGTTGCATAGCCCTTCATTTATTGCTCTAAAGCCGATAATGGGGGGTTATATTCTTTTGCTGACTAGAAACCCCACCCCGGGCACATGATGTCTTGCATGACAGCTATAATATATGTCATATTCTGATTTTTGTAAGACACCATTGCCCGTCCACCGCATCTCCTGGATTGTAGTTATGTCAGCCTTATATTTGGACAGGGTATCGGCCAGCTGCACAGCAGCAGCAGCTCTATACAGTGAGCTGACGTTCCACGAGAAAATTCTTAAATAGTTTAGCCCTTTTCGTTGCCGTGGTAGTCGTCGTTCATCAGTGTATCCGAGGCTGATTTTGGGTTCTGTATTAAAGTTTTTTTACGGGCGAGGTTATTGGCCTCGCGCCAACCTAGCCCGATCATTCAGTTTTTCCTGTATTGGAGGAAAATTAACGGCGGCCACCACGTGCAGGTTTGATCGCACTGCCGACAGTCAGAGATAGTTACGGCCACTTCCAATTCTGATGCATTTTGTGTTATTCCCCCTATTATTCTAAAGGGCTAACCTCCAATATATTGTCATAGCTATTAAAAATGCACAACTAAAAGTTATCAGGACTATCTGTAAGGGGTTAGGAATTTGTATGGCGCTAGAATAAATTATTTTATACTTTTTTGTTCGTTTTAAATTATAAATGTATTTTTACTCAAATATCTATTTTTGTTTAACGCTTTATTCTTAAATAAAAAATCGATTAATGTTATGAATAAAGATCAAAAATACACTAACACAGGTTAAGAAGTAAATACTACTAATCGCAATCTATTGCTTTGTTCAGGAGAGTAATTCTTACAATAGCATTATTGAGCATTTTTGTATCGAGATATATTTTATTCCGATTTGTGATAATGTAAATGAAAAATTGACAGCGTTTAACAGCACAAAGATTGTGATTTATGTTGAATTAACAAACCCTTAATGAAAAAACTGAATGAACTTGAAACAGTCCGCCGACAAGAAGACTCGATTAATTTTTGTTTAACATTAATTATCCAATTCACCAAATAGGGAAATCTTTCAGCTAAACACCTGCCATCGCATTTAAAAAAAAAAAACTTAAATCAAGGTCTGCCAGGTGATCGGCAGACATATAAATTGGCCTTGAAAGTTCGATGTACAAAAGAAAGCAGCAGGAGTCTTGTCCGAAGTGCATGAATGGCGAAAATGGCAATTAAATCAGTAATAGAAGCTTTTTTTTTTTATTATTATGCCATAAACAATAGATGAGCTCACCCTCTTGTTGCTGTGAATGCACCACTGCCACAGCAACAACTCAATTTGTACGCGACTAACAGATATTTTCAGCTTTTGCTTCATTCGCTCAATGATTCATCTCGACGAGATGCAAATTGATCAGCGGGATCAGCTCGAACTCGATCATTGAAGCGAAAACAAAAATGTAAAACACTTAACGTTTGCAACCGGCAAGTCTATTGATCAGTTTTGGCCAGTGACTGAAATTAAGATATTTGCGCATTATCGGTCTACGGTCTATTGATTTCATTATTTTTGGTGTACGCCAATTAGCGGAACGAACGCCATTCTAATGGCAAATATTCGTTTCTTTTGTTCTTTTGTTGATTGGTTTTTTTATTTACCCAAAAAAATTATACAAAAGTGCAGTCTATTTTAATATTATTTGTTGTACATATGTTTTAATTAGAAAGAACCACTTGGATTAATTGGTGTTTTATAACTCGTGGTGTCATGGCGCAGTGTGGAAATGCACATCACATTCACAACATATTAACCTTCTTTCATCATCAAAATGAGACAAGTGACAATGGATTGTTGAGTTCAAACTCTAGAGGAAACGAGATGGGTACATTTAGGGTTGTTTGATAAGTCAGTGCCTGACCGCCTGACTGTCCACGTAAATGATAATCTTCTTTGAAGATAGTACATTATGCTTTAACCAACTCATAATCTCTTCAGTCGCTATCACCTCAGCCTGGTATACAATGCAGCGATCAGGTAGACGAACAGAGATGCTTACTTTCAGCTTGTCACAGAAGACTTCTTCTCCTACTTTAACGTCTAGCTTAGAGCCATCCGTGAAAAACTGTATGGTTTCATTATCGGCTACGGATCCACTGTTCTAGTCGTTTCTGGAAAGTATTGTTGTCCGAAAACCTTTTTGAAAGCATAACACTGGTGTTATGTAATCAAGTTTCGTCAGCTCTTGCCATTTAGTTATGGTGTAGTGCCCTTTTTGAAGAATTTTCCACTGATTGACAGCTAACAGTCGCGTAGCCCATATACCAAAAGGAGGGAAAAAAGCATTCCAATCTTAAAGAAATGATACAGACGTAACGCTCAAAAAACGAAGCAAAATTCTTAGATAAAAAACTCACATGGGAAAAACATCTTAAATTGGTGACCAAAAAGGCCACAAAAGCGTTATCCTGGGGACTAAACCCAAATGATCGAACCCAGCATTTTTTACGGGTCGATAATATGGTGGGGAAAAACAATACAAAAGCTAAACAAAAGCTAAACAAAAAACAAAGGCTAGCGTATGTAGGCATATCAGGGGCAGTGAAAACTACACCTATCGCAGGCGCTGTTAAATCTAACCCCATTATACACATAGCCAAACAAGTAGAAGCCATATCCCTTCACAAAATATATAACTTAAAACAAGGAAATCACAAGGGCACTTGTGTATACTAAAAAGATTAAAAACCATAAAGGACCTAACCCGAATATGTGACCAAAACTCCATAACAATAAGCTTTATACACAAATATGAAACCATCATTCCCAAAAGGGATGAATGAAAAACAAACCCAAAGTGGATCCGAGATGGATCACCGACGGATCAAAAATAAGTGAAGAAGTAGGAGCAGGAATAGTCAGACCAAGGTGGTACAGATACATTTCACTATGCATTATAACTCTACAATATTACAAGCGAAACTTTACGCAATAAATTCTGCAACGGAAAATTTGCTGGCAAGAAGGCTGCTAACAAGGATAAAAATAAATATAATGTCCGATAGTCAAGCCGTGCTTAAAGCACTAAACAAGCATGAATTCCGATCAAAGGCGGCTATGGAATACCATAATGCCCTTAATAAACTGCAAAGAACAATAAGATTAAAACTTATTTGTGTACCAGGACACGAGGGACACACTGGAAATGAGATGGCCCACTTAATGGCAAAGAAAGGTACTGAAACTCCGTCCATAGGACCAAGCGCTCTATATGGCTAAAGCAACTCAGACATAAAGAGTGAGTTAACAAAAACAGCCAGTAAAAAATAAAAGCCCCCCGACCCCGGGCTCGGATCACTTCTTAATTTTTACAAAAAGTGTTGTCCATCTGAGATACACATGCGTATAAAATTTGAAGTAACACGGGTACTTTTTTTTATAAAATTTGTATGGATGCCCACTGACCCCGTGGCCCGATCACTTTCAAATTTTTACAAAAAGTGTTGTCCATCTAAGATAAACATGCGTATAAATTTTGAAGAAAATCGGGTAAATTTTGTAAAATATTTGTAATGGAACCCCTGACGCCGAGCCCAAGGGGCACCAAATTTTAAAAGAAAGTATTGTCGTGGGAGATACACACGTGTGTAAAGTAAAATCGGGATTTAGAAAGTGGGTTCAAAATTTATTACAAGATCTGACCAGCCAGCCAGCCACGGGCACGCGAAGTTAAAAAAGAGAATTTAATAAAAAGAAATTCCTGAACTTCGACGATATAAGAGCAAAAGATGCCCTAAAACTCAAAAAATAAGAGTTAAGAATCTTGTGTGTTGACGGGACATTATACCTGCATCTACCATCTGCAAAAAATAGGAATCAGTAATAAAGAGACCATTTGTATACATGCGCAACACAAATGTTCGCGAGAAGCTAGGCATTGGACCGCAATGGTCTTATCAATAACAGATACTGCAATGAAGAAGAGGAGACAATGGAACACCTCCTAGTAAAATGCCCAGCCCTTAAACAAACAAAGCTTAAACCATGGGCAAAATAACGATCAGAAAGGATGAATACAAACAAATTCCATCCAAAGGAACTATTAGCTTTATTCATAAACTAACCCATACATGTCGCGGTGCAAGTGGATTGATCACACCCCAACTCCTTATCGTATCGTATAATTGATGTAGTTACTGTTGTTTCACTAGAAACCAATACCGCAAACTTCTTAACGCCTGAAGTTGAAGTTTCGTGCAACGCAAAGTTGCAATACCTCCTACAGCAACTCTCACCAAATTATCTTAAGAAATGTTTGTCATTTTTGGTAATATGGGGATAATAATGTGATATGTACTCGTGTGGACAACTATGCATAAGTACTACAGAAACCCAAAACAAACCATTCGAAATTAGAAAAGGGGAAATATTGGCCGACATGTATGTGATAATGATATGAAAAATATGATAAAAGAGCTCCAATTTTTGTTAAACTAATAAGGGGCGACTGACGACATCATCTGCCTGACATTATAACTATATATTTAATTTATAATTTGCGACCCCCAGAAAAAAAAATATATATATACATACGTACATACTGTGATTTATATTAAGCATGGTAAGGTCAATAAGTATTCCCTCCCTTAGAATACTCTGTGAACAGCGCAATTAGGTACAAACAACGTGTTGATAAGATACTCGTATAACAAAATGTAGACTACGCTCACTATGCGAGCAGCTTTGTTTTTTTATATGAATGGAATGTACGTTGACTGTGTAGAAGAACACAAATCGCTCTGTTTGTAGTTGCTGGTTGCCTGGTTGGAAATTTTTGAATTACAGTCGCCGCGCTGTGCGGCGCTGGTTGGTGGCTGTTTTTTATATCGTCGATTTGTTGGTGGCACACCTCTTTTTAGAATTTCATTTTTTAATCTTTATAATTCTTACTTGGTTTATGTTTTTTATTAAACAGATAGTTCGTGTTGGGTGAACGGAAACTGGTTAACAACCGGGAAGTGAGGATTGGGCGATTCACTTGTGAAGATGCTTGACTGCTGTTTGCCCAAAAATTAATCGTTACGACTTGTTAACAGCATTAATTCCATCTGATCCCGGCTTTGATACCGCAATTTATATTAATGATCAATTTGGCATTTGTTTAATGGACAACCAATAACGTAATATACGCGTAGAGGGTGACAGAGTGTTACGTGGTTAGCTTAGCTTTCTTTTTGTAGATGAGTCCGTGTATTGTAGAGATGTGCAATGTCGTTACTTTGAGTAATCACGAGTACCCGTTACTTTTGATGCAAATACCAGTTACTTTTTATTCGTTACAAAGTAATCATTCACTTTTTAACGAGAAGAGAGAACAGTACGATTACCTATCTAACCATATAATTGTTACTGGTGAATTTGTATATATGGCTCGTAGAACACTGTTGATTTTGGAATATACTTTCATTAAGAAAAAAGACTTCTTTTTCAAAATATGTTTTTATTATGCGAAAAAAAACCAACGATATCTATTAATTCATTTTTTAATATAAATATAAATATAAAATAAAAATTAACTCTACGATCGATTCATACATAATTCAAAGACTAGAATAAAAAGAACGCTAAAAAGAAATTTAACTAAATTATAAGATAAAATCTTGATTAGCATTCAAAAAAATTATTTTTTCAAAATTTTTAATTATTAATTATTAATTAATGCGACAACGCCTATCAGAAAATATTTGCCCACTTTTTGAAATATTCTCTCCGAAGGCACAGAAGTTGTCACTATTGAAAGGTGCTTTTTGCCTAACCTTGCTAACCGTGGGTATACCAGCTCCCTTGTTTGCAACGGGCACAAACTTTAAATCAATAACTGTTGGCAACTTGAATTTATATAGTTCGAAACTAAACGCATATAATTATATTTAGAAAATAAATTCAAACAGGCAACACAAACATTAACATACAACTCATACAACTGCTGTGTGAACTGCTGTGAACTTGTGTACTATACTTTTGATATGTTTTTCTCGTAGAAATCTGGCAGTAGTCTATCTCTTTTTTTGTAAATATACTATTGCTGACCAACCAATTTCACAACGGCACGGGAAAACGAGAGAAAAATCGTCGTCTATTGTAATACTTACTCTCTTCACCTTGCATAATTTCCAATATATCAATAGTCTCTACACAAAACAATAACCAAAATATTCGTACCATGCAAACATGATACACTCGTAAAAGAATAAAAAGTAACGATGAGTAACGATAAGTATTTCATTAGAGTAATCGTTACTTCGGGTAGTTGCATGTAACGGGTATTGAATACCGAATAGTTACTACCCGCACACTTCTAGTGTATTGAGTATGAGTGGAGCTTAACAATTGTTATCGTTTGTTGTTGTTCTGTCATGTAGTAGTCCGTGGCAAGGTGAGTGTGTTCGGCTTCGGACTTGATAACAAATTAAAGATTCCAAAATTGTTCTTCATCAGAGTTCACAGATTCAAACGTTTCTTGCCAAGCGTCTTTGAGCAAATCAATAAAAAATGTGGCACTTAAATTGGAACCTTGCGGTGGTCTCTGACGTAATCTGAATTTCCGCACTGTACAGTAGTATGATGATTTAATTTGCCAGTTTTTGTAATATTAATTGAATAATTTTGAAGGCTACGATTATGAATTTATATGTTATATACATCAACCTAATACAAAAACCTTATTGGTGGCTGGGTCAGATCTTGTGATAAATTTTTTTGTTAAATGCAAATTCTGTCGGACACTCTTAACCTAATAACAACTATACAAGAACATACTTTCCAGTCTATATATAAATTTATGCTTTTAAATGAATTTATTTCTTCTTGATCTTTCTTTATTACTCTTCACAGTCTGCATATTACGGTAGCGGTTTCCATTAACCGTAACGGGTTAAATATGGATCCAGCATGCCTCTAGAATAAAATTCACACCAAACAGTTCATTTGTAAGGATGTTATGACGTCTCGTGAATGGCTGACTTGTCAAAATATGACAATTTTGAGCCAAATATTGACTTAATTGCTGAGAATAATTTGTGTTTAGTGCACGTTAAGTTGAAGCGTGCTTTGTTTCACGATTTAGTGGTAGACGCTGACGAGTTAAAACGTCAAAATAAAACCAGAGTAAACTCACGGCATACACAAAAAAAAATGGATTGCTTTAAAGCCGATTTAATTCCTTTTTTTATTTTATACTAGCTATTTCCGGGAGCTTCATTTTCTGGGAAACTTTTGAAACTTTTCTTTCCTTAAAAACCATATTTGGACTATTACGAACATTGAAAAAAATGAGCCAAATCTGTCCAACCGTTCTCAAGTGATGCGCTTATCAACGAACAGCATATAACTTTTATTTATATAGTACTCTCTTTTGACTTAAAATACTCCCCTAAAATTTGAAAAGTGCTACTTTAAAAATTTTTCAAATGACAGCAATGGTCCACAGGCCAGCAATTCTGGCACTGAGCGAAACTCAGGTAATTGATAATTCCGATACATCGGAATTTAATCTGCCTGGATACAACTTGATGCCACTATTTTTCCCTCGACGCGGACTTGCAATCTACGTCCGGAGTGATGTTGCGTTTCAGCTTTTGCCTCAATTCAGCCAAAGCTCCAATCAGAAATTCAATTTCATTTGGCTCAAAGTAAATGTATAAGACAAACTGACGTTCCACACGACCTAGAAAGCTGAGATTTTGTCAGTCTCTATGTTCAAAAAAGCATTTTTTATATTCCAAGTATGAAGCGTGTCACATGTGGCACGTGCGATAAGTTGAAAAAACATTTCTTGAGCTCCTTTTTAACCAACTTCCCCACGATCTAGACAGCTGCAATTTTGTGAGTGTCTAAGATAGCATTTTTTATATTCCATGTATGACGCATGTCGCGTGTGGCGCGTGTGATGAGACTCTTTTTTTCGACTTCTTTGAGGTCTTTTTTAACCACCTTCCACACGACCTAGAGAGTTTGAATTTTGTGAGTACCTAAGTCCAAAATAGCATTTTTTATATTCCACGTATGACGCGTGTCACATTTCGCGTGTAGCACGTGTGGCCATTTTCTCGTTTTTTGAAATCTTTTTTACCTCACCTTTCGCACGACCTAAAGGGCTGAAGTTTTTTTACATTTACTTGTTTTTTTATATTATACTCTATATATCAAGGTGTTTTTTATAGTGAATTTAAAAATTAAAAAAAAACACCTTTCTCGTAGGCAATTAACTTTAATTTGCTATGAAAATTATTACATCTTAAACAAATAATTTAAAAAATTAAGAAAAAATTTCTTATCATTATAAAAAAACGCCTCTGCTTTTTGCTGACGTTATTGAATTTTTTACTACATTGGCCAGATCACGCAATTTATGATGAAAGTGTGAATTGATCTGAGGAAATTTCTTTCACTTTTGACCGCAAATGCTTCGTTGCTCGTTACTAGAAATGAATGGGCAATGCGGAAATTCTATTTTTAGCTTTTGAATAAGAAGTTTTGTTTCAGTAAGAAAATAATTTGGATTTGTTTATTTTATTTTAACGATGAATTATTTTATGATTGCAATTATTTCCAGCCGTTATAGAGAATTATTATTTTTGGATTTTAAGATAATTTGCAAAAGGTTGTGGTGGGTGAAGAATTATTTTCATACATTTAGTAACCTGAGTCATTTGATTAACTAAGGCACATTTTGTCAGTTAAGAAATACAACGATTTTTACAAGTATTATAAGAAAATAAAGGAATTGCAAAGAACAATTATGCTAATATAGGGTCTCCCAACATGCGCAACACAAATGGTCTCGAGCAGTTAGGCCTTGGACTGCAATGGTCTGTCGCGCCAATATTATTATTATTATTCAGAAGTCAGTTTGGCGTTTTAATTTGCTAACCCCGAGCCGAGGTAAGGAGCAATACTAAAAATAACTCAACTTTGGAATCAAAAGAGGTTCTAAGAAAAAACCCAGATCCATGATATGAGATGAAGTCTTAGGAAGAATCAATTTTTCAAGGCTTGCTTGCATTCAGACGGAAGTCTTTGCCACTAGGCAAGCATGCAGAGCACTAGCTCACAGCACCGCAATATAAGAAAGGATTGGGATATGCGTAGACAGCCAATCTGCAATCAATGTCATAATTGCGGCAAGCAATAACTCAAAACTATTTAGGTAGTGACAAGCTTTACTGGCTTTGGTAAGTCAAAGCATAGATCTAATCCTCGAATGGGTGCTGGCACACAGTGTCATTGGCGACGATGAAAAAGCAGACGTACTGGCGAATAAGGGCGTCATATTTGGCATAGACAGCACGGAGAGAGTCCGCTGTGCAATGAGATCCGTCAGGAACGTGTTCTCACCTTTCACACCACCAAGTAACAACTTAGGTTGAATGACTTGACCTACTGCTCCACATCTAAAGCGATGAAGCATTCCTACAACAAAAATAAATCCACGAGTTGATCTGCAGAACACGGAAAGATATTTATACGGACGTTGCTATAATCACAGGACATTCACCAGACAAACTGGAAATCCCGCATAATATCTTTTGCAAGAGTTGCATGGATGGTAATGCAAAAGAAACTCTCATTCATTTTCTCTGCTTCCAGCTCCACGTAATGAGCAAATCTTTTTTTGCCCTCCTGAAGGAGCTTTGGGGCTACAGGATCATCTTTCTGATCTCATAAGGTTCACCAGGACTGTATTTGCAAAACAGCGCACCTAAGCGTTATTTGAAACCCTCGCTGGGGCGGGGAGGACTACTATTATACCAACATATCTACATATGGTCCAAATCCTGCTGGTTAAAGCCTGAACAAGCTTCTAGCTTTTCTTCTTTCTTCCTTTTTTATCATCGGTTGTCAATTTGTTATTTAATTTTTTGGGGGAAAAAACCACTACCAATTGCAAGGCTCTTCCTGGTTTTGTACAAATCCGGAAGAACACACGAAGGTTGCTTGTGTTTTTAAAACCATAAAATATAAATAAACACAACCATGATCGGTGGAATCGAATGCATAATATCTACGTTGTCGGAAGATTTATACACAGAACGTTCGTGAGTATACAATACTCTACTAGCGGAATCAACTGATTCGCTTCGCTGCTGATACAATTAAAATTTTGTTAACACCGACAATGCACTCCAGCTTCACCTTGCTATGATCTTTGACGCATGGATTATTTTCTAGGCAAACACATAGCACATATCTGCGGCATTTTGCTTGCATGTATGTACTTCGCTATGCAAACCGCAGTGAATGGCGCTAAAAATAATTAACCCACTGATCGATTGAGTGCCAAACAGCGGGCTGGAACAAACCGAAGTACAACAAATAAAATCATTTTGAACTTGGTCGGGCTTAACAAGCTGAATTTATTGTACATAAGCGTATTGCTGCTGCATGCAATGATGCTGCAGAGACATGCAAACAACCAGCAGGGGGATCATTTGTGGCATCCAAGGTTAAGATGCGAACACAATGACGACGATGGCGACCATGACGACGAACCAGAAACAATTAAAAGCCATATGGGGCCGATATTTTTGGTGTGTGCACCACATTCTGGAGCGTTTGGGATGAATTTTTGAATTTCGCCACTGAATTGAATTCAATTACCTTCTAAATTATTAATATGATATTAATTTATGAACATAAATTTGTTTGATCTACCGATGACGATTCTGAAGAAGTCTGGCCTGATTCGGTCAAATAAAGTCAAAAACTTCTTAATTATTACTCTCTGTATTCTTTTTTTTTCAACTCGAATTAAATTCGAATTAAATTGTTATTTACGAGTACATTACTATAGTGACATTGAATTTTTCGCTTGCATCAGCCATAGATATGGCATACAGATGACATTTTCCGCAACAAATGTTTGGAATGTTACGCTGCTGTGATCTTAATGATTTCTGGGTTAATTGGGATATTACATAAATGTATACTAAGAAGATGCCTATCACACCATATGCATTCATTGAAAATTATGTTATTTATTACATCTTTTTCGGTGGGCAATTAATTGCGTGTGGAATTTTGTGGAAGCAATCTGTAAGGAATTATTTTAAGGCAATAGCAACGTCATCCGCATAAGCGATTACTCTGCAGCACTCACCTCTTTGGCATACCAGCAGTTTGTTTACCGCTAAGTTCCATAGAAGAAGGGACAGGACACAACCTTTTGGGGTTCCTCTGCAGACAGATCTTCTGGCAGACCACGCCCTCAGCTTTGAATTAATAATCCTACTTTTGAACAGAAGATTAATCAATTCGTCAAGCGAGTCGTCCACCCTCAAAGTCGACAGCGCGACAGTAATCGCAGATATGTTGACGTTGTTAAAAGCATCTTCAATGTCTAGAAATACCACCATTGTGTTTTCCTTGTGGTGAAGGGAATGTTCAATAGGACGTACCAGTGTGTACAGAGCTGTTTCTACAGACTTGCCTTTACAATACGCGTGCTGATCTGTAGACAGGAGTCTTTTGTCAATGCGTGTACGTATGTAGATATTGATCAGTCTTTCCAGTGTCTTTAACGAGAATGATGAAAGACTGATTGGTCTGGGATCTTTTGGGCTAACGAGCGACCATTTGCCGGCTTTTGGTATGTAAACCACGTTTACTTCTCTCCATAAAACTGAATTAAGGACCAGATCGAGACAACTCTTAAGAATTGTTTCCAGAGCAAAGGAAGGATACTATCCGAAGTCCTTTGCAACTCGGCTTAAATTATGCCATCAGGTCCTGCATGGTTCTAAGCTTTGTAGCGCCGAAAGCAGTTTGTCCTTATTTATTAGAGCATTGGAGATAGTTGTACGAGTGTCAGCCCTATCAAAGCCGACATTACTTATCGCATGGGAGCTTCCCATGAAGTGGGTATCTTTTTTCACTTAAATTAGGTCACTTATTTTCTTGCATAAAATTCTATTTTATTTAAATTAAACCATGTATAGTTCACTATTAAACACACTTTGCCCTTCTTAATGCTATTTCATGCCAAAGTTCAATCTAAATAGCAACAATTTATTCAACGATTGCGGAATGTGCAACAATTTTCCAATGGAAACAACTAAATCAGGTCAAAGCCAATTGTTAGTTATCCTGGATTCCGTGAAAAGTTTCTGTGTGCTGACCTTTCGATTCTACTATAGTAATATATAAGATCGATTGGCTATAGTTGCAGTTACAAAATGGATACAATTATCTACACTTGCAGTTCTTAAACGCCAATAATACATAGTAGAAGAGCCTCCAGTAATACATAATACCCGTCGTGGGTTGTAAAGTTGTGGCCATAATTCACTTTCGCACTTTAACTTTGCGGCAATCGAAGCGCAAGCAGCTACAAAAAGTGTGAAACGATAAATCTTTGTAAATTTCAGTTAATTTGACAGTAAAGCGGGAAAATTGCTACAGCTCACGGCGACATTTTACCGTCGTTGAATTATTTATTTGCCATTACTATTATTGTGCGATGCAGAACATCACACAATGGTACTATGGCACATAGTTTCAGGCTTTCAGGTACGATCTGAAACTATCCAATTTTCACGAGCGGATCTATGTTACGATTATACTTGCTGTAGCTATTGGAAGGGTTTGGTTTAGAATCTAATTGATAGTGCTTTCTGGGTCAAAATGATCACAACATTCTTCCGTTGTGAAATTGTTTACCCAGAAAACACTATGAACGAAGTCTTTATTCTCTTTGGTATTGGGATTATCACCAATTTAATTGAGAAATCTTTTGAGAAAAATATCTAAAGTATCAGTATTTGGAAAACCTCTTTAACAAATCAATTGCATCCGCAGAACCGTATTTCCTCCCTCCACACAATAATCAAAATGATTAATTATTTCTGATGCCACGGATGCACGTAATGTAGTCAGCACGTTCAGTGTGATAATCGATCACAGTGTGAGTATGTGAGGCGCTTTTCAATTAGTCTGACTCGATGTCAGTTGTTGGTTCTCGTATCTGACACGATCTGCATGCTTTAAATTTGCGTAAAGTGCACAATTTGTTAAACGCTCGTAGGCGGACGGATCGGATGCATCGATAACTACAGCAGCCGCTGTGAGCATCAATCAATCCATCAATTACTAGTACGAGTCCCAAGCACAGGATGCATAACTCAATTGGAAATTTTGGAGTACAAAAAGGTTTCTCTCTGCCAATGACAAAACGCTTGTCAGTTATAGCCATGATACATGATAGGCCAGCAATATTGCTTGAAGTCCTGCATAACAACATAAGTGCCTGATGATGGCCGGCATCGATAACGATTCAGTTGAAGATTAGGTAACCGCAGAGAGGACGTGACGACGTTGAATAATCTTACAGCCATCGGAGACCCAAAATATTTTGTGAGTCGCGTTTTATTGTCTTTCGCAAATTTTTGTCATTCGCTTTAGATGAGGTTTGCTGTAACACTGTTGTTGTTGTTGTGTCATTAACTTTAGCATTGTCACAATCATTCAGTTAGTGGTCAACTGGCGAGTGTCCTCCATCGCGATATGAATTTTAATAAATTGGAGTTGATTTCACTTTTTTTTACTCATACCACTGCGATGGTACGAGTAATCATTTGCTGGGTTAGTCTGAAGGGCTGATTTAGGAGAGATGACATTGGACTTATATGTTGCGCCTATACACGCGTGAGTTGCCTTCTTTGTATCAATATTTACGAGTCTTATCTGTAACGTTGCATATTATTATTCTTAATAACGATATTATCACGTATGGAAATGGAAATTGAAAATAATTATTATACAGTAGTCCCTCGATAATGTGAATTAATTAAAACAAGGTGTTTTTAGATTTTAGAGGGATTCCCATCACTAATAGTTCTTATAAACTGATTGAAACAACTTTCGTATCCATAACAACACAAAATATTTTCTTTTTAAGTTTTAACATATATATGACTCCCGGATGTATTTGTTATTCAGTTTCATATCTTATGCTCCTACTTGATGCTCATATTCTGACTTCAAAGTTATTCTTGAATTCAATCTTTCGCACCATGTTATCACACGGCATGCTTGCTAAGTGATTCCACTTCACTACTTGCCATGCCATTCGTGAAGCTGTCTACCGTGCTGTGGAGCAGGTATGCGAGGTTTAGCCGTACGATAGTTATGTGGAATGAATTAGGCCCGATTCTCTGTTTCCACCTTTGTATAATCTACAGTCAATTAACACACATGTGCATCTTTTCCTTTTCTAAATGTTCTAACGCCCACACACTCACACACATTATAAGGGTGCAAGTCCTTGTGTGTGTGTACCGAAGTGTTACCAACTTCAGACTGTCATTGCTGTCAAACCAGTGATGACAGAGCGCTCAAATGACAGTTCATTCCATTGTTTACTAGCGTACAAAAGCATTTTAGTGGGAAATATTCAGAAACAAGTTATCCGCAATGGAATTCAAGCGTAGCAGTGTGATTGCTCTATATTTGGCTGGAAAACCACAGCCGCAGATTGTTAACCAGTTAAAACATCTGCATGTGAATAAAATGTTTGTGTATCGCACCATAAATCGCTATAACGATACTGGCAGCATTGCAAAGCGCCATGGTGGTGGACCGAAATGCACTGCAACATCGCCGGATATCATTCGGAAGGTGAAGGCCAAATTGGCTCGGAATCCGCGGCGCAGCGGCAGAAAAATGGCTCGTGAGGCGAACATTTCACTCGAACGGATGCAGCACATATTGAAAGATCATCTTGGACTAAAGGCCTTGAAATTCCAAAAAACGCATGGTCTCATCGATGCTCAAAAAAAAGTTAGAGTGGAAAGAGCAAAGGAGTTGTTACGCTTGCACGAAAGTGGAGATTTGCCGAATTTGGTTTTCTCCGATTAGTCACCGTTCGTTATTGAGCAATATGTGAACAAGCAAAACGACCGGATTTACTTGCCCGGCTGTTCTACTGAAAATTTGGAACAACGGATTGCTACTCAAAACTAAGCCCCGCCGATGGTGATGGTTTGGGGCGCCGTAACGGCCGAACGTCGTTCACCGTTCGTTTTTTTGGACCGTGGAATCAAGATAAATGCTCAAATTTATCGGGTTCATGTGTTGGAGGGAGCGTTGAAGCCTGAAACATTTCAACAGGACTCGGCGCCGAGTCATAGAGCGCGCGTCAATCTAGATTAGCTGAGAAACAACGTTCCACGGTTCATTTCCACTGCCTAATGGCCACCAAATTCACCGGATGCAAATCCGCTAGATTTCTCGGTTTGAGTATTTTGAGGAGCAAGGTCGGGAGAAAAAAAAACAACCCATAAAAATTAAAATTTTTCATCTAAATTCTCTAATCGCAGAAATTGATATGGGAGCCCCTCGATCCTGGGCCATTTTTTTTTTATTGTAGGAGAAAATCATCGAAACAAACATTTGACATCAGATGTTAAAATTGAAAACGCTCAGATCATTTTATTCTGAGCACTTAGAGCACGCTCATACTCTGAGCAAATAAGAAACACGAACATTTATCTTGAGAACTCTTTGACTGCTCTGAACTAATTTATGAAAACGCCAAATGACAGAATATTGTGAAAACTTGTTGTTCTATCTGTAAGTTGATATCGACAACAAAAAAAAACGACATCAATAAAAATACAATTCAGTAAATAAAAATGTAAGTTGAAGTAAGCATAAAACATGTATGTCTCGTTTCATTTGCTGGGTTCATTTGTGCGAGCGCTAAGATTTCTCTCTCTCTCCCCACCACCAACAAAACCATGCAGCGCAGCCGACTGCGCAGCACACACCGCACACAGTCCATAAAGGGCGACGAATATCTGATGCCAGTATAGATATTTAAAAAATGTATAAGGGCCTTGCGGCCGAACCCGGGACCCGATCACTACCAAATTTTCGAAAAAGTATTGTTTATTGGGTATACACATGTGTGTAAAATTTGAAGAAAATCGGGTAAATTTTTTAAAATTTTTGTTTGGGAGCCCCCCGACCACGCAGCCCGAGGGGCCTCAAAATTTAATAGAAAGTGTTGTCTCCGGAAATACACATGTGTGCAAAATTTCAATAAAATCGGGCCATGGGAAGTGGGTTAAAAATTGATCGCAAGAATCCACGACAGACGACAGACGACCGACGACCGACCGACGACCCACGGGCAAGTGAAGTTAATATAGAGAATTTAAAAATACCAAAGTGTCGATCATCTCAAGCAAGCGCTTCGCCGGGAATGGGCCAAAATACCGCAGAGACACTTTCCTGCTGCATGCAATAGCTTTGTGGGCCGTTTGAAGGCCATAATCGCGGCTAAGTGTGGCCAAAACTGCTAATGCAATTCGAAAATTTAAGTATTTGTGAATATTTTTTACTTTGATTCAATAAAATTCATTAAAAAATAAAATGTCTGTGGCGTTTTGTTTTGGTAACACTTCGTGTCAGTCACCCGTACATTATAAAAAAAGGCCCCCATAATTAAGTCACAGGCCAGTCTTACTTTAGTTAATTCCCTTCTAGCTTGGTCTTATCCTGTTGTACATGCAGCACATAATTCTGGGGCTAAATTCCCAGCTAACTCCAAGGTATTCGACCTCTTTGCTCCATTGAGGATAGTTGGATGCATACGACCCAGCTTTCTTTTATCGATGAAGGGCACCACCATAGTGTGGTCTTTCTCGGGTTTATCATAAGTATTATTCCTTTAGATAAAGATAGATATATATATAATTCAATTAAAATATTTACCTTTTTCATCTCTGCAATGCATCTATTATCTAAACCAATGTTTTTGTTTGCGTCCATTGAACCCGACCACCGACTATTGGCGTTGCCTTATTTCCTATCAACATTTTATATTCTGGATCGAAGAATTAATATTTCACGATTCAACACATTCAGTGTCAGTAGTGGCATACGTACATTTCAGCCAGCGATCGTGTCAAGTGTGCGTGATTCTATTCTATTATTAATTATTCTTTCCAGTCAGCTACACTGGGTTTATTATTTCAAGTGGATAGCTAACTTATTGTTCACACAAGATAAAATGTGCTCCCATTTTTCGAATTCCTATAAAATTATGTCATTTCTAATCAGGAAAACAAATGGCAAAGCCGTTGGGGATATTGATAAATAAATAAAAGTAATAACGAGAACATCAGGATTACTTTAATCAAGTGAATTGGTTTTTTTTTTATTGACAAATGCCCAGTTTTTTAAGAACAATTTTCCAGTCTTTTTTTTGCTCACCTTTAATGTGGGATGTAGACAATTCTGTTTAAAATATCTTAGAGAAGACTCACATGAGGTAAGGTAAGTGATCTAATGTCATTAGTTCAACACTTTATGACTCCAGATGCATCTCATAACATTGACATAGATCTTTATGATGTGTGTGTGTCTCTTGTAACGCCAAATAAACTTCTGTTATGCTACTCTACATTGCCATACGTACTTTCGATCGCCACACCCAACTTATGAAAAATAAGTGTATGAGTATGTACAACAACAAATGTATTTCATAACACCAATTTGTATGCAAATTCGCATAAGCTACGCCCGAAATGATCCGATCATTGGAATGCATTGCATTCCATGTCGCGTATCTCGTCCCAGAGGTAACTTTAAATAAAAATTTAACACTTAATTTGTATACATAATGTGTCGTCACCTGAGTTGTAATGTCATATCAACAAATTACTCATTTAAATGCTTCGAAGCACTTAATATACCAACCGTGATACCGTAACTGGTAATAACTGCCATAAGGATATCAACGCAATCTGAAGGTGTTGTCACACGGTTAAGTCACAAAACGATTTTGGCGCAAATCCAGATAGTTGCAGATGGTTTTAATCTTTATTTTTTAGTGCATACTTAAGCTGACTTAAGCAAAGAGATCACACCAAACATTCATCATATCGCATAAATGTGTGAAATTTGTTATGCTTGACAGTTTTTAATTTGCTAAGGAAAAATCCTGAATAATAATAAAAACAAAGCTGCGTACAGTGTAGTTATCATTAAGAACAGATACAGATATGCATTTCCGTTTAAAAATAGACCGTGAAAGCACAATACAGTATACTTACTAGCAGTCCAAACGGTTTATTTTTATTGCATCGTGTAAATGCTGATGTAGCTGCAACAAATGGAGAAAAATTCCAAAGGTGGAAAGTTTAAACATTTTAACTCGGCACATAGCATCAGCGTCCATCAATTTGTATCCATGACAATGACTAATACTGAATAAAATTAATTAATTAATTTAATGCAACATCTGCGAGTGTTATATTGACTGAATGCCTCGAAGATCCAGAGAATATTTCCATACGAGACAAGAAGGTGACACATTGAGGCATGTTTATTAACGCGTTTACTTTATTTCTAAAGTATCATATAGTGAACTCCTCCCACTAGCAACACGTGCCCCATGACATAATTCCGACATTCAAGTCTCAGAACACAGTTCTAGATTACTTCACTCTACAATATTGAAATTATTTGCATCTTAATTTTTTACATCGAACATCGATGCATTAGTCAGAGGAGTCATTGTTATAAAATGGAAAGGCATACACAACCAAGCATCTCAATTAAGAATGACATTTATGAGCTTAGTTTATGGATCGTAAAAAAAATAGCGAGAAATAACGTAAAAACAAAATTGTCAATAAGAAAATACAAAGAAACATTTTCAATAAAAATCAGAAGCTCTCTCTCTTTTATGTAAAAAATTACTGTTCAGGAACTAATTAACATATAGATTCAATGCCAACTGAGTCCCAATGGATATGTTAGTAAATTTTTTCGAAATATCTTTATTTAAAACAAGTACAAGTATGTAAAGGTGCTTATAATAAAAAAATAAAATTAGGCGCGACAGACCATTTTGGTCCAAAGCCTGGCTACTCGCAACCATTTCTATTGAGCATGTATATTTTTGCACACAAATGGAGTGGACGTACAATTTAATGCCGGATCCTAAAGGCGAATTGAAGAGATTTCCGTGACAACTTATTACTGTCGGACATTTTCAGTTTTTCGCGAGAGGTGGGACACCGTGAAAAATACTTTTGGTTGTTACTGGGAATCGAAACACGAACCTTCTGCTCAGAAGCCATGCTCTTATCCACTGAGCCACGGCACCCACATGTAAAGGTCCTTGCACACTTCGAAAGCTAGCCTACATGTATGCTTGGTAGAGCGTGGTTGTTAAGGTATTAGGGAGAAGATTTCTGGTGAGTTTATGTTTTATTCTACGGGATCGTATTTATCTGGAAATACAGAGATTGGCAATTTTTTTCCACATTCGTGTTGTGCGGCTAAAGAACCTCTAAATATCATATAGGCTTATGTACAAACTTTTGGGCCACGAGGCTGAACGCAAATCAGCTACTTCTCTTGAACATCACTGATGACAGTAGTAAAGCGATAAAATAATGACAATCTGGGCAAACATTGTTTTACAGATCTGGACGATAAAAACAAAAACAAATAAAGCTCGAATGGCCTTTGGTGCTCTACCTCCAATTTTGAAATCCAGTCGAATCTCCTTGCGCACTAAGTTGAGATTCTTCGAATCCTATGTTAAACGCATTCTATTTTATGCCTGCAAAACCTGGAAAGTCTCTACAAACATCTTGAGGAAATTGCAGGCTTTTGTGGATCGCTGTCTGCGTTACATCCCAAAAGATTCGTTGACAACAAATAATATCAAACCTGGAATTGTGGTGTAGGACAAGTCAAGAGCTGTTGGATGAGGAAGCGAAAATCGCAATGGATTGGTCATACACTGAGGAAGGCAAATTATTTTATCGCGAAGCAGTCCTTTAATGGGAATCATCAGGATGCACGGCGGGTTAGAAGACCATGAACAACGTTGTTGTCTGCAGAAGCAGACTCGCAGAGAAAAACGTGGCCACAGTTGGAATATCTAGCTGCAGACCGTGAATAATGGAGAAGATTTGTTGGCACCCTATGTCTCAACCGGGGTTATAAAACATGATGATGAGGAAACATTCCTGCGATCTACTAGCGAATCTACTGATTTCGCAATGTTTTCGTCGCCAGTAAGTTTCTGTGTTCTATCTAGTAGACGCAAGGTAGTTTTCGGTGCAACTGGCCAGACAAAACAATTGTACTTACGTTTTGGATCGGTGAAGGTGTTGCATATAATAGCCAGATCATTAGAGGAGAAATATTGCTTGCTCCATACGATAGGAAGCGTATAAACTTCCCAACATTTTATAAGCCATGTCGAATAAGTGATCATTCCAACGATGATTGTTATTAACGCGCTAACCTTTAGGATTCGTCGGCTTCCTCAACGCAAGTGCCATTCATGAATATTGACTGGAAGCTGATGGGAAACGCCGGTATATATGCCATGAATTTCAGATTTTAAGCCGTCCAAAACAAATTGGATTGAACGGGTTAGAAGATAACTTCTAATCCAATGAAGAAGTTTTTCATCGACAACTTAGCACGCATTTTTGAAAAAAAGTGTTTGTGCCAAACTCTGTCAAATACCTTGGAAATATCGAGTGCAACAACTTTCACAAAATTGATGAAAAGACTGGTTACACTCTGTTCGTGAAGATATGCCATCAAATCACCAGTAGAACGTTGCTCCAGATATTCGTGTACTGTCGGTCACTAAGAATATTTCATGAGCTGGTAATTGAACAACGTTTCCACGGCCTTGAAAGTGCTAAAGTTCGGTAGGAAGATGGAAATCAAGGTTGCCATAACAATTTTAAGACGTTAAGAAAACGGGAATATCTCTGGAATGGGTTGTAGTACAAATCTAGTTAATATCTTGAATAACACAGAATTGAATTGTCTACATGTTCTAGGAACAACACTTGTTTAGTTAGGACCGTTATCAACTCCAAAAACGCAGCTTTATTCAAATTTAACAGATATGTCGGCACTGTTTGTACTACCAGAGATATTCCGCCATTTTCCCAAAGTACCACACCTAAGATATTCGTTATATAGTAGTAAATAAAACAACCAATAAAAATTAATAATTTGCGTGTAAATTCTCTAATCGGGAATACACAATGTGCAGTTTAAATAAAATCGGGTACATTTTTTAAAATTTTTGTTAGAGAGCCCCTCGACCCCAGGGCCATTTCACTTCCAAATTTTTACAAAAAGTGTTGTCCATCGGAGATACACATGCATACAAAATTTGAAGAAATTTGAGTTTATTTTGTAAATAATTTGTATGGGTGCCTCCCGACCCTTGGAGTCAATCGGAGATACATATGCGTATAAAATTTGAAGAAAATCGGGTCCTTTATTTATAAAATTTGTATGGGTGCATCCCCGACCCCTGGGCCCGATCCCTTCCAAATTTTTACAAAATCGGTGCATCGGAGATACACATGCGTATAAAATCGGCCCGACCCCGGGGCCATTTCACTTCCAAATTTATACAGAAAGTGTTGTTCATCGAAGATACACATGCGTATAAAATTTGAAGAAAATCGTGTAAATTTTGTTTTATAAAATTGTAAGGGAGCCCCCCAACCCCGAGGCCCGAGGTGCCCCAAATTTTAATAGAAAGTGTTGTCACCGGAAATACACATGTGTGCAATGTTTCAAAAAAATCGGGCTTTGTGGGAAATGGGTTAGAAATTGATCAAACACACGGGCACGCGAGGTTAATTTAGAGAATTTTAATAAACAACAACAACTGTAGGTACATTTTACAAAATTTTTTTATTATGAGTATAAAATCTTGCTTTGGGACAGTTGTCGCTGGTTACGAACAAAAAATAAATAAATTGTTTATTTTCTTGTCTACATTTTTGTTGTAGTCGGTTGCTCTTGTGAATATTATTGTACATAATTAAAGTTGCGGAAAAGAAGTCGCGCTTTGTTTTAATTGCCCGTGCTTTGTGTTTAAACTTTAAAATGTTTAACAAGAATTAGAAAAATTGGTCCGACAACCGAAGAAGGTCGAATTCCTATTGAAGCTGAAAGTTGTTGAATTGGTGATGAAAAGGTCATGTGGTCTAAGTTAATTATTTATTTACTGTCTTCCATTATGCGCCGACAACTGCTCGTGCTATAACTTCTGTCGTATCGCAGCTACTTTACCACGCCGCAAATAGTCACTAGGTGATATACAATTGATTCCTTAAAGAAGGTTTTAGCCTTTCAGCAGTGTTAGTAGTCTTGTCCTTTTTATGTCCACGACCTTTTAAATGTTTATTAAATGAGCGGGGTTCAAAATCAAAGTAAAAGCCAGAAGCATAAAGTTTTGCATTGTCCGAGCTCTAAAGGACTGCGTATTTTTCAACAATATGTACAATATTAAAATGAAATATTTTTAATTAATAAAACCCACAACTTGCTAACACTTTTACTTTGACTTTTGACAATTGCCATTTTGTTTGGATTTGTGCTTTAGATAAATTGTAAAAACGAAAAGTCTCGTTTTATCATTTACTCCCAACTAGTTTGTAGGACTTGAGAAGGCATAATGGAAGATAGCACTTTATTAAAACACGTGCGTCCACGCTTGGCGTCACTCAATGTTTCTTAAGAATTATTTTAAAACTCAGTAATGTATTGGAGCAATGCGAGTACGATTTAAATAGAATATTAATAATGGATGCAATTTCTTAAAAATGTGAACGAATGAATATGGGGTATATTACTTATAGCGTTTAATCTATTTTTTTGAATTCCACTCGACCTCGCAAATGTGTACATAGCCCGTATGGAAGAGAATAAATAGGAATACCATATATCACCCGACAACGCTTATTGTCATTCATTCATCCATTAAGTAAAAAGTAAATGAATGAAAATCTGGCAGCAACTGGAGCCAAAAACGGATGAAATACATATCTGTACTGTATAGTACCAGGCATTCAGATAAACATACTAAACACCGTACGCATGAAACTGTATACATAATTTGTATTACGAATATGCCTGCAATTTCATAGGCACATACTACATAAAACAATTTTAAATAAATGAAAATGTTACACATTTTGTAAAAATAATCGCCAAATTAGCTATGAGCTCGCTTGACACTTGGAATAATGAATTTAAAGATACATAAATATTGAGAATTATTTTTGCAACTTTTTTAAGAATAAAACTGAAAAATACTGCAAATTATTTTAATTAAATAATCGTAAGAACTCATAGATAGAGAACCTTTTACTGCACAAGACTCAACACCGAACACCACACGTGCATAAGAACATTGGCTGTACCTGGTCGAAGGCGAGTGGACTAAAAAAATTTCTTATGACGTCGTTCACATTTCAAACGAAATCAACCACCGTCTATTCGTTGCTATTGATTGTGTAAAAAAATAAAGCAACAACAAAACAGCATAGCACAAGCAGCAAGCACACTACTGCTATACTGGCACTGGTACTGCTGAAAATAAATTTTTTTTTTCTCGTAAGATAATTCCCAAACATTTTATGGAATTGTTTGGGTAAATAATGCATGATTTGCTTTTGGAAGTTATCGCTTCTCGGCCGTATGGCTAAGATCAAAGTAAACGCGGGATAGTTTCACGCACATTAATTAAAACAAAGTTTATAATGGAAAATCCTACTGCAACAACATTGGAGTAGTTGTTGCAGTAGGATTTTCCATTATAAACTTTGTTTTAATTAATGTGCGTGAAACTATCCCGCGTTTACTAACATAAACGACTACCATATCGCAAAGCTTACTGTTCTTTTCTTAACGGAAAATTCACTTAATGCTATCGATCGATAACACATGTAAGTAGAAGAAAACTAAAATTTAAACACATGTAAGTAGAAGAAAACTAAAATCTAAACCAAAGCTAAACGATCCGACCACACTAGCGATCAATTATTTAACTATCATCAACCACTATCAATATAATGGAACTATTCTCCTCCTACCATGAACACATCGTGGAGGAACTACGAACGCTTTTACGTTCCGTACCCCTTTGCGGAACACCAACTGTGCACACTTTGCCGTCCGGTTCCACGAGCATTCCTACGTCACTCCGACCTCAACAAGCATTTGAAAAGAACACACCAGCGACAACTCGGCTTCTCCTGCCCCCAATGCTCAGTGAGATTCACTACAATCAAAAAATGCAAATCTCACCAACTCACTACTGGGCACCTACTACCATCAGGTGATGATCACAGAATCCAAACCCAACCTGATGTACCAGGGGTGTCCACACTGGAACAACAAGCCTCTCCCCCCAACACCCGCAGCCGAAGCAGAGCCATTAATGCAAGATCTGACCCTGCACATAACGAATACACGCCTCCTGTGCCCGAGAGAACCAACACCGATGACATTGCAAGTACATCCCACGGCACCTCACGAGCCTATTTCCTGCGCAATCGACAAACAACCACAGCTGGACCGTCAGGTACGAACAACAACCCTTCACATATTGAACCTTCTCCAACATTAAGACACAACCCACAACGAACCCATAGCCAACCTGCACCTAGCATACCCCCTGACCTGGCCTCACATCAACCCGCCCATGCAACCCCTCCCCCCATCGCAGAATCATCCAGCACCCCTCAGCCTCAAGATAACCATCCAGATCATTGCCTTACTGACCTACAAACTACAATAATCAATAAAATTGATTGTGCAAACCATCATAACGCTCTATCTGATGCATACGCTGAACTAATCTGCCGTATCCAACAGTCGTTGCCGCCAATTCGCGTTCGCCCCAACGCCTCTGCACCACGTGTCCATTCGCCAACTGAAGAAGCAACGCGTATTCAGAGACTGTTCCGGAGGAACAGGAAACTTGCCGTGAAATCCATTACCCAAGGGGAAAACATGTTCTGCCCAATCGACCCCAATGTGATTCAGCAGCACTTTACCAATTCGCTATCAGAGGACCACCATTATAGTCCACCAGCTACTGACCCTCCCCACACTTTTGAAGACCCACTCTCCACAAACTTCTCAAGGGCTGAAATTAAGCAGCGATTAAATCGATCTTCAAACTCCGCCCCTGGCCCGGACAGAATAATATACAAGCACCTCTCCAAAGCCGACCCTGGGTGCTACATCCTAGAAAAGCTCTTCAATAAAGTTAAGGACACTGGGTGGGTCCCTGATCAATGGTGCACCTCAACGACTATCCTGATATACAAAAAAGGCGACACTGGTGAAATCTCGAATTGGCGACCAATTGCTCTCTCCAACACTACAGAGAAACTATATGCATCATGCATTGCCTCCCGGCTTACTAACTGGGCAATAGCCTATGATGTTATATCCCCGACCCAAAAAGGTTTTATGCCGTACGAAGGATGCGTAGAACACAATTTTGTGGTACAAGCCATAATCGAGGACTGCAGACGGAAACGCAAAACCTGTTGCATGGCATGGCTCGATCTAACCAATGCATTTGGATCAATTCCCCATCTGCACATCTTTCAAGCTCTACGACAAATGGGTCTACCCAACACAAGTGTCATTGAAGCTCTATATAACAACAACTCCACCCAAATCAAACTCGGTTCCACCACGCTCCCGCCGATAGCCATCAAATCAGGTGTCAAACAGGGATGCCCGCTTAGCCCAATAATCTTCAACATCGCTCTCGAGCCACTCATTCGCTCTATTCTGGCCCACAATGGAGGCTATAACATCCACGGACAAAACTTCAAGATCCTAGGATACGCCGATGACCTTGTACTAATAGCGGACAAAGCAGACGACCTAGAAGCAATGCTCAACACTGCCAATCAAAAAGCATCTGAGGCCGGTCTAAGCTTTAATGCTAGAAAATGCGCTACGCTCCACATCAACGGCTCAGCGCGCTCAACAATCGCAAGTGAACTCTACATAGGCGAACAACCCATTCCAACAATGCTCGATGGTGACTCCTACGAACATCTCGGTATCCCATCAGGCTTTCAAGTGACCCACTCTGTGAGCATCGGAAAATTCATCGACTTTGTTAACAAAATCGACAACTCACTCTTAACCCCCTGGCAAAAAATTGAATCCATCAATGTCTTCCTAATCCCACAACTAGAATTCATACTCAACTGTGGTAATACTATGAAATCACCCTTAACACATCTCGACAATAAAATCAAAAAAGCAGCTAAAAAATGGATGAATCTGCCTCAGAGGGCCAGCGCAGAGCTAATCACAATCCCATACAAGAATGGTGGTGCCAATATCATACCAATAAACAAACTACATGATATTGGCAGCATAATCCACGCAATTAAACTCCTAAGCTCCCGCGACGCCACAATAAGATCACTTGCTAATAACAACTTAATAGCAGCAGTTACATCCAAAATTAAACGGAACCCATCCGTACAAGATGTTAACGAATACCTCAATGGTTCGCTTCGGGGAGACCTTAGAAGGGATGGTGACTTCTCCAATATATGGTCTCGCACTCGCACTGGAGTACGACGCCTCCACCCTGGCATATTGATTAAATGGAGAACATCGCCAACAGAACCACCCTCACTCATAATAAACAACAAAAACACAGCGAGTGAACAAACCAGCTCTCAACTACGTGCAGCATTCCGGCAGAACCAACTCAACAAACTAATGAGGAAACCAGATCAAGGTAAATCTATAAGGGTTACATCCAAGCACAACATCTCAAACCACTTCTTGCGCGAGGGCAACTTCACCAGATTTGCCGATTGGCGATTCATCCACCGGGCTCGTCTAAATGTTGTACCTTTGAACGGTAACAGAAGGTTTGGCGAGAGTTCCAGAATCTGCAGAAGATGTGGTTATGCAAACGAAACTCTGGCACATGTAATCTGCCACTGCTCACCACATATGACAGAGATATCTATGAGGCACGACGCGATCCAAAACCGCCTACTGCGGGCAATCCCACCAACATCCGGATCCATCAGTGTTAACTGCACCATTGAAGGCACATCGTCGGCACTCCGCCCGGACATAGTTGTGACTGATCCCATACGGAAGGCGATAGTGATAATTGATATATGCTGCCCCTTTGAGGGATCCGTGGACGCCCTCACAAAGGCTAGGGAGGAGAAACTGGAAAAATACGATTCCTTAGCACATTTGCTAAGGAGAAAAGGCAATAGGGTATACCTGAATGCTTTCACGATAGGCGCACTTGGAACGTGGGACCCAATCAACAACGCGATCCTCATGCGCCTTAAGATCAACTTCAACTACGCCCGCCTTATGAGACGTCTGATGGTAAGCGACACGATACGATGGAGCCGCGACATCTACGTGCACCATGTTTCCGGTGTTCAACAATCGAATACACTCTAAATACACTAACAAACATACACCCATTAACTAAAATCTACTATATCTAACATACATTGTAATATAAGTTAAAACATTTCCTATGTTAAATTAATAATTTGTATCTGTTCTTATCAGCTTAACATCTGATAGATCTTCCATCGGAAGACAACAAATGTTAAACTGATTTTTGGAAATAGACGGAGTGCTAGGAGCTTGCTCCACCTCTGTCGCGGGTTGACCCGGTATTGCAGTACCGCCGGGATCGGCCCAAATATTTGATACATTTAAAAATACGAGACAAAAAAAAAATTATAAGCAGTATGTATGGTTTTTATTTTTATATTGTGCAGTTAGAAAGAAAGAATTTCCTAAAGAATTTTTGAAAATTTTTATGGTGGTTGGGGTTGGTGTGTGTGTGTTGTTGTTTCTTGTTTGACGGTGGTGTTTTTTATGCGTTTGGCTCGTTAAGGAGTGCTGTCTGACTTTGTAGGAATATAATGTAGTAAGCTATGTAAGTAACAAACGAACGACGGTGTACGATTTGTGTATCAAAAAAGATATTGAAAAAATAATAAACAAAAGGGAAAAAATGTAAATTTTGAAAAAAAAATTTTAAAAGTCGGGTATTTTTTTATAAAATTTGTATGGGTGCCTCCCGACCCCGAGGCCAAAGGTGCTAAGATTTGTGTGCAAAGTTTAAATAAAATCGGACTTTAGATTGTGTTAAAAATTATCACAAGATTCTGCCGACCAGCCAGCCAGCCACGGGCACGCGAAGTTAATATAGAGTGGAGAAAGAAAATTCAAACACGAATTTCAAAAAAATTTCCCAAAGTCTTTCATTGAAATTGTGCACACATGCATATCTCCGATGACAACAACACTATCTATTAAAATTTTGGGCCCTTCGGGCCTCGTGGTCGGGGGACTCCCATACAAATATTTTACAAAATTTTACTCGATTTTCTTCAAATTTTATACTATTGTGTATCTCTGATATACAACACTTTTTGTAAAAATTTTGGAGGGCCCGGGTTCGTTGGGCCACATAACTTTTAAAAAAAAAATTAATCCGATTTTCTTTAAATTTAATACACATTTGTGTATCTCAGATAGACAACACTTTTTGTAAAAATGTTGGGGGCCCCGGGGTCGTGAGGCCCCATACAAATTTAAAAAAAAAATTAACTCGATTTTCTTCAAATTTTATGCACATGTGTATCTCCGATGGGCAACACTTTTTGCAAAAATTTTCGAGACCTAGTTTGGAGGGTCATGGGGCCACAACAAATTTGTTTAAAAACAGTCCGATTTTTTTTTAAATTTTATATACTTTGTGTGTATCTCCGATGGACAAAATTTTTTGTAAAGTTTTTGGAGTGAGGCCCTGAGACCCGTGTGGTGTCCATATAAATTTTTTAAAAATTAGCCCGGTTTTCTTTAAATTTTAACACATACCCATTTCCTATTAGAGATTTTACATGAAAAATTGTAATTTTTATGGGTTGTTTTTTATTTTATTTTGTTTTTTGTTTAAATTTCTTTTGCACCTTACAGATTTCTCCTAAGTGCTTTAGTTTTTGAGTTATTTGCAAAGACTCGAAAAACTGTCTAAGTAAACTGTCACTTACGGTTGTCAGATTTCCGTCATCTGGCCTCTCACAATTTATGTAAAAAGCTTAAATATAAATTTTCTTCATCAATTGTCTGGGCTCTAGACTGGACACAGACAGACAGATATTTTTATTTTCACTTTTTCTGACTCAGGAGATACGGTAATGGGTAAATCTGCAAAAATCCCGAGTTCTAACATTTTCAAAATTACTTTACTTCTACTATGTAAAAGAAAGTAAAAAATCAACTGAAACTGAAAAATTTGAAGTAAACTGTGTGTCAACCAGCTGTCAATGGGTATGGATTATTTGAAAAATTTGGGTTTCTCAACAGTTCTTTACAACTCGTTGTAGTCCATAATAAGAAATAAAAACCTTAGAAATAAGCCAAAAAACCAAGCAAAACCCCTACATAATGCACCTCATTCATTGCATTAATTTAGAAAAAACGGTTTTAGAAATTGAAAACCCATACCAATAACCACTTCTGATTCCGGAAGAAAACTGTTATTTTCCTTGATGAGTACCATGTACATTCACATAGCACAGATAAATCAAAAGGCATCATAATTAAATGTATGACTTGCTGTACTAATTCGGAACCCAATTTCGTAAGCGGCAACCACATCGATTATTCATTCCTGATTTCGTTTACACGATTCATCCGCAATTCATATCGCCGCACATACGAATATATTGCACGTCATTCGTCATAGATATTTCTTGCGAAATTCCCCAATTGAATTGAATCACTTGCATTGCTGGAGAAAATTCAATCGATTATGCGTTCGCAGAATTCAAAATGCAAACGAACCGAAATTTGCATTATAAAACTCAAAGTAATGTTTACATAAAAAATACGAGATGTTTGCGTATGAATGAACCCGAATTCATTTCACCGGCACTTACGCACGAAATTTTATTGTTTATAAAAATAAAATAAAAAACTCACAGTCTTTAGGTTGATAATAGGATGACGATATGATACGACGACGTGACGGCACTTCACGTTACAAAACCACTGCTTCTTTTTATTGTTTGATGAATAATCATCCATTATGAATAAATAATAATAAAGAAGCAACAATATATCCAGCTGAACGGTCTCTTTTCGATACATATATACCAAGAAGAATAAGAACAACAACAACAAAATAAACAAACTTCTCTCTAATTCCGATTAATTTATTCGATTTCAATTTCTAATCGATGTACGAGTATCTATCTATCAATGTGTCTGTCTGTCCGGTCCGTCCAATATCATGGTTAGCTTTGATTTGTTGTTGTGCACATGTGAGATGTGATATTGAGACTGTGTTGTCATTAGCGTCATCAATGCCATTCTTTTTCGGTAGCAAAAAACTGATACCCGCATGCCGATCGATTGTTAATTTTGTTTTAATTGAATTATGTTTATTATGATTCCATGACATCATATCTTGGTATGCAAAGAACCAACGAAACTGTCGCGCAGGAGCAAAATTGACAAAAACATCACAGTCGCAATAAAAAACGTGAATTATTACTGCTAAGTAACTGAGACGATTCAAGATCATTAAAAAATGTTGACTGAGCTTTACTGGGGATCGATCGTTGCGAACGCGATACAGCGATACTTATGCGTCGTCGTGGAGTCATCTTGGTGGTCCGAAGCGTAGGTTAGAAACTTAATCGTAATGTAAATAAAAACTTTGATGGGTATTCTCTGTATTGCAACCAGACACTTTTTATTAACTGAAAAAATAATAATAATTCAGAACTTTGTTGGTCGTTATTAAGTTCTGTATATTAACTTCGCGTCGGATGTGTTTGTGGCTAACCAAATCTTGTGTATGTTCGATGACAACACTGTCCCCAGGGTAGACTAGGTGGGCCCATACAATTTTCAATTCGATTTTATTCAAATTTACAGACATGTATATCTCCGATGTCAACAATTTCTGTAAACAATTGGCTGGGATCGGGCCGAGAGGCTCTTATATACTTTTTTTTTTTTTAAATTAATCCAATTGTATTCAAACTTTTGGAAGGGAAATATTCCTACATACATTTTTTAAAAATTAACCCGATGTTATTCTGATTTTGCGGTCAGCCATCAGCAGAATAGGACGACTAACACAGAATGCTTTAATCTCTGACTGGTGAAAGTGCGATCAAACCTCCAAGTGGTGGCCACCGGTAATTTTCCTCTAATGCAGGAATAGCGAAATGATCGGGCTAGTCCCTTCAAAGTAAGGTTGGTGCATGGCCAATAACCTCACCCGTAAAGAATTATTATTACGGAACCCAAAATCAGCCTCGGATACACTGATGAACGATGACGACCACGGCAACGAAAACGGCTAAACGATTTATAGAACTCATGGAGCTCACTGTATAGAGCTCGAGCTGCACAGCAGCTAGCCGATACCCGGTTCAAATATAATGCTGAAATAACAGGATATGCGGTGGGCGGTAATGGTGTCTTACAAACATCAGAAATATGACATATATATTACAGCTGTCATGTAAGACATCGGGGTGGGGTTTCTAGTCAACAAAAGAATGCAACCCACTGTTATCGGTTTTAAAGCAGTAAATGAACGGCTATGCAGCCTTCGTGTGCGGGGCAGATTTAAAAACATAACCCTCATAAACGTTCACTAACCTACAGAGGATTCCCCAGATGATAGAAAATAAAAATTCTTTGAATCAGTCGAACGGAAACTCCATGCCTGCCCTCAATATGATGTAAAAATCATTCTGATGAATGCAAAAATAGGTAGGAAGCCAGTATTTAGGCAGTACATTGACACCCATAGCTTGCACAAGAACACTAATGACTAATGGACAAGGAGTCTTAGAGATGGCAGCAAGCTATAATTTGTTCGTTGTAGAAGGTTTGCGCGTAAAAATATCCACAAAGCCACCTTGGTATCTTGGTCGAGCATATTTCCTTGTGAAAGATGCGTCTCTTTAACTAAAGGGTATTCACAGAGAATGTGCTCGGTTGACTCTTCATCTTCTCTTATACTTATACTTATTAAAATTAAGGATTTGTTTGGAAGAAAATTGTTTGGATTGCCTAAGCCCCGGGACGCTTTCCCAGTGGGTCAGACGAAGTTTTTGTTCCCAACAAATTGTCAGTGCGGCAGCCCAGTCGACACCACAGTAGGGTTTAGGTCCTACGAACGCAAATTCCAAGTAGTTCATCTGCAGATTCGTAGTCTGCAATTCCCTGATGACCAGGGACCCAATCGAGTTTGACTTTGTTGTTTCTGGCAAAAGATTGCAGTGCATCGTAACAGTTTTTGACTGCCTTTGATTCCTTTATTAAGGTCAATTCTGGCGCATATCATAATGTCATGGAGTTCCGCCTGGAAAACAGAGGGGCTTTTTCCCATTGGTATCGATACTTTGGTGTTGGGACACCAGCTCCAACTCCAGTTTCCATCTCCGATCCATATGTGAACCAGACCAGACCTCTAGCGTTCAGTGCCGGAACACCATTCCACCAGTTTACCCGGTCCAAATTAGCAACCAGATAGAGCACCTGTTGATAGATCGCCGTCACAACCCGAACCTGACGACGGTACGAACGTACCAAGGTACAAACGTCGACTCGGACCATTATCTTGTTGGTATGGAGTGCGTACGGATTGCATCATCACGAAAGACTGCATCCTCGAATCAGATTCGAGTCAGCACGGCTGCCATTCGTAACGAAGAGACCAGAAACAACTACGGTCAAGTGATAGGACTCGCCTTAAATATAGGGAGAGTAATTCCTGTGGTTGAAATGTCGGGCGTAGAAGAGAAATGGACACGCCCTAAGAATACTGTCATTAGTACTGCTGACTCCATCTTAGGTAGTAATCGTATAGAGATCGGAACGATTAGTTCGATGACGAATGTATGCTAGCGACTAAGCGGATGAATGTTGCGTATCGAGCAATGCAACAATCTCATAGAACGCGGGCACGCGCTCAACTTAGAAGATATGAAAAAACAGTTCACCGGCGAGAGAAAACAGGCTGGGAGAAGAATATCGTTCGTGAATTAGTGCTGCCTGGCTAAAGTAAAGAGAGCGGGGCCGCACCAGGCCCGGAAGATCTACCAAAGAGTCCGCAGCATGACGCAATATACGCTGTGTTGCATATACTGCAAAGACAAAAAGGGTTATCTGATCGCCGATCTTAAAGGCATTTTAGAGCGATGGGAAGAGCACTTTCATGAGTTGCTAAATGGCCAGCTAACTGAGGAATTGGAGGTTCCACCAATGACCGAAGATCAAACTATGCTGCCGCCACCAACCATAGACGAAGTTAGCAGAGCGATAAATCGGCTCAAAAATAATAAGACCCCGGGATCAGATGGTATCACAGCGGAGTTGATTAAAACAGGAGTACCCGCAATACATCAAGCAATTCATGAACTAATAGTGCAAGTATAGGAGGAAGAAGCGATGCCAGAAGATTGGCGAAGAGGCATCCTGTGCCCGATACATAAGAAAGGAGATACCGTTGTTAAGTACCGCTTATAAGATTTTCTTCTCTATCTTTCAATACAGGATAGCACCATAAACTAAAGTCATCATTGATCTATACCAGTGTGGCTTTATCCCAGGCAAATCAACAACTGATCAGATCTACACCCTTAGGCAGTTGATGGAAAATGTCTAGAGTTTCAACATTGACTACACCATCTATTTATAGACTTTAAATCTGCCTATGATAGCAAAACCTGAGTAGAAAACAGGCATTTTAGACAATAGAGCTTGATGTCAAACTCTATCAAATGCATTGAAAATATCAAGAAGAGACGACGGCTCATCTTTTTTTGGGTATATGGGCTCTACAAAGTCAGTTATCCAACTTTCCGGAGAGAGTCCAGAAGAATAGGATAGATGGAAAGATTACGCAATGGTAATGCCACCTTGGAAGAGTACCTCTTCATAACTAATAAGGGAAATACCATATAGCCCATCGGATTGTTGAGTGTTGAGATCATTTAAAACTCATGTTATTCTCCCTATTTTGCTGATGGCTGACCGCACCATCTGAAATATAAATCTCCCTTAATTTTCCCATCGTCTGTATAGAGGTGAATAGCAAAATAAAATGGATAGTTATTCTACCCATTCTTAGTATACTCGTATTATACTCCATTATCATCATTATGTTGGGTTTACAACAGGAGTCCGGTACATGCTTTATTCAAAGCTGTTATCTTTTGATTCCATGTACAAGTACATCCCAGGTTTACCTCTATTACACCTACTACAAGATGCAAAACAGCACTGACAAGTTTAAAGTCAATTCAATCATTCTGTCGTCATTGCGATGAAGTCAAGTACGATCAGCGATGTGATAATCAATGACACATTACCGCCGCCGTCCGCCACTGCTGTTGATTGATCTCGTCAGCAAGTGAATCAGCGCTCACTCACTGTAATGTTGGAAAATCGATTGCTGTCAGGCTCGCCAGAGTCACCCACCATCACCCATCAGAATTGCTAAACACGCAAGAATCCCCAGAACAGGGCGATCTTTTTGCAGAAAGCTCAAACAAGCGAAGCTTTTCTGCAAAATCTCCCAGCTTTACGTCACACATTTTTTCTGAATTCCACAGCTCAGCTGCTAGTATGGAATGCATAACAATAGCTACCGTTGCGTTCTGTTCTTTTCGTAAGCCCCCCAGTATTATTAAAAAAAAGCTGATTGCATAGCAGATCAAACAGCCAAACAACACAAACAGTCAAATTTACCGCTTACACGACACGGCTATGGTCGATCGTGAACAAACGCTCGCGACAGCGGTTTGCGGTTTGTTGTAGGCGGCGGTGATCGTGGTGTTGTTGCTGGTGGCGTTGCTTTTCGTTTGGTGTGTTGGTTATACTTGACGCTTTGGCGCTTTTGTCGTTCTGCAAAGTTGACGGTTGTTCGCTGATGTTTTTTGACTTTTGTTACATTGCGAATTATTTTGAAAATTCAGTTCATATCTAGAAGCGAACAAATCAGCAACACACAGTAGGTCAACAGCTAAACAAATGTTGCGCTCGCCCGGTGATTGCGCAGAAACATCACATCTTTGAGTTGTGCTTTATTTTTCCAAAACTCAACGTAGTTTTTCAGTTATAAGTGAAATTCAAAAATTATATTCCCTGTGAACAGTTAGTGAGGAATTCGGTTTTTTTTTACAAATTTTTCCTCGATAACTGCCCACAAAGTGTGATCACTTGAAGAATAAAAAATTTGCAGTGCAGTGCAAAACTTAACACTTCTGCTGTAACAAAAAAAAAAAACATAAAATTAAAAAAAACTGCAACGCTAGACAGACAATAGATGCGAATGCAAAAATAACAACTGAATGCAATAGTAGCCGTTTGCGATCGTTCTCAAAGGTGGAAAAGTTGTTTATTCATTTCTTGTTGTTGTTTTACCTCTAGGATATAAAAATAAAAGGCATTTATTAAAAAAAAAAAGGAAAATAAAAAAGAAAAACGGAAAAGTAATCGCAAGCGCGTACAGACTTTTTGATGTTTTGAGTGTTTCGCTGTGTTGTTGTTGTTTGTTGTTCTTGTTGTCGTTGACCGACAAAGAAAACAATCGAATTTTTTGTGTAAAACCAATTTTGTTATTTAACGAAAAACGAAGAAGCCATATCCTTTATTGCTGAAGATTGACCCTGTTTGTAGGACACAATGTAAGTTTTATTGCCATTGCCTCAATACTTATACGTTTGTGGTTTGAAATTTTGACATGAAGTGTAACGGTTGGTTTATTGGTTTATTGAGAGTGGGGCAATGTGTCTCATTGTCTTATATATTTTTGGAGTGTGACCCCAGAAAAGGACGGACGAAAGTATGGAGTTGTTAATTAAGTTTTGATTTCTTTTTAACTTATTCCCAAGCCGAATGCTTTATAAGATTATAACTATTATAACGAATGGGATATAGGTGTAAAAATAGTGTCCTTTTTGTTCACTATTGGCATTTTCGTTTAAATTCTTGCTCAAATCTGTGCTATAAGTTGAGTGCATACCTGCGAATTTAAGTTCTATAACACTGGCACCTCACTGTTACAAAATAAAAACAAAATTATTTTAGCATTCTTGTTATCTTCAAGTATAAGGTTAAAATAATTAAATTTGATTTAATTAATTCTAATTAAGCAACAAACTTAGAGAGTAATCAAATGACCAACCAGTACTAGAGTACATTCTCAGTTCTTCCCATCCTTACGATTTGTATTTTAAATTAATAATTAATATTAAATTAATAAAAATTCCCAGCTGCTGCATTTTATTTATTATTTGCTCTGTGTTTTGTCTGGCAAAGTCAAAAACGAAAATCACCCTTTCGGCCAAGGACTTTCAAACTCAATAGTAGTTACAATGAACCAGGAACGACGGTGAATTATTATAAATGAAAGTCTCTATTTTAAGTATCTACCTATTATGTGCAAAAATAAATTTCATTAAAACATCAAATCGGTGTTACTTTCTCTTCAAAAGCTAAATGAAAAAAGTTTTAGGTCAAACGCTATTTTGACGGAATCACCTTCAGTCTAAACTAGACATGCACTAATAATTAGTAAGCTTTAAAAAAAAACAGCAGATAAGCTGATATAGCTGTAACACATATTAGCACTAATTATGAATGATGAAAACTAATAAATATATGACACATTGCTTGATTGCACTAATAGCACATTTCGCATTACCGCTTTCTGAGTGATTCTCATTTAAGATATTGGTTTTTCAATTTAGACGCCCCATTTTTCCAATAGAGTTTCTCGGCGATGTGCTAAGTTTGCTGCATTTATTTTTTAACGTTTTAACTCATCAATACTTGCCATTTATTAATTACAATCAATATTTGCAAATTATCATAAATTTTTATTAAATTCGGTTGCGACACCTTAAAATGCGCTAATCATTATCAGCAATGAATCCCATTTCTAGCACAATGGCTTTATTAATAGCCAAGATTGTCACATTTTGTTAAGTCAGCAATTCGAAGCAAATTTTTGAAATGCCATTTCGTATAAACAAATTAATTTCTAGAGGGATCATTGGCCAATAATTCTGATGATGCTGACAATGTAGTAACAGTTAAGTGAGATCGCTACTGGACCATGTTAACTACCTATTTTTTGGTTTATTGTAAGAGGTTTACTGGGAGCATATGTGGTTTCAACAAGAGGTCGTCACAGACCACACAACTAGCACAACAATTGAGTTATTAAAGTGTACCGTATTTTCTTTAGAAATAAACAGGTCTGTCTGCCTCGTTAGTGTGATTAGATCTGGATCATAGTTGAGGCTATGTAAAGTCCACAGTCAATGTCAATCAGCCAAAAACTTTAGACAACATCAAACGTGAAATTGCCGGCATATCACCAAATTTATGCGAAAAAGTCATGAAAAATTGGATTTAGAGCAATCACTCAGCACTTCAAGAGAAGAGAGTTCTTGTCTTCAAGAAAAAGTTAGAAATCAAATTGAACACCAATAAGGAAATCAGGACTGCAACTAAATCATCATCATATTTGGCTTTATAACCGGGGTTCGGTTCTGGCCTCTCGCAAAAAGTCTCTCCACCGGTCCCGATTTCGAGCCGATGTCATCCAGTTTGGCATACCTAAACTCTGGGCGTCCTGGTCTACGCCATCCTTCCAGCGTAGGTTTGGCCGGCCTCGCTGTCCTGTTCCATAAATCCTACCACAAAGGACTTTCCGAGCTTTCATGCGAGCTAGGTGTCCTGCCCACCGGAGCCTACCGAGCTTAATTTTCTTCACGATGTTGACATCGCGGTAACGCTCGTAGACCTCATCATTATAAAGTCTCCAGAATCGTCCTTCCTTACATACGGGGCTAACAATTCTCCGTAAGACTTTTCTCTCAAACGCGGCTAAGAGATCAGAATGCTTTTTGCTAAGCACCCAAGTCTCGGATCCATATGTAAGTACTGGTATGACCTTTGTCTTATGTACCAGCAGCTTGGATGTTATGGGTTAAATTCCTAGATTTGAAGAGTCTTTAAGCAACCGTGCGTGTATTTCTGGTTCCATGCTGTTATCGGCTGCTACAGTTGACCTATGATAGTTAAAGGATTGCACTACTTAAAATTCGCGCTCCACTATTTGAATTGAGGGACCAATGTTGGATCTTCTACTCGCAAACGTGGCCACCATGTACTTTGTTTTGCTCTAATTTATGTGCAGCACCAGATTTCGTGCCGCCTGCTCGGATGAAAGGGAAAGATGATCGGATGATGGGTAATTTGGGTAGTAATATTGGACAGAATGAGATCAATAATAGTAGTAGATGGAAAGATTCTTGCAGCAGTGGGAATATACGGGCGATTTGGTTAATGTAGGACAGAGAAATATTCGAAAGAATGTCCCTTTGTTTTAAGCTATTATTAATCTTATCTCAAGAGAACCTTAACAGCACTATAAGGAGTCGACATTTTGTATCACTTCATTTATAGACACGCCTTCATTTCTATCTTGTCAATTATTATTCAACGCAACTTTCTTCATTTGACGCAGTAAATATATTTTTAGAAGGATGGCCAGTTTTTCCTCAAAGCTCAAAGCATTGCCCTCTGATGGAATAGAGAGTTTAGAGTAGAGTTTCGAATCAATGAATAACTACGATCGGTTCCGGTTACGCTTTTTTTGGGCAAAATACTCGTATTTTCAGATTTCAATTTATAATTAATTTTTTTCTCCGACGGACAATGGGAATTATGCTACAAGTCCAATGCGAAAAACATATTCACGAGTGACACATCAAACTTCATTAAGTCAACAAACAAAATCATTTAAATTTAACGGTCGCGTACATCATTATGGCGTATTTCATTTTAATTTATTGCATTGATGTGGTTGTGATATTAATAATTTTTGTTAATATAGCTTGTATATGATGAAGTAATACTAGAATTGAGCCATTTGCTTAAATGTATTCCATCAAATTTCAATAAATCCTTGAGAGACTTAACAAAGAAGATATTAGAGTTGTGATGATGAAAATATTTGACAATCAATAATTCTTCGTGTAAATTAAGGAGTGTTTCATGACTTCTATGACTTCTAGAGTAGTTAAGTTTTGCCAGGATAATTCTGATCGTTGGTCCTAAACGCAACATTTTGATTAATGTGAAAAGGACATCCCTCAACGGCTTAATAGTAGCCATTACATCAGCTATTAATAGAATGTGTGGCTGTCTGTGAGAGCTTTATGTAGAGAAAAGAGACAATCCAACATCCCAATTAAAGTGAAACGGAGACAATATAGTAGTAGTAAGCCAAATTTCAATTACCGCCTACAACGCGCTCTGATAAGGACATGTATTTGCCTGCCATCACGGGAAAGTGATCCGAGTCATCGAAAGGATAGTATCACAAAGGCATTGATATCATGCGTGTAGAATTCCAAGGATTGGAAGGGGTCTTTATTTGCTTAAATAGAACTTACTGATGGGCTAACTGTCAAACAAACTGTCATCCTGTGCTCACTTTTCATATTTGTTATCAGTATACCCCGGCAAATTATCGCAAATAGACTCACGCTTAAACAACGCTACCAAATTATCCAAATTTACTTTGAAATTATGACGCTCATAATCGTCCATCTGAGCAAGCCATCCGTCGAGCTGAGAATATATTTCGAACCACATACTGAGACCAATCCACAAAAGACCCTACAGCCTGCATTATATCCATGAAAATGCACCGTTTGGTTCGGTTTACTTGCTAGTTGCATCATCGGACCTTATTTCTTCAAATATGAGGCCGGAGTTCGCGTTTAAGTCAATGGTGATCGTCACCGCACCGTAGATATGATATGGATGACATTGATCCGGGCTTACAAAATACCCGATATAAGATACTATCACAAAAATCAAGCGTGCTGCACCTCAACGGGACCAACGCCAGGTTTTCAAAACCAGAAACTTTAAAAGAAAAGACTTTCGCTAGAAGGATTTCATAGACCAGAGGATGCCTAGAGTTTTGCGATGTCAAAGTAGACGACATCGGCTCATAATAAAGACCGTTGCGATATCTTATTTGTGTGTTGTTGAGTCAAAGAAAAGAAAATGGTTCTGAACAAAACTACGATAGTAGATTAAAGAGTTCACAGCCCCCTTTAAAAATAGTTTTAATTCTAACTATTCTATAATAATAATAATATTTGGCGCGACAGACCGTTGCGGTCCAAGGCCCGCATTTGGACACAAATGAAAGGAGCCTACAATTTAAAGTTGGATCTGAACGGCGAATTGAGAAGTTTTCCGTGACAAGTTATTACTCTCGGAACGTTTGTCACCTATTCGCGAGAGGTGGGATACCGTGAAAAATACTTGTGGTCTTACTGGGATTCGAACCACGAACCCCTGCTCAGTAGCCATGCGCTTTTCCACTTAGCCACGACGCCCACAAATTCTATAGCTTCCCGTTTTATTACCTAACATTCCAAGAGTGACTAAACGATGTTCTATTTCAGAGTTAAGTTCGGGTCACACACGTGCTAAATAGAACTCATAGCTGTTTAAAAGTGTGTAACCGCATTCAAACGTGGACGAGAGAATGTTGAAGATGTTTTACGTAGTGGAAGACCGAAGATTGAAGATAAGAGAGATATCTGATTTGGTCAGCATTTGGTATGAATGGATTCAAAATCATTCAAAACTAATTTGAATTCTTCAAGCCTATTGCAAGACAGGTTCCGCAACTGATCTCAGTGGAACAAAAAGCAATCGACTGACACTGGCTTGCGACTGTTTGGAGCTATTTCAAAGCGATCCATAGGATTTTTCGGCCAGATTTTTAAGACAACAGATGAGTTCTCTTTGCCATGATAATACGTCGCGTTTTAAAATCTTCAAAAGTCAAACAATTAACTCGGATTAGTGATATTTTGCGACGGTTGCTAGAGGAAATACATAAAAGACCGCTATTAAGGGTTATTTTGATGGTTTTTAAATCCAGCCTGTACGGTTCAAGTACGAAATTAGTTTATTAATCTTCTGTACCGACTGTACTCTCATAGGTCGGTAAAAAATCGTATGCCCAAAGTGCGGAATGAGGAAGATAGTGGATAAGATTTTCTTTTCTACCTCCTTACATCAACTGCAGAAGGTTTTAACCGTCCAGTAACCCATACTGATAGCTACAACTCTGGCAATATCCTTTCAAAATCTTGATATCAATTCGGTAATTCTCCTTTTACTGTAGGACGGCCATAACGCTCTTGATATGGCGCAGTTTGTCAGACTGCTCCAGTAAAGTTAGTAGTAAAGAAAGAGATAATTTGTTTTTTGACTGAGCTTATGGGACAGCAAACTCTTTCCATTTAACCAGTGTCCATAGTTACGGCCTTCTTTTTCACGTCAAATGGCATAGTTACTTCTGCCGTAGGTGCCGGGACATACTGTCATAGAAGACAACGAACCAGCGAATAGGAAACTACGCATGTAGGGCCAGAACCATCTTGTGGCATAGGTTACCACATAGCGCGGGAACAGATACGCAGAATAGGTACATCAGATGCTGGGATAATCTTCCAGGACTACGGCAAGCAAAAGTTGGGGAGCTATTAACCAAAGAGTTCTGGCTTGATATTGGGTCTAAGCAGAACAATTTCATTATAATTATGGGGTTCCTAAAAGGACATTGTAGACTAAAAGAACACCTAAAGCAATTAAGAATATAAGAGAATGGCACCTGCAGACTGAGCGAAAAAGGGGAGGCGATTCCGTGTCATCTTCTCAATGAATGCACCAGCACAAGTATCAGGGAAGTTCAATAGATCCGCATGGTTCGCAGTGCTACCTACTATACTTCAACACACCTCTTTTCTTATCAACATCACCATCATCATTCGCCGTCGTTTCAACTTCCTCTGGTCGGAAACTCGATACCAAATGTGTAGTTAAAGCTTAGTTTGGAGATTCAGTAGTCTGAGGAATATGGTATCATACCTTCTGGTACTGCATGCAGTGCTCTTATGGTCTGGTAACAAACCACCCAGATTCTCTGAGTTATACTTCGTGAATTACTCTCGTTTCGCGTGATATCGCTCCGTTAGATGATGGTATCATGCCCGTATGGTAACAAACCACCCAAAATCTCTGAGTCGTACTACACTGCATGTCGCAACATACATACTTGATAAATATAATAGGTGCAAGATGGTGGTAAGGGCATCGGTCGGACAAGACCGAAGAGCATCTGTGATGCCTACTGCTGCTGATCGCTGTAATCTGCTGAGTTTGGTGGCGTTATACTTCTTCTTCATCGCTGGCCATCAGACCAATGACCGATGGGATGAAAAATATTCTCAACGAATGAAGAGCTTAAAGCTGCATTATGCTTAGAGGTGATTATGTTGATAAATCAAATCATTTCGTAAACTTCCAAGCTTCTTTCTAAGTCAGGCCGCGAACTTTTTCACACAAAATCGAAGTTTTTTCCATTTTCAGGGCGTTCTTTTTGTTGTTCCTTTATTTTGATTTCTTGAACCCTTGATATAAAGCCAGAGAGTCCAGTATTCTGACATCTAATTGATGGGCTTAAAGTCGTAACTAAAACTGAAAAACTGGTCAAAGGGTATATTCTTCATGTCAAAGTTTGAACTGTTTCAATGGCTCAGATGCAAATAAGTAGGTGAAAGTGCAGGCAAAAAAAAACAACCAACCAAGCACTAAAAACTACTGCACTAAGGAATTCCAATTAGAAATTCCATCTTGGAATGGCAAGGACTGGCTGATAATAAAAATTAAAATCAGCAAAGATAACAATTGAAGAATGTGTTGTGTTGCATTTGGCTTCAAAAATTAGAGCAATTAATATTTTACGATTAACGATCTACGGCATACTCGTATACATACCTTTGCAAATGATAAGGAAATTAATACTTTTCTCAATCATAGACGAGCGTTTCATTTTGTAGATACAGCCACAGACACACACTCTTCTATCTTATCGCTCTCGATGTTAACAAAAATTCTTTTCTGCTTTGTTTTGTTTGTTTTCCTTAAAATGCAATCTTTAATTAGCCCAGAGTGGATGTTTTGTTTTTAACAATTAATTACGATGTTTTTCTTCTGTGTCATAGACACACAATTTCCAAGGCTGCCATAGAACAGTTGAGTCGGAAATTATTCGTACATCGGTTACACACAAAAAAAACAACCCATAACAATTTAATTTTTTTTATGTAAATTCTCTAATAACTAAATGACAGAATGTTGTGACTTGTTGTTCAATGCGTAGATCGACCGTCGACGCCAAACGCCTTTTCCACTATAAACTAAAATAGGTGGTGTTGGATAACGTAGTTTAAATTCAATTTAATTAGTATTATTGTTAATAGATGGCGACAATAGTGAAAAGTTAAAGCTAAAAGTAGTTCGACTTTTCAGTATGTTATGTTTTTGTTTCACTTCCTCCTTGTTCATATTGCAAACATCACGCATTATACAATTATAATAAAAGTTATTTTGTTTAATCGGTAATATATATTAATCATCGGTCTTTTTATTTATATAATCTAACAGGTTATGGGCCCAGTTGACCCAAGCAAAGAAAATTTTTAAATATATAATTTGTTAATTGTGTCTACTGCGGTGTAAAGGAAAATAAAATGTCTACCGAAATAAAATATCATTTCGATAAATTAAACAACGATAACTATTTCAATTGGAAATTACGAATGCAATTGTTAATGCAAAAAGAAAATTCGTGGACGGCGATTATATCTGATGCTCCAGAACCAATAACACCTGAATGGACAAAGGCAAACACGAATGCAGTTTCGAGTATTGGATTAAATATCGAGGACAGTCAATTTGTGCATATAAGAGACCATTTAACATCTGCTAAATCGATGTGGAACGCATTAATGGAATATCACGAAAAAAGTGCAGGTAGTAATAGCGTTCAATTAATTAAAGAAATTTGCACACGTAAACTCGATGAAGGTGGCAACATGGAGAAGCATATTCATTGGCTGACAGATATGTTTCAAAGGATAGATGCACTCGGTGAAGAGAAATTGTCTGAAAAATGGCAGATCGGTCTATTGTTTGGACAACTACCATGCAGCTATGATACTGTGGTTACAGCGCTACAAACACAAAAAGCAAGCGAGTTAAATTTAAAAATTGTGCAAGCGAAATTGATTGAAGAGTATAAACACAAATTGGATCGTGACAATCAATCTGGTGGCGCATGTGGTAATGTTCTGAAAGTCGATTCAGGCATCTTGGAATGTTTCTTTTGCAAAAAGAAAGGCCATATTAAAAGTGAATGCAGAAAATATGAAAAGTGGTCCAAAAAGAAGTTACATAAGAAGAATTCAACAGAGATGCATAAAGCGAATACAATTGACAATTCAGACAATAATCAATTGTTTATAGTGACACATAAGGAAAATGGCTCATCAAGTAACTGGATTATTGATTCAGGAGCTACGTGTCATATTAGCAATAACAAAGGAGATTTTGTTGATTTTATCTCAAATTATAATGAAAGCATTCGTGTTGCCGATAATAAAGAATACTGGTCGATAGGTAAAGGTACAGTAAATGTCCAATTCTGCGATCATAGAAATAAACCAATGTCAGCCATAATAAAAGATGTTTTATACGTTCCGGAAATTTCGTCTAACATTTTGTCAGTGAAACAATTGGCAAGAAAAGGTATAAATGTTGAATTTACCAAAAACGAAGTATTCATCAAGAGGAATAATAAAATCAATAATATTGGCGAGGTTTTTGGTAATCAATACCGTCTGAGGCAAATGCATAAGGTCGATATGGTAAACGGTGAGCGTACTCTATGTGCACATCAGTGGCATCGAATTCTCGGACATAGAGATATAAATATCATAAAGCATTTGGACAATCAGAATTTAGTGAGCGGTATGAAGGTCAGAAAATGCAATTGCAGCGATATTTGTGAATCCTGTCTAAAAGGGAAAATGTCGAGAACGCCATTTCCAAAAGTTTCAATGACGTCAACCAAGGCACCGATGGATCTGGTACACACAGACTTATGTGGTCCGATGCAGACTGCATCACACAATGGTAATCGTTACATCCTTACATTCATTGACGATTTTTCACGTTATACGAAGATTTATTTACTAAAGCATAAATCTGAATGTGTTGATAAGTTAAAGGAATATGTAGCATTATCAAAGACAAAGTTTTCGCAATATCCAAAGATCATCAGATCTGATAGAGGTACAGAGTATACCGATAAACGAGTCGTTGGCTATCTTAAAGGTATCGGAACAAGCATTCAATATACAGCTACATATTCGCCACAGCAAAACGGCGTTGCGGAACGCAAAAATAGAAGCTTGATTGAAATGGCACGTTCCATGTTAGCCAATGCAAATTTAGATCATATTTTTTGGGCCGAAGCAGTTATGACGGCAACATTTCTCCAAAATCGATTGCCATCTAAGTCGATTCCAAAAACACCATATGAGTTGTGGTGCGGCAATATGCCAAATTTGCAAAATTTATATATATTTGGACAGAAATGCTATGTACATGTACCAAAAGAGAAAAGGAGCAAATTGGATTCAAAAGCAGTGGAAGCAATTTTTATGGGTTACGATTTGGAATCTAAAGCATATAGATGTTATGATCGTTCTGCACGAAAATTATTAATAAGTCGTGACGTGCGTTTTGCCGACGATCCAATCGAATCGAATCCCAATGAAATCAAATCAAATTATGCAAATAAAGAAAACGATGATAACCATAATTCGGACAATAAAGAAAATGAACCAGATGACCAACAAAATAATGAATCAGAAGCGGATGAAAGCAACAACGAAAATTATTTAAGTATTCGTAGATCATCAAGAGTCAACAAAGGTGTTCCACCGAAGCGGTTAATCGAAAATATAAATAAAGTTAATTTAATTGTTTCTGAGCCAAAAACAATTAACGATGTCTTAAACTCTGACCATAAAGATGAATGGCTACAAGCGATGAACGACGAAATGAATGCACACAAAGTAAATGGCACCTGGGAAATTGTTAAATTACCAGCTGATCGAAAAACAGTCGGATGTAGATGGGTTTTTAAACTAAAATCGAATGCGGATGACAGCGTTGTGCGATACAAAGCTCGATTGGTTGCTCAAGGATTTTCGCAGCGATTTGGTGTTGACTACGACGAAGTATTTGCACCAGTGGCACGACAAACCACATTCCGTTTGTTATTGACGATTGCTAGTAGAGAGAAGTTATTGGTACATCACCTAGATGCAAAAACCGCATTCTTAAATAGTGAGCTCAAAGAAGAAATCTATATGAATCAGCCGCCGGGTTTTGAAGTCGAAAACAAAAATTTAGTATGTCATTTAAGGAGGAGCCTATACGGATTAAAACAATCAGCAAGAGTATGGAACTTGGCGCTCAATAAAGTTATGGTCGAAGCTGGTTTCGTGCAAAGTGACGAAGATCCATGTCTATTCACCAGACATAATAAAAATGGCAGTTGTTATATAATTATATACGTTGATGACATAATAGTAGCCAGTAAGCAAATCAACGAAATCAAAGAAGTCCAAAATAATCTCAATAAAAGTTTCCAAATTGACAGTTTAGGACAAATCAAATGTTACGTTGGAATTGAAGTGGAAATTATTGATAATATCTATCAAATAAGTCAAACATCTTACATAAATCAAATTATCAAACGATTTGGATTGGAAAATTCGAAATGTTCTAAAATGCCATTGAAGGTCGAATATCAAAAGGGTCCATCATCTCAATTATTGTTAAATAATATTGAATATCAAAGACTTATGGGATGTCTTTTGTTTGTATCAATTAATACACGTCCTGATATAGCAGCAAGTGTCGCAATATTAGCTCAAAAAACAATTAATCCAACTCAAGAAGATTGGGATGAATTAAAGCGAGTGGTAAAATATTTGAAAGGCACCATAAAATTGAAGCTGATTTTAAATGGTAGTGACAATGTAAAACTGATTGGATACGCAGATGCCAATTGGGCCGAAGATCGATCAGATAGAAAATCTAACAGTGGTTACATTTTTATGTTTTTTGGATCAGTTATCAGTTGGAGTTGCAAAAAGCAAACTTGTGTAGCTCTATCTTCAACCGAAGCAGAGTTTATAGCTTTAACATAGGCTTGCCGTGAGGTAATTTGGTTACGTGCTCTTATGCGTAATTTTAAAATAGATGTCGTCGATCCAACTGTGATGTATGAAGATAACCAAAGCTGCTTAGCACTAATTTTTCGGGAAGGTTTCACCAACCGGTCGAAACATATTGACGTACAATGTAATTTCACTAAAGATTGCATAAAAAAGAGGATCGTTGAATGTCAATATTGTCCAACGGAAGAAATGATTGCGGACATGTGTACAAAGCCATTATCTGGAACCAAACTGGCTTATTTTCGCAATTTGTGTGGACTAAAATAAATCAAAACATTAATGTAATTAAATTTGAGGAGGAATGTTGGATAACGTAGTTTAAATTCAATTTAATTAGTATTATTGTTAATAGATGGCGACAATAGTGAAAAGTTAAAGCTAAAAGTAGTTCGACTTTTCAGTATGTTATGTTTTTGTTTCACTTCCTCCTTGTTCATATTGCAAACATCACGCATTATACAATTATAATAAAAGTTATTTTGTTTAATCGGTAATATATATTAATCATCGGTCTTTTTATTTATATAATCTAACAGGTGGTATATCTAGAGCAACAAGTACTGAAAATATCTGGAATGTTGTTAATGGATACCTGAAATATTTGAGGTTTTAAAAAATCACATAAATTAAGAGAACCACGCTAAGCATTTTATGTTTGTTTTATGTTAATATAGAGCATTTAAAAAACACAACAATCGACTGATGACATTTTGTTTTTCACTTTCAGCTACAATTCACAGAGTTACCTGCATCTCTTGTACGATATAACTGCTGAGTAACTCTTGTTTTTCATATCAAAATGAATCTCAACAAACGACCGAGTGTATCAGGCCTAAGCCTACTGATCGTCGGACTTTCAATGTTCGTCACTGTGATCTCTGCTTTTGACGACAGTCTTCGCTCGGATTTTCCAGGACCGTATTGTGAAAGGCAAAACACATGCTGTAAGGATCGCCATGATGGCTGTTCAGTGCCCATTCACAGTGAGTAACGCAAATGACGGAAAGTCATACAGAGAGAGAGAGAGATTAACCCTTAACCGAACCTTCCTTCCTTTCTTAAATCAGATACCCTCTGCTACTGTGATCAATTCTGTGATCGTTCGCCCGGCGATTGTTGCCCGGATTATCGATCGTTCTGTTTGGGTGCTCCAGATCCGATCGTCAGTTGCCGACACAACGGTAAATACTTCACCAAATACAACACAACCATGGACAATTGCAATGTGTGCAAATGCCGGGAAGGTGGTATCGTTGTGTGCGAACAGGATTTGTGCCTTACCGACAGTGATTTGGTGCGCAATGTAAATTCCATTGAAGAACTAGGTTGGTCCGCTCGCAAATATGATGATTTCTGGGGACGTAAATACCAGGAAGGTCTTACTTTGCGATTGGGTAAGTTAGTTAACAGTTAGTTGTCCACATAAAATAACGATCAACGTCGATTTATCACCTCACAGGTACTAAGGAACCAACATTCCGCGTCAAGGCAATGTCCAGATTAACAAACAAATTGGAGAACCTGCCTAAGCAATTCAATGCCATTGACAAGTGGTCCCAATTTATTTCAGATGTGCCAGATCAAGGTGAGTTGACAATTCTTTGCTTTGCTGTTTTCTAACGGATCGGGGCACAAAAGCATGTTGTTTTCTAACGGATCGGCACTATTTTCAGGTTGGTGCGGATCATCATGGGTCATATCGACAACATCGGTTGCCTCTGATCGTTACGCAATCCAAAGTAATGGCAAGGAAATCGTCAATTTATCCCCACAGAACATTCTCTCGTGTACGCGAAGGCAACAGGGTTGCCACGGTGGCCATTTGGATGCTGCTTGGAGGTACCTTCATAAACAGGGGTAAGTTTTTTGGAGTACCATTTTAACGTATTCAACATAGAAATGTTTGTAAAAAGGAAAAACAAATAGTAATCGAATAGAACAAATATTTATAATATAAGGGGCCTCTGGGCCACAGACCGTTGTGCTGCAGGCCTAGCTTCTTGCGACCTTTGTTTTTTGGTGTGTTATATTTTTGCACACAAATGTAAGGAGCCTAAAATTTATAGCGATACAGGCGAAATATAAAGTTTTCCAGGACAGTTAATACACTACCGGTCGTTTGTCAGACATTCGCGAGAGGTGGACCGTGAAAAAGCTGCTTTTTTGGTGTCTTTTGTTATTTGAACTTCGAACCTCCCGCTCAGTAGTCCAACACACTAACCACTTGAGCCGCGGCTGCGTACAAGACAGGGTAAATGATGTCAAGTGTCGCGTGTGGCGCGTGTGACGGGTTGAAATTTTTATTTTTTCGACTTCTATGGAGTCCTTTTTAACCAACTTCCATACGACCTAGAAGTCTAAAATAGCATTTTTATATTCCACGTATGACGCGTGTCACATTTCGCGTATGAAACATGTGGTGGTTTTTTGAGGTCTTTTTTAACCACCTTTTGCACGACCTAGGGAGCTGAAATTGTGAGCGGCTCATTGTCAGGGACCCATTTTGATATCCCGCTTTTGACGCGTGTCGCAAGTCACGTGTGGCGCGTGTGAAGCGTGGAAAAAAGAAAATTCTTTGATTCTCAAAAATAGATATTTTGGCGATTATTACCTAATTGTTTCTAAAATTTGCGTTCCGTTTATCATCTAGCCACAAGTACTTAATTGTACTTGGCAGCGTATAATGGAAAAAAGCGCTGCAGAGGCAAATTTAAAAAGAAACTGAAACTGAAAAACTGATCAAAACTTTTACAATTCGCCAATAGAAGATATATCAATTGTATGCAAAAGGTTTTGCATTAGAAACGCCCCATTTTGTTTTTTAAATAAAACAGTTTGTGTTTTTGTTGTGGAACACAGCATCATTTAGATGACCTTCAAGGAAGCGCCTGCAGGAATGAATGCACTGAAACCCTTTTTCTCACTAATATGGCGATATGCCGGCAATATTTAAAAAATGTCGGTCCTGTGGTCGTCTAAAGTCTCAGTCTTATTGACATAGACCGTGGACTTGAAATAGCACATGGAAAAGATTTCAAATCACACGGCCGAGGACCGCAATTGACTGATCCATTTCTAGAGCTAACACAGTCACTGAACTTTAAGTTCAATATCTTGATTAATTGACAATTTATTCAGTATATGGCCTCGTTTTATTGAAACCACATATGCTCCAAGACAGCGCCTTCCAACTTATCCGAAAAATAAGTCAACGTAGTCCGGTAGTGATCTCAGTTGACTGTGATTACCATTCCACTATGAAGAAGAATTATGAGTCAAAGAACCTAAACAGGTATTATAGGTATTATTCGTGAATGATATTGGGTTGTTGACTTGTCCTAATGCAACAATTTTGCTTACTAATGAAACCATTGAGCTAGAAATGGGGTTGATCGCTGATAATAATTTTGCAATGAGAATTGGCATCGTTTTCGCACATGCTAGGTGCAAAATCACTGAATTTACTCCTCAATTGATCGTCATTCGTCTTTAGTTCTTTGGTCAAAGAGATCTTAGAGCGATGCAGGCTCAAGTCCTTGTGCAAAATTCGCCACAAATTGTTGGTCATAGATCAGTTAAATTCCTGAGATCGACGCAGAATCGAAAAATTTGGGACCTGACTAACACTTTCAGCTATAGCCGTAATCAACAGAGCGTTAGAGAATACTAAAAATAATTTATCGTTTTCTTAAGCCATAATTCTTAGAGAACTGGTAGTTTTTTCAAATATCAATGCACCAATTTTATTGTCAAAATCACATCTAATTTCGATGTCATTAAAAAAAATACTAATTTTTTAACCGATAAAGTGTGAGTGGGACGAATGTCTTAAGTACTTCTCACAAAAGGATATAGATCTACAATAATTGAAGTCACGATCTCATTCGATGATCCATACGTACTCGTACTTATGAAATACAATTAAAATGGACTGTGTTATGGAGGGCAGTCGATAACAACAAGTTATGTGTTTATTTTTGCTTTCACTTTTATTTCTGTTGATTGTTAGCAAAAAGATTAGAATGTCTTCCATATCATCTGGCCACTTGAAGCTCGTATCACCTTTTCTAATCCGTTACGATCGGTTTCGGATATCATTCATATTGTTTAACTGCGTCATGAGTGAGGAAATGCATTAGTTGGCAAACGGGGGAGTAGTTTTTATTGGTGGCATTATTTACTTTTGATGAATCCTCAAGATAACTGCATGGTAGAGCGACAAGATCAGTAACATTTATAGCTCTGCATTTTCCGGGGGACGTTATATTTTCTCGGCAGAGTGAGAGCGTTTTATAACGCGATCCTCGGTACTTAAGGGCCACAGTTCACTGCAGGCATAGCACATGACGATAAACCCAAACGAAGGGAATTTCTGGTTGATGTGAGTTCTCGTTCAATTTGCAAAACTTTAACCACGATAACCTGGGGCTTTGACAGATTAACCATAGTGTTGGGTTCGAAATGTACAAATGGAAGGAGTTATCATATACCACGTTTCTATTATTTAGTTTCCATATGCATGGAAACGCAAATTCGAGTTAGTTTCGTTAAACACAAATTAACTCCAAGAAACTAGAGCGGTTGAGTTAGGATTTGCTGACATTCAACAACATCCAAAAACGCAGCTGTCAAATAAACTCAACTCAATTCATGGAAACGCTACGAGTTAATGCCGCCATGTTATTATTACCTAACTCGATTCAAACTCGGTCCTTGGAAACGTAGTATATGACACAGTTTGAGTGGAGTAAACTTGACAGTGCACTGTATTTTCTTAGCAACAATAAAACAAATGAAATGTCAGACAAACCTAAATCAACTGCTTAAGTTTTGTGGAGTTTATTTGGGTTTAACGAAACGCAACACTAATTAGCGTTTCCATGCACATAAAGCTGAGTTTACCCAGAACGTTAACTGAACCATGTAAACGTAGTAATACTACAATAACACTTTCTCATGTACCTTCATTATTTTTCTAATTCTCTCTCTGTCTCAATTTTTCTACCCACAGTGTTGTCGACGAAGAGTGCTACCCATATGTTGGCCGCCGTGACATGTGCAAGATCCGCCACAACCGATCGCTGAGGGCTGCCGGCTGCAGGCCAACACAAAATGTCGATCGTGATGAGTTTTATACAGTTGGCCCAGCGTATTCCCTTAACAATGAGACAGATATTATGACCGAGATAATGCACTCCGGCCCGGTGCAAGCGACAATGCGCGTCTACAGAGATTTCTTCTCGTATGCGGGCGGTGTCTATCGTAAGTCGGCGGCTAGTCGCGGCAGTGAGAGTGGATTCCATTCGGTCAAGTTGATCGGTTGGGGTGAGGAACATCATGGAACCAAATATTGGGTAAGTCGTCATCGAGACAGCTCATCAAAGTACGAGTATAGCCGAAACTAAAACAACGGAATTTTCCAACAAAACAGATCGCTGCCAACTCCTGGGGTACATGGTGGGGTGAACATGGCAACTTCCGAATTTTGCGCGGTGTAAACGAATGCGGCATCGAGGATTATGTGCTGGGTGCCTGGCCAAATGTATACAATTACTACAGGGTGAAGAACAACTAAGCGAAACGAAAATAACGAAAGAGATGCACGCACTGCACTTTGTTCGGTGATGAGAATAAAAACTGAGAGTAAGTGTTCCCGCTATTTTTGTTTTGAAAGAAAACTTTGCTTTAAGTGAATAAAAATTGGACATATCTTAAATGTCAAAATGTGTTGTTAAGCTATTGACGATTGTAAAAGTAGAGTAAGCGCCTCTTGTGGAAAATATCGAAATACAATCACAAGAAAAAGGACATTTGTAATTTGCCACATCGGAGAAAATTGCTTGAGAATGGAATGGTTGATTCCTTAAAAATTAATCCGCCACGAGGACTCGTGATGCTCCAATCGTCAATTGACGAAACTAATTATGTTCACCACAAAGAGAGTTTTCTTTTCAAAATATTGATGCAACACTTACACCAAGTTTTTCTTTCCACCACCCATTGTCAATAAAAAAGCTTATCACTAAATATATATATATATATATATATTTATATAATGAAGACAATTTTGTCAAAAGATAAAAAAAAATTTAACTTTAAGTGCATAGCTTGTTAGGGAAAACTGACAGTCTGCATCGCGTGCAAACACGAATGGTATTCAAATAGTTATTAATTATTAATTTTACTATTTAATTATAAATTTATAATATATAAATACTTTGTTTTCTGTTTCTCTTCTTCTTGTTTGCTTTTTAATTTTGACATAAGATGTAAAAGAGAGAAAAGCCACGAACAAGAGCCACTTATTTCGTTTTCATGTAGAGTTCAACCTAAGTTAGCGCTCATAGACATAGCGTTGAGTTGAGTGTTCGATGAACTCAACGAAAATACCTGGGTTGAGTAGAGTCCAAATTAAAAATAGGAATTTTTATTACTTTGTAAGTAGTCGTCGAATTTTGTATTATGTTGTCAAAATCTGACTTCAATTACATGGAAAAGCGTAACGCCATTTTGCATTTGACGAAAATAAATTTCAAACACAACCCAGGTTCTTGGAAACATAGTAACTGACGTTTAATTAAATTTTGTTTTTAATTTTTACTTCGGCAACACTGCCTTTACCAAGAATTACTAGTAATTTATTGATAATATTTTTTTAACTTATAATTGTGATTTAGAGATATTATATCTACGTTAATGTAAATGTATTAATTGTCAATTTAATTTAAACAAACAAACACAGAATTTTATAACGAATCGCATTGTTTATCAGTTATATGAAGAAGAACAAAAAATACCGCAACTGCCAACTCCGCGGGAGCAGTTTGTTCATTCATTGATGAAATAAATTTGTTTACTTTTTTTTTAGAAAAAAGTTATATGTATTTTATGGTTAAATTAAAAAAAAACTACCTGCATGTTTATTATTTTATAGTTTTGTTCTCGTTTTAATTTCTATGCATTTTTTAAGCAACGCAACATGAATTTGTAAATTGATAAAAAGTTTAAAAAAATAATAACTAATTATATTATATGTTTCTAATAAAATTATAAATAAATAAGTCTTAAGTGAACCTTTAAAAGGCAATTGCCACCAGAAATTTATTTTTTTATTGCTTTAGCTTAGCGGTATCCTCAAAATGGCAACTCTAAATAAAATAAAAACGGCAACAAATTGGAAATTTAAAACGAAAAATAATATACATAATCCTGAAAAGATGTTCTACAACTCGTAAGTTTTTATATTTCTCCCATATTTTTGGACTCTTCTCGAATAGGTATGGAAAACAGTCTTTGTCCAACAGCCTATACTGTACCGGATATCTTTTGCCGGTAGTCCTCGCAGCCCTAGGGAGGGGCTCAAATTGTGCTTGAGTGCGTGTTCTTGCAACCACTGCCCTCGGGAGACCTAATGAAGTGATAGGTAACTGGTAACTCGTAGCATTATGGTACGAGATCAAATCGGTTATGCCGTACACCGAAACGCTCCTTCAGGTCGGCAAAAAAAAGTTTGCTTAATTTGTGAAGTCAGAAACCTGCCAGGGCTGGACATTTGCAGAGATATCTATTGAATGAGTGTTTCGTTTTCACTAACATCGATGCAACTCCTGCGAAAGGTATAATACGGTATACCGAGTTTGGCAGCGTTGCCGTCCACTGGCCAATGACCTGTGATTATGGCAACGGTTCTGAAAATATCTTTCGGTGATCTAGAGATCACCTTGTTAAATTGGTTTTTGTTATAGAAAGGCTGTGTCTTGGAGATTCAGCCGTCGATTCTAACTACCATCCGATATTTTGAAAATCGTCGGACATAAGCCGTACTTACAGATAAAACGTTGCGCTCATGTTACCAATATTTCATTAATCCGCCTTCTTAATTAGATAACTTGAGTCACGGAAACACTTTTGTTTAACCCATACCTTAAACGGCACCGTCTCTCGGGTCGTTTTTCGATATAAAAATTAAAAATGTCAACAGAATCTTTGAGCGAGGAGCTCTAAACTCTCTGATTGTTTTCGCCATGTTTACATTACCAATAAGTTTTATCGCGCGGTTCTGAATTCTGTCAAGTAGATGCAATGTGGTTTTGGGTGCACCTGCCCCCTTCTTTACAACACGTTTTTAAATTGTCCAGCAGAGAAGGACTATCCATCAATCCTTGCAAAACCGTTGTAGTGCCTTTCACGAAAAGAAGACTGGTCGATTTGGGACATATCATCATCAAATTATTTCAGTGAAGTTAAATATCTCGGCGTCATCCTTAATAAACGGCTAAAATGGAATTCTCGCATCAAGTCTGCCACTAGGGCCAAACTTTGGGTCTAAATCTAAAATGATACATTGGATGTATATAATGATGGTGAGACCTATTATTAGGTACGCGGCCATCGTTTGGTAGCCGAAAGTACTTGAACGGACAACGGCAACTAAACTTCAGAAGCTAAAAAGAAGTGCCTGTCTAGGTACAACGAGTGCCATGCGCACCTGCATGCACCTTCTTCATTAGAAGATGTTGTAGGGATTTCACCTTTGCATATCATCATAAGGAAGACGGCGGCTAGATGAGCTTTTTAGCTGCAACTAGAATACGGGTACAAACCGGGTGACTATGTAGGTCACCTGATAATTCTTGACTGAAAGAGACATGTTCTGCACTATTCCCGACATTATAGTCAGGGAGCACTGTTTCGGAAGGAAGGAAGGAAACCAAATCTGAAGACGAACTAGCTAGTGCTAGCTCAGAGTCTGCGTTCATAGGACCTGAACCCTACTGTGGTGTCAACTGTGCTGCCGCCACAGCACTGATATATTGTTGGGAACACAAACTTCATCTGGCCCACTGGGAAAGCGTCCCGGGGCTTAGACAATCCAAACAATTAATCAGGCCTTTTTCCTACAAGGAAAGCCTTAGTTTTAATAGGGATAGCATTAGGAAGCTGGTGAGTTTTTTAACAGGTCATTGTGGGCTCAGAGACAGAATGTAGGTTCTGCTCGGAAGATGAAGAGTCATCCAGCATTACCTTGGTTAAGGAATCGCATCTTTTACAAGGAAATATGCTCGCCAACGCAATTCAGAAATTCTGCCACTAACGATGTACTATCGTTCATTATGGTAGTGGAATAAACAAACCTTACGATATAATAGATCTTTCAGGTCGGAGTGTCATGCCATATGGGCTAGGCTATTAATTTAAAAAAATATCTAAATTTATTTATTCCTTATTATTATTATTATAAATTTGAATTTTGTTTATGCGATTTTAATTTAATAAAATCAAAAATATAAAATCTAATGAAATGATACTGTGATGATTATTAAAGGCCATAAAATGTCAAATATTAAGTAAAAATATAGAAAATAGGATTTGTAGTGAAAATCTTATAAATTGCAATTTAAAAACAGAAGTTTGGACACCTTTCCGAAAGATAGGCAGCTTCGTCTGTCTGTTATAGTTTGTCCAGCTTTTGAAAAAATTCGTTCCCACGGTGCAGATGTCATCACGATATACAGTCGCCTTTTAGCCAATTCATACAGCCTTGGATAAATCGCCTGCCTTTCCTTCCACCAAGGCAAAGGATCTGAAAGCCGACTTACATATGCCTCTTGCCCAATTCGACAATGGCCGAAGATTTTGGTACTTGATTCGCTTGAATGTTAGAGATCACCTTATAAAAAATGTTCCCACCAGAGATGTTTATGTGAAAGATTTTGAAATATCCGGTATTAAAATAGGCCTTTAATTATTAACAGTAATCCTTGAGGCTCTATCAGCTACCGCTTGAAAAGCGCTCTTGAATGCTGAATCGCTAGCAGAAGGTTATGTTTTAAATCTTGGATCAAGAAATGCGCACTGGCTATAAACGGGATTCATGTCAGGATTCGGAAAGCATTTACCCAATTGTTCGAGTATTGTTTATACAATTTTTGCAACTTTTTCCGGCAAATTGAGCACGTTGTTCGAGTGTTTTTATAATTTTTGCAACATTTTCCGTTGATTTCAACGAGCGAGGATAAAAAACAATACCTTTGATATTGAGGGAGTTTTCTTCTCTGCTTACTTCTTTTGTTGCTTCATAAAATATCTGAAGTACTTCACATGCGTACTTAATCAAATTTATATTTGCAGAAGTTAGTTGTTATAAATGAGAGGCCGTCGATTGTAAAAAAGTAATTGTGTATTGCAATGCTTCTTGGATATTAAGAACTGTGAGAAACATATCGTAAGTCGAATTCTACCATGTCGTGACGTCCTCCTTTAGTTTTTTTTTAGGTGAACACATTTGATTTAAGGTGGAGTTTAATTTGATTGTTGCTTTTGGACTCCTTTTAAAAAACTCAACAATACTCTTAACTTTCCTTAGAACATCACTACTGCGTTCGATTGAGTTTTGGGCGATTAAGTTAAGAGTATGGGCAAAACAAGAAATATGATGCTACTAACACGGCATTGTCAGTTATTGCAGCGCAAATCTTTTTTCTAGTTTCCATTCACTTACAACCCTTTTAAGCTCATCTGCGAGATTTTGAGCAGTATGACCCTGTTCATAACGAACACACTCTAACAGATGGGTATTTATCTGAATCTCTTGTTCGTCGTCAATATTTTATCTTCTGTCTGCAAAAAATTAGATTAGATTTCGTTAACGCTACAATTACAGGATCTATATTCGCTGAACCAGATGACCTACACAGTTCTCTTGTCCGAATTTCCCACAAGACACAAGAAAAAAATCTGTCTACGCTTTAGAAGCCTTTTTTATTTCCAATGTAAGTGTGTGTGTGTGTTGTTTTTAACATGCTTATCCTTTTTTTGTTGTATATGTATTGTTTAATGAATTAATAGGTCATCAGGGTGGTTTTCTGTTGTTCTTGATGATGTTGTACAACTATTTTAGTTAATAATACTAAAATTATAATGGTAATAATTTCAAGAATGTTGTTAACTTAAACGCACTAATTGTTATTGTACGTAATAATATAATAATATAATTGTTTGCATGTATGTATGTATATATAATAAGTTTCTTTAAAACTGGAATAAACTGAAAATTGCTTTGCAACAAAATTAGAAGAGAAATTATAAAGAGAGAATCAACATTATCTTAAGTAAAGTACGAGTACACATAAAAAATTGGGTTACGTAGATGGTTGCAGGGGGATCATCAAACAAAGAACTAAAAAATAAACGAAATCAAAGGGGGAGAGACAGATGGATACACTAATTAATCGAAATTCCGGCAAAGGAGACCTCCAGGCCGGCGTCATTCGAATCGATGCGACTCTTTATGTGGGCCAGAGTGTTCTTGTAGTGCATTTCAATTTGTTTCGTTTCCTCGCTTGGCTCAAGGTTTGGCAACTCCTCGTTCACTTTCGCGATGAGCTGAGGAGAGAATTTTTAGATTTTTCTCGCAGATTTTTATTTCAACCTCTCGAAACTTACCTGATTCAGCATTGCCACAGTAATTAGAGAATTTCCACGCTCGAAATAGAAAAGATAATGATTCAAGAGCTCCACGTATAACTGCACTTGAACGCCAGTATCCAGACATTGCGATGCAATGCGAGCTCCTTTTTTCAGGCACTCAAGGGTTCGTTTCTCGTCGCGCATTTCCTCGCCGTTTTTTCTGCACAAGAAAGCAATAATTGTACGTAATAAGTAAATAAGTTATCGAAAACCAATTCGACTTACTTTCCACTCCAGAAGAGGCTTGCACAGGACACAACGCCACGACACTGATCGGGCTTCTTAAGCAACTTCGACGCTGCCAAAGCGCAATTGGTTCGCAATGGTTCGGCGTTTTCCTCATCGAAACAGGACATCTGCTCGAATGTCGACATAATCAACGTGATTGCGGCCAACTGCGCTTTCGAGTCGGAAATCTCATCCTCGTACAGCGAGAAGGCTTGCGTCATAAAGTCATAGGCGACCGTCTGGTGATTGGTGTATCCAATCTCGCCAATAACAAGGGCACCCTGCAGGTAGAGACGCAATGCCAATTCTGGCAAATCCGCCTTCGCCAACACAGCAATCGTACTGTGACAGTACTGGATAATTTTCTGACACTTTTTGTCCCAGTTTTCGTCTTGTTCGGCGATTATCTTGTATTTGTATGCCAGTTGGTAAGCGGCAAATATCAACGGCGGAAGAACATGTTTGATGCGCTGTGGGCCACCGATACCCAAATGTTTTCGTGCTGATTGCAAAATTTTATATTGCATGTCGGGTTCCTCCGATTTAATCAAGTGAATGAATCTGCGAATGTAGCAAATGAAATTATTTGTTGTTGTTATAGTTGCTGACTGCAAACTGTACCCACCTCGCAACAATTCCCTGCTCCTCGGCAAACTCCTCTACATCAATGACACTGGCTGCTTCGTTTCCATCTTCGTCTTTGATCAATGGCGTGATCATGGTCAGCACCTTGTCTGCCTCATCGGCACTCGGAACGAGCGTCTCAAATTCGAGAATGTTCATGACAATGTACAGAGCCAACGATTTGCGGGATGTGTAATCGAATTTCTCCAACAACGGACAGAAGTTCTGCAACTGAATAATTGTCAGGATATTGTTGTAGAAATCGATGCATATGCGCAAAAGTCGTGACAGCTCCTGGTTCACGGACAAAAAATGCGAGATGCTAGAAAAAAAGGAAAGAATACGTTGTAGAAACTTGTAATGGCAACTCTCTACAGTGGCGACTAACTTGCTCATGCTCATGCGATCCAGTATATGAATGGTGTTCTCCAGCACTTTGTCCACATAGTCAACGCGATCGGGATAGACTTTTTGGGCTAGGCTCAGTAGAGCTACTTGCAGCGAGATTGTGTCCTCGAGAGGCATATCAGTTCGGGTCTAAAATGGCAAGAAGTAGACAGTAGTTTTGTTTACTAAGAGATTGGAATAGAAAGACATCAAACCAACCTGAACAATGTTGGCAACTTGTACGCTGAACACTTCAAAGAGTTCCACCTCGGCTGGTATAATCGAGTCAATGTCACCGCCAGTTGGCTGCAAGAAAGTCATTAAAATGGAAATTAACACAGAAACTTTTGAATGACTTACCTTTCCATTGCGCTGATTGTACGCAGCGAGGCGATCAATCAAAGATATAATGATATTTTTCACATTGACACCTGTCTCCAGTTGGGCACACGATTTCAGGAACGGATCCAATGTCTGCAAGTGGAACTCATCGGGGAACACTTGAATAATGCATTCCATGAGATACTCCTGAGCGATGGCATCACGACAACTGACCACCTGCTCCAATATCCCAGGCAATATCAGACGTTGATATGTCTCCAGTGTGGCCGATTCCAGCTGTGACAGACGCACCAAATTCGTTCCGACCAAAATTTTCAACTCTTCACGCTCCTTCTCGCGACGAGTTTTCTCACTCGAGTGTCCCTGATGCTGCATGCGCACCCATAATTTATTCATTTCCGCGAAATTCATCAGCACAAAATCGATTGCATCGAAGACGTTGCCCTCATTCTCATCTGCGGCCACAACAACATCTGGCAGGATATTTCTCGTACACTGCAGCAGGTAATTTCGCAGGAAAAGACCACGCAATGGATGTTGTACACCGCGACACATCTCAACCAAATCCTTAAGAATGCTACGCTTTAGCGCCGAATTGCTTTTAATGTAGACAAGGCCGACCGTTATCAGGAGATATAAACGCGGCACTATTGTCGCCGAATACTGCACCAGTTCGTAAAGGTCTGTCTCTTTGCCGCTATTCTCACATAGAAATATCTCCAAATGGCAGAGCTCATCGGTAATTGCCATATCTGTGAATATCACAAAGAGTGAGCGGTGATTAAATTTGGGAATCAATGATCGGAATTCTTCGGGTTGGTAGGGAAACTTTTATGTTTTTGAAACAAAATAAGAAAGAAATGTTAATTCAATTCAGAAGACAGGAAGTATCCAAAGGTGTTTTCAATAGGGACATAGCAATTTTGAATTTTAATAAAAAAAAAAAACAGGCTGTGCGTGATTTAGTGGATAAATTCGAGTCAATATATTCACTATTGAATGTTCCTGTGAAAGCTTCAGTTCAAAATGAGCCAAATCAGTGGAGTCCATGCTGTGTACAGGAATTGTGAATCTCTCAGTCCACATTATTGCAAATTATGCGTAAGGATCTCGGCCTACAACCTTAAAAGATCAAATTAACTCAAGAACTTAAGCATCCTGATCATTTGAAGCGCCGAAACTTATGTTATGTCGTTATTGAAAACCCCTTTACATGCCCAGATGGGATTGTCCTATTTATGTTTCAACATTGCACATTGAAGCAAAAGTTGGTTCTAATTTTAGTGCTTCCAAGGGACAGTGTAACATATTCACAATTTGCTCCATACAACTAAGTCCTGGCCTCCTGACTGACGGCTTCAGTCCAATACCCTAAGCAAATGAATACAAAAACAAAGGCGAGACGCTTTTCCTTCTCCAAGTTGAAGAGTCTCACACATTACCATAGCCATTGATAGTGCAACAAATGGGCCAACCTCCAATTCAGGTCATATACTCACATAGTTCATAGTAGCTTTTCGGCGACAGCAGTGACGTCCTCAGTTCACTAAGCATTGTGCTGGCACATTTCAGAGCGTCCAACATACGCGCCTTGTCAAGGAAATGTTTCATTTGAAAAGCCTGCTTCCGTACTGTTCCGATAGCTTCGCTGAGAAGCTTCTCCTGATCGTCCAAACCATTAGGCATGGTCTGAAACAAAAGCAGAACAAATGAAATGATAACCAACTACATAAAAAGTGTCGACAACAACAATAAAAAGTGTGAATAATGCAAAAATAGTCATCAACACAAAACACATAAAGTGATAAGACAAGCGCTCGCTCGCTGGACCACAACAGTGCGCCAACGAAAGGGGGGAGAACATTGGAGGAGTAGCACGGAAGTTCTAATTACTGATAAAATGAGGCAGCAAATGCAAATGAATATGAATACGGGCGAGCTGTTAAGATGCTGATACTATTGCACACAATTAATGAACAAAGTTACGCGTACGTTGTGACCAATGAGATTTTCAAATGAAATGATCAAGAAGTTGAAGCTAAAGCTAAGTAACCAATGCCACCCACAAAATCCTGTTGATGTGTTTCTTTTTCACTTGGAATAGAATAGCGACGACGAGCGAGACTTCTGTGGCGAAAATCAAGGTTTGGACGTTGGACTTTAGTTTCGGGGAATGCATTACCCTTTTCGGTGCGACGGCGGTGAGATCAACCGACGTCAGCGGTGCAGGTTGTGGCGGCGGCATTGATGATGTGTGGGCCGCCGTATTGTTGTACCCAGCAGAACTCCACGGGTACATTTCCTCGAACGCTTATTTACTGTTGATGGGTGTGCAGAGGTAAAGTTGGTTGCTCTTACAACGAAACACTTTCGACTGCAACTGCTTGCCACACTGCTCGCTACAATGCACAAAACACAAAAGCGATACTTACCATATTTTGGGGGAAATCGCCTTTATTCGGAAATTGGCAGTTTGTTTATAAAAAAAGTTGTTTGGTTCTATCGGAATTAGAATCCTAGTGCCACACTCTAGACGTTTTCTAAATAAATTTGACTTTTGTGTGCTGGAGTTGGCTAATGCGGACGGGCCGTGGTCGGTTTTCTTTGCTGTTACGCGATAGACACAACACAGGAGATAGCAAATAGGACAGATGATAAAAAGGAAAAAATAATTTTGATGTAACTGTCAACGTCAGAATAAAAGGCTGATTTGTTTTTGTTTGACAACCAATGGGCGAGTGGAATATTTTGAAAATAGTCAAATTGGAATTTGATCATTTGAGTAAACTGACGCATAGGTGGCGAAATGTGCATTAAAAAGACTTTAATGATTGTTGAGAGTTGTTTTTTACGTCGATTTCGAATAGTACGTAATTTATTTTTGCTGATCTGTAAAAAGTTAAATCTGATTTTTTCGGTAAATCGAGCAGAAATATTGGATAGCCTGACTTCATATTTGCCGTATGTTACATTTAGCGATTGTTGGGAAATGCGATTTTAAGTTCAGATATGTATAACTTGTTTGCCATCGGTAGGATTTTATCGGAACTGAGTTTATTATACAACCTGACTTTCTAGTTTGAGTTTATGACGCGGAATAATATTGATTTAATAATAATAATAGTCAGCGCGACAGACCGTTGCGGTCCAAGGCCTAGCTTCTCGCGACCATTTGTGTTGCGCATGTATATTTATGGACACAAACGGAATGGACCTACAATTTAAGTATTTCAAACCATATTTCTTATTTTAGATGAAGCAACGTTTTTAGATTGGTTTGGTCTTCATTAGGAAGGTAATTAAGCATACTTTAGATGTCTTTTTTTAGATCGCAAGTTTATTTTGGTGTTTATATTAAAGATTTAAAATCTGTGGATTGAATTCGCAAAATTTTAGGTTCTATATTTGGACACTTAACTTTTAGTAAGAGTGTTGGCTGGTGGATTTGGGCCAACGCCAAAGAATTGGAGGCTTATGCTGACTTTAAAATCCTCTTTAGCATTAAAATAAAACGCTCGACAGTTATACTTTAATTTCAAATTGTGTATGTGTGTGATTTTAATAACTGAAAAAATATACATATATAATAAAATAAAAACCAAACTTACATTCGTCGGCCTCACAATTGACAGTTCCTTCTCTCTGACGTTGGTTAAAAAAAATAGATTTACTTTTTTGTGTTCAAAGAGTTCACTTTTTTACGGTTGTGTTCAGAAAGAAAATTACACTCAAGTGTAAAACAAAAGCCACATTAATCAGACATAAAATGAATCTCGAACCATTTATTTCTGCGACAATATATATGGGTATTTCTATTAATTTATATTATGTTTAACTTATGGGATCGTAGTGCTAAAAAAGTTTCTTCAAATAAAAAGAGAATTATTTGTGAGTTAAATTAAAGCGATGTTTATTTATCCGAATCCTCTTACTAACTGGATTAAATTTTTTTTTGTGTTAATGCAAAAATATTAACAAGCGTTAGAACGAGACGACGATAGTGCTCTGAGATGCGTAACACTATGCGTGTCATCTAAGAATGTTATATTGAAAGATAAGCAAACATATTAACGATGCAAATAAGAAACGCGTTCAAAATTGAATCAAATTAAATGCTTAAGTTTTTGTGTCACCACAAACTTAATAAAACTGTTTAAGTCCAATACCAACCAATTGAACGCAACTGATTCGTTCAATAAGCACAAAGCAGATAGAAAATCGTTTTAAAAAGAGTGTTGTTAGTTGCTGTGTGGAATATTGGGGTAAATCTGCCAAAAGATATCAGATATGTGAAAATTATTTGCCCTTAGAAATAGGCTGGAAAAATGAACAAGTTGGCTGTCAAAAATCATTCGATTTCCAAACATATTTCACAAAAGTTTATCTCTTTTGTACGACATTGAGTAAAGATGAACTTGTGTGCCGTAACATTTTGTGCTCGCGGGATATTTAATCGTGTGAGGGGCTGTTCGCGAGTTTCGCAATGTAAAGCAAAGCCAAAACAACATGTTGCGGCACACAAGTTCTTCGTCTGATGAATCTTAAGAATGCCTCCTCAACATAACACAAGTTAGAGAATTTCTTCAATTTATGGAGAATACAATTATGTTACTTGCTACCCCCTCTTCGTGTTGTCAGTTGACTTTCTTCCCAGAGCAATATGTGATTTCGATATTCGATCACAGTCGATTATTACAACAGTAAAACCAGCTGAAATTTATGTTTTGTGATAAAAAGAATTTTTCGAACATATTTTTCTCGTTGTAAAGTAATTGAATGCCCATTGTTGGGCATTGGCCGTTGAAAATTCAGGTTTTCAATTTAAATGATGTATCCTGAAACCGTTGTTGATTGTTGTATTAAACAGGAAAATAATTGAATAATAAGAGAGCAATCGTTTGGGAAAAATAGATTAAAAGACCAAATATTGTTGACATTTTTATTATTTTTATTTATATACATATATTATGTATATATACATGTGTATGTTTTATATAATTCGGAAAATAATGTTAATTGCTGATTTTGTTCTTAAACATTAATTCTTTAACATAAATATACATTTGTATATATGTTTAATGTTTTTAAGTGGGTTATATTAAATTAATTTTACGTTGGTTTTACATAAACTGTGTCCGCGATAAATAATTAGTCTAACTTAAACTTTAATCGAATTTTTTATTTACAATATAATAAAATTTTGTGGACGTTTTACTGAGGTGATTTGCTTAAAGAATACCTATATCGCTGTCTCAGCAAATATGAAGTATATTGCTTTTTTTCAAAAGAAGCCTGGGGGTTAGAGTTAAAAAATTTAACTATAATTTCACTAGATTTTCAATTAAATTTAAAAATTAACAAATTAAAATAAAGGGTTGTTTGCGTTGACTCTGCAAAATAATTTGTTTTTTTTATTGTTTTGGAAAACTGTGCTCAAGCTCAGATTTTTTCACGGCAATCGAACACGAAAAGCTAGAATCTTTGTTTGCATAACATTGTTTTGTTGTATGTGTTGTTGTTGTAGCAAGTGAAATGAGGGGGTAAGTCTCCGAAAATATACAAATCTGTTAGAGGGGAATTTTGATATACCGTAGATTGTTTTTTTTTTTTTAAAGAAAACGAAATACATGACAGCCAAAAAATCAATCTGCGTCAGATTTTTAATGAAAACCAAACGATATAAATGTAAAAAGGTTTTAGACGATCGGTTTAGCCTCAGTTGAATTGATGTTAAAATGTATTTCCGTTGGTTTGTCACTGGTTTGTTGAACTGAAACGGTAGGAAGTTCAGTTGCCAGTTAATGCAAATTAACTGCAACAAATAACTAAAATTGTTAGCTTGGAATTGTATTGAAATGTTATATCGTTTTTTAACTTTTTGGAAATCTTTGTCCGAGCTCTTAGTTGTTCTCAACAAATCGAATATGAAAGACGAGAATCGTTTATTGAGATTGTTTCATTGCATGTGTTGTTGTTGTTTTTAGTAAAAAGGGTGGTCTATCTGAGGAAATAAACAGATCTGTGATAGGCGTACTCCGATCAAAAAATGGGTTCCATCGATTAGGTTTTTTTAAGGAAAACGAACAACATGACATTTTTGGTCATTCCGAATTCAACATTAAATTTGGTTCCAATTTGACGTTTTGTCTTAAACTTTTAATTTCAAAAGATTTTAAATCTGAGTGCTTGTCAACATCAAACGCAATCTCGAACGATCCGCTAGTTCTTAATAACGCAATTGTTATAGTCGTGTACTTTCAAGTGACGTAACTATGGTCGCGACGACTCCGAAAATAGCAAAAATCAAAAGTCGTGATTAAATTCGTTTAAAATGAGACAACTATGACAATTGTGTTGTATAAACTTGAAAACTTGAGTGTCAAGTTTCTGTGTTTAAATTGTTAAAATCAGATGGTTCTTATTGAAATGCTTTATCTTATATAAAAGCATATGAAATCTTCTTGCTACCTGTTTGAATTATCATCCTGAGGTAATTTTAATTTACTAGACTTTTTTTTATTGCTTCTGTTCCCTGCAATATTATACCCACTTAGCTTAGCGCCACCTAGTATCTAGTATCCTCATTAGCTTCATTCGATAGTGTAACAGAATTCTTTCGGAGCATACAATTTTCTAAGAGAAGATTTGTCGATCTCGCTCAGTCAACGTTAGTTAGATTGAAACAGAGTTTTATATCTTGCTCCTCATTATTAAAGTACGACGACAAATTGAATTTCTGGTTGATGTGATTTTTCACTTCATTTGTAAACCGTTCACCTCAAAAACCATGAAAACTCTCTGACTATGACAGCTTAACCGTGGTTTTGACTTCGAATTCGAACTGTACAAATGAAGAGGGTATAAGTATTACCAGCTGATAAAAATTGCAAGCAATTGTCTGATGCTTTCTTTATCCAAAGCATAATTTTCGAACTATTAAAAAGTGCAAGTGAATACGGAACTGACATCTAAATGCATCGCATTTCAGAAATTATATATAAAATAAAAAACTTCTAGATGTGCCTGGATTGTCAATAATTGACAATGCCATTCTTTATATTATTAGGAAACATTTCATTCGGTCAGCGCACATAAGAAACGATCTTATTTCGGGAGCATTTTAGCCGAACCCTATGATAAACGTCAGATAAAAATCAAAATAAAATTTACATGGTAATTTACATTATTCTTTCATATCGTAAATGAATTAAAAATTAATTGCACGGTTTATTTGTATTTTTTTTCAATTGGTGTTTTACCACTTAGCAAACTAAGTATTTAAGTATGATTTACTTCTAAATTTTAATTTTTTGTTGTTGTTGTTGATAAATTCCATTGTGCAGCATAATACATTATTTTTATATATGCATGTATATATTACTAATTTACTGTTATTATTGACTATATTATATGTTCATAGTTTACACCAAGATGATAATACATTTACATTTTTTTTTTACATTTTAACCACACTTTTCGTTTGAAGGAAACGGTATTTTTAAGGAAACTCATGAAACGAAAAGATTAGATTTAAATTAAAGTGAATTAGGTATGTTTTGTTATGTATAATCAAATTTAAGATTGAAACCGATTAGTGAATAAACAATTTCTTCACTTCTTAATTTTACAGAAACATCGACTCTCAGTTTTGAATTTTAAAAAAATATAACAGCGCGAGTTTCGAATAACCGTAACATTTACCAAGCGCAAATTTAGTTAAGTAACAACAATTATTCAATATTAATATATAACTAATTGTAACTCTGTATAACTTGTTAACTTATAACTTTGTTTTTCAAAATATTGCCTCATTAAATGGTGTATGTTACTTTTTTTCCTTAATTCTAGGTTATAATTTAGTAAAATTTTAAATTACCCAATAACCAATTTTACCTCCTACGATTTTTACCTGCATTCATGTGTCTCATACATATTTCATAAATAGTTTTACTACACCGATAATTTGATTTATAAAATGGATTTTTAATTCTGAATATATTTTTGAATAATAGTTTTAGTAAATACACATATAATTATTATTAATTTTTAATTATTATATTATAATGGACCCAATGTGCATAATTGTTGTAATTATTTATATTTTTTATATGTGACTATATACTAGTGGTATATCTAGACTTTACTGTAAATTGAATTAATTTTTACTTGAATAGAAATGTGTTGACATTCAATAGTTAATGTTAATATTTCTATAGTGCTACGTTGATTTTACAAACTTTATGTGATTAACGTGTTGGTGGTCGAATGGATAATATCGTTATTTAAGAAATTCAAAAATTAAGAAGAAATATCTTTAACTATAAGTTATTTAATCCGTTTGTCGAATTGTTTTAAATATAAAAGCATAAAAATTATATCAGAGTGAAGTATAGATGTGATCTAAAGATCTGACTGGTATTTTTCTGCATAGAAATGTTTTATCTGGATTCTAAACAATCTAGAATACTTTCCTTGTGTGTAATTAGTTGGTTTACTATTAAAAAGGCGACTTTAAAAGGACGACCATCAAAAATGCGCTCGATAAAAAGAGTCGACCAACAAATAGGTCGCCTATCCGAGGTATCCGATAATTGTCTCTGATCAAGTTCTGTAAGAACAAAAAATTATCTGCTGTTTTTTTAGTACCAGAAAAAAGATTTATTTTTCACCCAAATGCTCATAGTAGTCGAAATGTCCCATGTTTAAAGAAGCAAACAACAACAGCTGTCAAAAATGTTCTGTATATTTTTTCAGAGAAAACAGATCATAGCAGAGAATTATCGGAGCGTAAAAAACACGCCTCGGAGAATGTAAAAAAATCAGATAAGAATTCTGACAGTGAAATTATCTCTCCGATTACTCCGACATCAAAACAAAAACACAGCCATGGTCGACCGAAAAAAAACATGTCCGCTGACTGCCAGTCAATTTTAAAGAATATGCCTTTTTTCGTGTTTGCTGTCAAATCAATAGGAAAACGATCCCATCTCATTTTTTAGTGGTGGTGAGAAACTGACAGTAAAGTTCGATAGTTTGTCATAACATAAATTTGTCGATGTAAGATTTACAGAATTGTATAGATTTGGGTTTTGACAAAAAAAATGTATTGCTCGTTATGTTGGAAATCCGTACAATTCTTAAAGACTTAAGTATTAAGTTTTTCCATTGTGAGAGCAATATAATTCAGATAAGCGATTGAATAATGTCTATTGACTTCTACATCCCATTCTGACAGAGTAATAAGTGCTTTCGGAAACGGTTTACCATTGAAGAATAGAAAGAATGAAATAACTATCAATGTTGGAGAAATTCGAGTTCCGCGATATCCGATAAATCCGAAATAGTAGTCGACATGTCTCATGTTTACAGAAACTAACAACTAAAGCTCTCAAGCAATGTTCTGTATATTTTTTTCAGAGTAAAAAGTAAAAAGATCATTTCCGAGAATTATCGGAGCGTAAAAAAAAGCTCCAGAGAAAAAAAATTCTCGGAGAATGAACAAAAAAAAACACAGATCTTAATTCTGACAGTTAAATTATCTCTCCGAGTACTCCGACATGAAAACAGCCAATATATGCAATTTATTGTTTTAATAGCTGCAATTAACTGGATTCAAAAGTTGCCCAGCCTGTTTTTATATTTTAATAAGATAGAATGCGCTGCTTTAGCTGCTGTATAAACAGCACATGGGCTGAATTCTTGTGCTGCACAGATGACACTTGCGCTGCACAGATCACACTTGTGCCGTTTGACATTTTATTTCAAAAAGCGTTCTATTTATTTAAATTTGATTACATCTCAGTCTCAGTAGGTAGAATAAAAAGAATAATTCTACTATTATTCCAGATAGGTAAAAATAGCATGAAAAAAATATCTCAAACGAATAAAAAATGTTTTTCAGCATTCTCGAATATTCGGAACTGCAAGAATTTTAACTCAACTGTCAAATATACTTAAAATTATAATGGCATAATGATTACAAATCAGTCTAAGTAGGTAGAATAAAATGAATAATTCTACGATTATTCTAGATACTTAAAAATAGATTGAAAAAATATCCCAAACGAAAAAAAAAAACGTTTTTCAGCATTCTCAAATATTCGGAACGTTTAGAAAACTTTTCCGAACACACTCATTAATTTTAACTCAACTGTCAAAAACACTTAAAATAATGGCAATGCCACAATCTCTCGAACAAATTACATATTTTTTACTATTATGAAATAAGAAATTTTAAATTATAAAAATATTAATTATAATATATTTTTAATATTTTCAAACGTCAAACTAATAATATAAACGTCAAAAAGAAAAAAATGCGTAGATGTTGACTGTTGGGCTTGTCTAGTTCTTCACTTTTAAACGTTAAAATAAAACAAAATCGTGCGTGGTTTTTGAAACTAAATATAATTTTTTTTGTTCTGTTTCTCTGTACATGTTTACATATATTATATATTTTATATATATTATAAAAATAATACCATAATGCGAATTTAAATAGTAAAATAATTATACAACAATATATCACTATAACATTGATTTATAGATTTACATAATCGTATATGAATATAAATGCTAAATATTTATTTATTTTTTTTTATAATTATGTATACAATATACATATAGACGTTATAAAGATTACAGATAAAGAAAGGTATGATGTAATTTTATGTATGTCTCTAATATAATTAAAGGAAATAAGTTTTTTATCATTTTATGAGCGATTAAATAAAAATTTAAATGTCTGTAAATTTAATAATTAACTTTTTTATTCTATTTATAAGTAAAGGAGTTTGTGTATTTGGAACTGGGACAACTTTTCGAACATGTGCTGAAGTCTAAAGTTTCATAATTATGTTCTCTAGTTGCACACTATAGATGTTGGTTGTTGGTGTTGTAATTAATAACGGCAGCTGGATTTGTGAAACCAATAAACGAAAATGCTCAATAAAGCAATCAAGCCGAACAACCCGTGGAAAAACAGAAGAGATGTTCTTCTTTTAGTTCATTCGGTTCGCACACACAACTACATCACAATCGCTCGGATTTATTTCCACCCTTCTCTCTACTCCCTTACAGCATTTTGCTGCCATCACCATCTCTCGAGTTTGCACCTCTTACAGGACATGCAAATTTTCACAGCTCTTTGACTTTGAGTCTCTGGCCCAAACTCGTCCCAAAAGCCCTTTTACTTTAAGACTCGCCGATGTGCGTGATCCACGGTATTTCCTGGGACTTCGTTGGGAAGGGGTAAAAAATCCATTAGTCTTTCAACGAAAAAGATAAATAAAAAAACGGTTTACCTGCTATGTGCGCTTCCAGGTGGGCTGTTCACATCGGTAATCGCATTGTTTGCTGGTCCCAATGGTGTACTCGGATTGGTGTTACCGTTCCTAGTGAGACATGCTCCACCCAAAGGGGAGCATGCTCTTCGTTTGGATTTTCTGGTCGAACGTTTTCTAAATAGATCCCTGAGGGAATACAGTCGTATAAAAAAAAGAAAGGAAAGTGAGTTAGGTTGAAAAATTGACCGAAAATTCTGATGGTATGGAATTTTCGCGATGATTGATTACTATGTGATATTGATATGACATAAATGAATGTCCTGAGTGCAGGATTATGTTGTCGCATTTTGATTTAAGTTTTTGTATCTATGTATATGTGTGCCTGTGTATGTTCGGTGCTTAAAATTCCTTATAGCTCACCTTGATTTTTCCGGATTTTCCAGTTTGAGTCGAATTTGTGAGAGTAGACCGACCAGAAGCTCATCGACATTGTGATTGATGCCCACAGATGTTTCAATAAATTTACAGTCATAGGCGGTGGCCATTGCTTTGCCCTCTGCAAGTGGAAAAAGATAATTTGACACTAATTTATAAGACTGATGGTTATTTGAATCGAATGAAAATTCTGAAAATTCTTAAAGTGAGGCAAGTCAAAGGTTTAGTTTAAAAAGTGGTCGTCACGAAAGGCCCTTTTATTTAAGCGGGATAATTTAAAGTCTATGTTCACGCTGGAAGTCCATTCTAAAAAATTTTGCATCGGGCCAGTAGTTCCAAAGATTACCTCCTACACTGCAAACTAACTTCACCTCTTAATAATATTAGCAGAGATTTAAATCAGAGCTTCCGACGGCCAACAACTTGACCATCTCTAACTTTGCGGATTACATAAATAAAGCACACAATGTGACCCTCCAATCTCAATAATTACATAAAGCGACTCGAACTCTGGCTAATCACTTGGAGATTTAAAGTGAACGATACGAAAAGCATTCACATCTAGACAACAACACAATAATTCCTCAAAGTAAAGATGTGAAGTGTACCTTGGTATCCACCTCGAAAAACGACTTATATGTAGAAAATACATTGCGTCTCAACGCAGACCTCAATGACATGGAGTTCCGCTTGGAAAACAGTGGAAAACAGACTCTTATCCATTGGTATTGAGACTTTGGTGTTGGGTCCGAATACCCCAGCGCCAACTCTAGAATTCATCTTCGATCCGTCTGTGTACCAAACCAGACCTTTATTGTCCACTGCTGGAGCACCATTAGACTAGATTGCTCGGTCCAATATTTTTACCTCAATAAACCTACCGAAACAGCGTACTCCCTGGCTATGGCGTCCGGGATAGTGCAGCATGTCTTTTTCAGGAATTGAGTCTAGAATAGTCAGGTGTCCCACGTAGTCACCTTGTTTTTACCCATATACTAGTTGCAGCTTGATAGCGCATCTAGCGGCCGTCTTCCTAATTAAGATTGGGAGGAGTGAAAGCCCTACAACAGCTTCTAATGCAGTCGTAGGGCAGATGCGAATGGCACCCGTTATACATAGGCAGGCAATTCTTTGTAGCTTCTGAAGCTTAATTACCGTTGTCTATTTAAGAACTTTCGGCCACGTACGTGATAATTGGTCTTACCATCATAGTATACATCCAATGTATCATATATATGTATTTTAGAATTAGACCCCAAGTTCCGCGTAGAGGCGTCTACAGGCCCACATGGCCCTAGTGGCACGTCCAAGCGGTCGCCATAAATTCTGGATCTGCATATAAATGATATCCATCATTTTGAAGGTACTGGTATATACGACAATGGTCCTACTAGTACTTACAGATGGACTGGAGACTTGGAGGCTTAGCAAAAAGCACTCTGATCTCTAAACCGCGTTTGAGAGAGAAAGTTCAACGGAGGATGTCATGAAGGAAGATTGCGCAAACTCTAATGATGAGATCTGCGAGCGCTTTCCTGATGTTTATTGTGAATTGTGATTGATTATGATTGATTGTGAACTGATTGTGAACAAAACAAGCTTGGTAGGCTCCGAATGACAGAACAGTACCTTTCCGATATGATTTATGGGACGCGATATCGTAGCAGCCTAAGTTGAAGGGATGGCGCATACTAATACGTCCAGAGTTTAAGAATGCCAAATTTGAAAGATATCGATACATACAGACCAACTTATCTATTTATGATACGTATCGCATTGGACATTGGACACATGACATAATTTTCTCCAAAGCCAGTTTGAAGAAGAAGCAGGCGAAGCTTTGCTCTTGTAAATTTTTAATTGGACGTTTATGTATTGAAACAAAGGTTACAACCTTTCTAGTTAAGAGTGTGCATTAATATGACTTCTTTCGACGCTACCATAACTTTTATGCGTTCAATGCAATCCAATATATCGCCAACATTGCATCTTAATAGCTCTTCCATGCTGATAATCATCTCAAACGCAGTGTAGCAGTACTTGCACTAACCACATCCAATAATAGAATCTTTTCCATTTGACATCCTGTTTGGTGTGGTCATCGTCAATGCATTTTTCTTATAAAGATCTGGTTATCGTCTTACACAGATAACAGAAAGGTATTCCCCGCTGTTCAATTGACAATCAATAAAGATTAAAGGTTACGACATTGCGCTCTCAATTCCATACTATGCTATTCTTCCTTATGGTGGTAAACTATCTCATCCTCCACACGGTCTACCATCGATTTTTTATGCTTCAAAGGGAAATGTATACAATTTTCTCTTGTGATCTATAAACTGAATATTTTTCTTCAAAATCAGAAGAGGAAGGTAATATTTATGAAATTCCAACAGTTTCAATTACATTTGTACACCTTTTCAGATTCTTTTGCTGTGGATATTTCTAAGAGATGTATTCCTTTTTTCTTTTTTGTTGTCGATAAAGTTTTCTTTTCTGTCATAGTTCGAACAGATACTTCTTTTACTTTGTGCATGACGGACGCATAGATTTTCTTCTTGAAAATAATTGTAAACGGAAATCGCTTTGTATTAAGCTGTCGAAGAATGCAAATGCGGTTCGTGAGCTCTTTTAAGGAAAGAAAATCTAGAACGATACTCCCTGATTCCAGAGTAAGCTCTTATCTTTTATTAACATTAAGCCATCGAATGCACAATTAACAAAAGAATTTCGTAAATACCATCTAGAGATTCTTGGTCTTAGTGAGGTGAGATGGCCTGGAGTAGGGGAAAAACGAACATCTACCGGCGAGTTTCTAATTTTTTCTGATAAGCCAGCAGGAGAACACCATGCGAATGGAGTGGGATTTCTACTCTCTAAAGCCGCGAGAAGATCGTTACAGGACTAGAAAGCATTATCCGATAGAATTATTAATGCAAGATTTAAATCTGTTGTTCGACAGGTCGTGTTTGTTCAAGTTAACGCACCAACGGAACAAGCCACCTCTAAGGAAAAAGACACGTTTTACTTGCGTCTAAATCATTCATTAGATCAACTACGAAAGAGTGACATCGTTATTTTGATGGGTGACCTTAACGCAAAGGTAGGCAGCGCCAACAGTAATTGGGAACATGTCATGGGAAACCACGGCCTTAGTTCTTTGAATGAGAACGGTGAAAGGTTTGCTGATCTATGTTCTGATCGCAACCTAATCATTAGAGGCACAATTTTCCCCCACAAAAAAATTCCACAAAGCCACCTGGACCTCTCCTAATCACATTGATCACATTGCAATAAGCCGCAAGTGGCGATCATCGTTGCTGGACGTTAGAACCCGAAGAGCAGCAGACGTCAACAGCGAACACCACCTTGTGGTTGGCAGTGTGCGATTGAAGTTCGCGGTCCACTCATTCACACGAAGTCAAACAACGAGAAAGCCAGCTGTAGCAGCACTGAAAGACCCAGATGTGAAACTGTAATAGGTATCCCGCATACAACAGCCTCTATCTGAAATACAGCCCCAAAGCATATAGAGTCTAAATGGGAGAAAACTGTAAATGCGTATACGGAAGCAGCCTCAACCATTTAAGGATATCCCGACAAAACGAGAAAAGAATAGATATCAGATGGCACATGGAACACCATTCGTGAACGACAATCCATCAAAGTAGAGTAAAACGCGAACCTCGGGTGCCGTGCGAAGCGCATTAGCGCGGAAGTATAGGGATCTGGACCCTCAAGTTGGGTGATCAGCTAAGAACGAAAAACGAGCATGGCTAAGCGACATCGCAACACAGGCACAGCAAGCCCCTGATAGCTCACAATACAGCACAGTCTACCAACTCGCTTGCCAACAAGAAACACAACATCAACTACCCTGTTAAGGCTCTTTGATCCTTCATCAATTAACCCGCTGGACAGAACATTTTAAGAATGATTTGAATTGTACTTCGACAGGCACGTCCATCAACCCACATATGCATCCTAATATGCTACTTAACATCAGCGTCGCTACTCCTTCGTTGGATAAGATAAGGACAACAATTTGTTCACATCAATCAGGTAAAGCAGCAGGCAATGACAACAACTACGCAGAACTCCTTCAAGCCGACGTCGAGTTAACTACGCGAACATTGCATGTGATATATCAAGGTATCTGGGAATCTGAAACCATTCCATTCTCGTTAAAAGAAGGCTTAACAGTCAAACTCCCCAAGAAAGGTGATTTGAGCAATTGCGAAAACTGGAGAGGAATTACCCTGCTAAACACCATAAACAAAGTGATCTCCTCTATAATAGCTAGGCGCTTACGGAATGCGTTAAAGCCAATTTTGAGAAATGAACAAGCAGGATTTTAAGGTTACACCCTCTCAACATTGCTTTTCACAATTGTCATCGACTGGGTGATGAAAATAGTAACCCGTACTCCATCGTGTTTGCCATGGAATGTTTTTCACCGTCTTGAAGATCTGGACTATGCCGATGATATCTGTCTCCTATCACAATCGCTAGGTGACATGAGTTAACGTATCAAAAACAAAACTACTTCGCGTTAGCACTAGTGGAACATGTGATCTCTCGATTGACGGACATCAGATAGAGAAAATCGATAAGTTTTGTTTTTGTCAAAAAATGGTGGTGCTGATTCGAATGTGTGCTCTCGTGTAAACAAGGCGCGACATTCCTATAGTATGCTAAATAATATTTGGAGCTCCTCGCAAATCTCCCGGAATCTGAAGTTAACGATCTTCAGATCTAAGGTTCTCTCAGTACTCTTGTATGGCTGCAAAACGTGGAAAGTCACAGAGTCAATTTCGACGCGCGTCAAAGTCTTCGTCAACAAGTTCTTAAGGTGGATACTGAGAATAAGATGGCCGGACATTATCACAAATAAAGACTTGTGGAGAGTAACGCAGCAGGAACAATCGCGATCACCATCAGACGACGAAAATGGAGCTGGATTGGCCACACTTTGAGAAAGCCAGCGGACGATATTACGAAACTAGCGCTCGACTGGAATCCACAAGGAAGCCACCGCCGGTTGGCCATCCTAGCAAGATATGAAAAAGGACAATAGCAGAGGAAGCAAGATCCCAAGGGACAGAGTGGCGTCTCTTGAAACCTCAGGCGATAAATCGAGTTTGTTGGCGGGCGTTTGTAGAAGCCATATGCTCCCCCGCGGAGTAAAGGAAAGAAAGAAGAAGCCATCGAATTGAAATGCTTTAAGCATACTATTGTTCATTTCAATGTTATGTTTATGTAAACAGAATTCAGTAGCAAAGAATTTTCATCTATGATGTGATGTGAAAAATCCCAAACTGTCATTCAGTTTATTTTTCTGCATTTGCTTACGGTCAAATGCCGTCTTCATACAACTTATGGTCAAATGCCGGACAAGCATATAACCTTCAGAGCAACAAATAAAAGATGTATATCTTTTATGGCAAAAAACTCAAAGAAAGGAGAGCAAAAGTTCAGCAAATTAAAAAGAAGCTTACAAAGTTCTTTCAATTTGTTACATTTTATAGAGGAATTTTAAACTTTTGTTTCTCTCTGAAGGACACATGACTTTGAGAAAAGTTTCCTGCAGTGATTCATCTGCAACATTGGGGTAATAGTTTTTGACACCGTGCGAATTTTATTCTATAAGATCTCACAGTTTGCAAACTTTCTTATCGCAATGTTAATCATTAACAAAAGTGAAAAAAAAAACATAAAATAATAAACTGAACTGACCTGGCACACTATGGATAGGAGGCAAATGTGAGGATTGGCAATAATGTTGATGATGATGCTGATGTTAATGATGAAAGTTAAGGTGAATCAAAATAAATATTTAATTTTAATTAGATGCAAAAAAGTCTTAACATAACTAGAGCAAGAAAGTTTCTGTCATTCATAATCTAGCATAACAAAATATACAACAGAATAGAAAATGGGAAAAGAGTTTTAAAGGAGCTTGCTTGAGTTGGGTTTCAGTGGGACTGGACTAAATCGATCAAAAGGAAAGAGAAATATATAAAGTGTATTGTAATTTAAATAAAATTAAATTATATAAAACAGTTTTACTAGAATCTTCGATGGTACGCGAATGATTTCGAAAACCCAAAAGAATTTAACGACTTTAAAAAAAGAAAATATGGTATTGCGGTTGCCATATTATCGTGGGCGAAATATATACGAAAGAATTTATCACTTCTTTTATATGCACTTAACAGGAAAATAATATCTAAACTCATACAGTAAAATGAAAATATTATTAACTTTTGAACATCATTCAAAATGAAATTTGAATGGAGAAGTCGTGCTTTGTTTTGCCAACTTTATATTACCCTAAAGGAAATGTACGTACGACATATTTATGTCGATTTATTAGCACTTTTTATGGCCTCAATTCAATAAACATTCAGCATTCAATAATACGTTATGTGAATTCCTTTAATTTGTCGCTATATTCTATGCATTTTCTTGGTCAACAAATGTTCATTAGTTTTTACTTTAAATTGGGAATGTGGAACGGAGACGAGTTATAATAGACGAGTGTGGCTCTGGTATACAAATAAACGGACCCCTAGTTTGCATTTTATTCAATTTAATGTCAATTACAATTAAAATATTTCTTAAATTTATTTAAATTGGTCCTATTATGGTTTGTGTCTATTTAAATTTGTAAACCACTGAATTGGTATGCTGAATATATTTCAGTATAGTTTTCAAATTTGAATTATAATACAGAATAATAAGATTACGGAAATAAATGTCTAGTGAAGTCCTATTTTCACAGAAAATGTATTGGAGCCACGATTCTTAAAGTGATGCTTAATTAATATTGTACAATGCATACCTGGATTCCACGTTTACCTAACAAGATGTGCAAAATATCATCAAAAATGCAAAAACTAGAAAAGCCCCTGGCGATGGTCGCATTCCTTTTAAACATAATAAGGCCCTGCTTGATTGGACTAGTAACTATCTTTCTGGCCGTTCAATCCAGTTCGTATTTGACCGTTTTCAAATCCAATGTCCACCGCATAAACGCCGGTGTTCCTCAAGGCTCTGTTTTGTCTCCGAAACTCTTTCTAATTTTCATTAATGATCTGCTATCCGCTACTTCTAATCCAATTCATTCTTTCGCTGCCGACAGCACTTATAGCTTTTCATACGAGTTTGCGCTCTCTCCACGCCTCTTTTCATCACAAGTGGAACTTGAACAACAGCGTATGCTAAGTACGTTAAAATCATAACCATAACTACACAATAGACTGTAATTTAACGCTTCTAAAACCCAAAGCTGTCTTCTATCGTCTAAGCGTAATGTAAACTCCCAACCTTTATCCATGAATGGGTCTTGCATCGAAGAAACTGGAAAATTCTCGGTATATGCGTCAACAACAAGCTTCGTTAGAATCACCACATATTTGCCAACGCCAAGAATGTTGCTAGGTTAGGTTTCCTAAAACGGTGCAAGATGTACTTCACTCCTTCAGATCTGGCTACTATTTGCAAGGCATATATTCGCCATAAACTTGAATACAACTGTATTGTCTGGGCAGGTGCCCCTTAAGACCACAATGCAACTACTAGACAGAACCGCGCGATAAAACTTATTGGTGACGTAAATATCGCGAAAACAATCGAATCGGTTTTGTTTTGTATTTATCAACTCTGGTTTGTTGAAAGACAATTGCATTTAGTCAATATGGAACGCTACACAAAATGCATTGCTATATCCTTTGCTCCATTGGCTCTACCGTTTATAGAGACAATATGATGATGGTACGAATCATAATATCATTGATAGAGTAATAGGGTAACTATGATGCGGCTTCTGTTTTTCTTTGATAACGAATGACATTGTGATATATGATATGACATTGGCAATATAGGTTATTATTTAAAAAATAAATATGGAAAATAAACAAAACAAAACCGATTTACCTTCTGAGGTAACCAATCGGCTCCTGGCTAGATCAGCTTTGTTGCCAACTAAAATAACAGCCTTTTGTGCAATATTTTCATTTGTCCATAATACTTGTAGTACCCTTTCGGCAACGGTAAAGCTACTGCGGTCCGCTGACGAGTAAATAACGCAGTATCCATGAGGATCATAGGTTGTTAGGCAGTCATCCGGCTAAAATGGGTGATAACAATATAACATTTTTGTGTATAGGGAAATAGGGTGCATCGGTTAGCTTTCAAACCACTAGAATAAGGTTAGCCGCATATTGAGCGCAGCCAAGCACAGAGCAGTTTATGGTAGACTAAATGTCACAATATGTGAATTTGCGTTATTTAGTATAATATAGTATCCTCTAAATATATGGCTAACCTTATCCTATTTTCATAGTATATTAATATATGAGGCTAACCTAAAGGTTAACTAATGCAGTCCACTTGTCATATCATAATTTACAATTTCCTAACATAAATTTGTTTCGTTATACATAACATTTGAACGAGGGTTAACTTACCTTCATATCATTGTAAGGATGGTCTATGAAAATTATTTCGGATTCCTCGCCGCTAAGTAAAACCGAGACGGATTTTTCACCTGAATCGTCATCTGAGAGAGATAGAGATAAATAGAAAAATTATATGCAACTTGGGCAGAAATTATTGTGTCTGACATTAAAAAAATTGTGTGAATTTTTATATAAAATAAGCATCAAACAATACTCTAACAAGGATGCAAGGATGCAAAAAATGGGAACACCATCTAAAGCATTACTCCTACAAGAAATGGTTGAAAAAATGTGAATTTACATAAACCGAGAGTTAATTTATAAATCGTCCAGTTTATACCGTAAAACTTACAAGCATTGTTTATTACATATTAAGTGCATTAATTAGAGTTCAAGAAATTTTAATAAACTGTTAAAATACATATTTTTAAAAAAAAGGAGATGTCTATGAGCTTGTGTCTGAATGCCTGTGGATCGCAGTGATGTGGAAAGACAAAGCTTGGCAGATACGTGTTGTACGGCTGAAGAACAAATTACTGAACTTTACTGTACGTCCGAAGATAGGCTTGAGGGTAAACTGATGAACATTTAGAGCGCCACAAGTATTGTGGTTGAATTTAGGTAGGGAGAGGTGGCTCCTTGTTCTCTTGAGCTCCGCTGGTGGAAGAAGCGATAAAACAATGAAAAGCAGGAAACGTTCCTGCGGTGTTCAATCGAATCTATTGATTACGAAATGTTCTCGTCACCGATAAGTTTTATTGCACGGTTTTGTATTCTATCTAGCTGGTTTAAAAGGCTTAAAAGCGAGAAATAAAAGTTAGTTTTCCAATGAGTATTACACTCCCTTCTAAGTTCATGTAAATGGCAATTTCTATAGAACCAACAGCTGGCAGTTCGAAAGCACAAAAAGAACATAGCTTTCCATTGACATGTTACACGCCTTTCTAAGTGATTGTAAACCAATTAAAATGAATATAATTTTTTTTTTATCTAATGGGTGTTTTTCTTATCTTATCTTTCGCCAAATTTTTATTTCAATAAGATACTTGCCATCGTCGTATGGCATGTAGTACCATTTTGTTGAAACCACATCTCATCAGGATCAATTTCATCCATATTTCCAAAAAAAAAGTCACTGTAATGCGCACTCCGGCCTCATTTTGAAGAAATAGGGTCCGATGATACCAAAACCGAACCAGACGGTGCATTTTTCTGGATGTAATAGAACTCAATAGGGTCTATTTTGGATTGGTGTCACTACATATGCGGCAAATTAGCTTATTAACAAACCATAGTTATATCAAAAATGAACTTGCTCAGATTATGTTCGCCATAACAATCACTAAACTTGTCTAGGAGTTTCGCAAATCGACGACTGATTCTCAAAGTAAATTTGGATAAGCGTTGTTGAAGCGTAAGGGATTCCCAATGTTTTGACAGAGTATACTAATAACAAATTTCAAATAGTGAACGCATTATGACAGCTCGTTTGACAGTTGACCATTTAGTAAGTCCTATCTAAGCAAAAAGAACACGGTTTACATGAAAACTATACAATTTTGATAGGTGTTCGTCTTCTAGAATCTAGACTGCAAAAACATTCACGTTGTTGGACAGTCTAAGCAAGTCTGACTGGAATTTTGTGCAATTAAAAATGTAATGATCTTTTTTATAAATTTTTTGAGTTTTTTTTGGGTTAAAGTGGGGCAAAGCTAACATTTATGACCGCCTATTTGTATCATTGGAAAGCTTGTCTCATAAGTATAGGATGTCCCAACTGCCGGATTGAAATTTGCCGCCATTTTGTTAATACGAGTTGTACGGTGATTTTTTTGACATTTGTCACGTACAAACCACGCGATTTAAGAATATTGAGAAGTATTCAAAACAACAACGTTTAATTATTGTAAAAACACATTACAAAAATGGTGAAAGTTTTGCGAAAACAGTTCGCCAATTACGTCAAATCCGGCGCTCTTGTTGGGACATCCTATATAAGCCTTAACATCTGGTTTGTTTGACAGTATAAGTAAGAAAACTAGAGCCACGCTCTTTGTGTGGAAATTAAAATCAGACAACGAAAAATAAATCTTCAAAAAAGTAACATTCTGGCCTTAGATTGTAGTCCGCGTCATATCAATCTAAAATGAAAGAATAAAAGCCACAACACAAAGGGGCATTAGCGCGTACGTTGACATATGACAGAAGTTCAACCACAACACAAGCTATTATAACGTTGCTTCGTTACGATAAGAGAAATGTAATGATGAAATTGACGGAGGCTAATAAATGAACTTTTGCGTGCGTTTGACAGCCTATGATATTTTTGACTGGTTAAATCAAAATGTCACTTAACGCAGATATCAACGCATGTATTATAACTTAACTTAACTTAAGTTATACAGTTATAATAAGTCAACGTACCACACCTTTGTGGTTAAACCTTTATGTGCTTCCTTGTTATTAGTTATTTCCCGGTGAGTGGTTATAGTTAACAAATGAACTTACAACAAGCTAACCGGTGCGAAAGACTACGATTTACACTACTCACTAATATGTATTTTGCTGTTTTACTATGAAAAACATGTTTGTACTGCATTGTTATTGCGTTTTACGGTACAGTCAATGCATTACACACAATTCGAAGATAACCATCGTTCTTCACAGAACAAAATGTAAAAAACGAGTGGTGTATGGGGAAGAACTGTGATAAAAAAACGAAACAATAAAAGAACAAACACGATATTAAGGATGATAAAGACGAATAGAGAAGAAAGACAAGAGAAAGGAGGCTAAACTTAGCGCAACGTGACATTTTATCAACTACGGTATGAATGTAAAGTTAGGTGGATTTATTTTTTTGTTTGTGGTTTTTTATCCTTTGTAAGACTATGTGCAAGTTTTGAACTTATTGTTATAACAAAGGAGGTGGCGAGTTATGTAGGTGTGCGTGTATTTGTGCAAGTTTTGAACTTTTTGTTATCTCAAAGGAGGAGGGGGAGAAGTATGTATATGTATGTGTTTTTGTGCTGTTTTAACAGTTTGCCTGCTTTTATGGTCGTGCGATGTATCTATCACAAGGTGTACTAGGAGTTTAAAAATTAGGAACGAGTATTGCGTTTCTGTCTTTTGGGTTTGGAATTGAATATTGGTTCAGACGTTATTTTTAGTTAATTTTTAAAAGCTTTTATTTAACTTGCTTTGTCCACAAATCCTGCAATTCGATTTTCATGTGCAGTCCCGATGACAATGTAATGTTATGGTACCAACGAATTGTTGCGATGATAGACTTAATATGCAGAAGTTTCAAAATTTTGTCTGTGTCACATCTTTAAGGTCTATTTTGGTGCACTTAACGTCATCTAATCGAAGCAAAACTTCATACACATGTGCAGTCCTGAAGACAAAATAATGACATTGATGATGATGATGATACATAGGGTGCCGTAAATGTTTTTAGAAAATGGTGTTTTCCGATGCAAATCTCTATGTCAGTCATAAAGTTTAACATTTTTTGAGGTTATGTGTCTAAAAAGTAATCTGTCAGTTCGCATCGCAACATTGTTTTTTATTTACTTGAAAAATTGGATTCAGTCAGTGATAAAATGGAATTATCGCGTGTAAATTTTCGTGTAATGATTTTCGAAAGGTCCAAACTCAACAACAGTGCTTCGAATCACTTCATTCGACTTTTGGCAGCATCCTTGGCTAGTGTTTATAATTCGTACAATGAGATTAGAACTTTATAAAGCCATGATTGAATTAGGCATCGCAAATAAACTGACACGACTATGTAGGTTGACCAAGGCCAATGTTATAAGTCAAGTAAAAATTCCGGATCACTATCAAGACCATTCAACATCTATAACGGGCTCCGAGAAGGGGAGCGTCCCCTTCAACCTGGCGTTGAAGAAAGTGATTCGAGGCACTGACGTTATGGCGAGAGGAACAATCCTCTATAAGTGGATTCAGATACTGGCTTACGTAGAAGATATTGACATCGTTGGTAGAAATCCCAGAGCTGTACAGGACTCTTTCATTCAGATCAAGCAGGCGACACAAAATCTGCGGCTGCACACAAATGAGAGCAAAACAAAGTACACGGTGTCCACGTCTGCGAGTAGAAGTTCCAACATTGGTCCTCAATTAAAATAGTGGAGCGCGAATTAGAAAAAACGTAATCATTCAACTATCTCGGGTCAACTGTAGCAGCCGATAACAGTAAAACCATAAATACGCGCACGGTTGCTTAAAGCCAACAAAGCCTACTATAGTCTATCAAGACTCTTCAAATCCAGGAACTTAACCATAACATCCAAGCTGGTGGTATATAAGACAATGGTCATACCAGTACTTACATATGGATCCAAGACTTGGGTGCTTGGCTAAAAGCATTCTGACCTCTTAGCCGCATTCGAGAGAAAAGTCTTACGGAGAATTGTTGGCCCCGTATGTGAGGAAGGACGATTCTGGAGACTCTATAATGATGAGATCTACGAGCGTTACCGCAATGTCGATATAGTGAAGAGAATTAAGCTCGGTAGGCTCCGGTTGGCAGGACACCTGGCTCGCATGAGCAAAGAGGATCAGGCTCTGAAAGTCCTTTGCGGTTGGATTTATGGCAACCGACAGCGAGGCCGATAAAGCCTTTGCTGAAAGAATGGCGAAGGCTAGGCCGGCCAGAGTTTAGGAATGAATAACTGGATGATATCGGCTCAAAATCGAAACCTATGGAGAGACTTTTTGCGGGAGGCCAGGACCCGAGCCCGATTGTAGAGCCAAATATGGTGATGAAGATGATGATTATAGGTATAAATACTCGTACTTATACAGCAACTTTAAGTTATTATTTGGAATTCAAATTGAAAAGTTGAAAAATAGAAAAATTTATAGAGCTACCGCATCAATGAATAACAGTGAACAATAAACAATCACCAGTGTAAATTTGTGAACTTTTGCTATTTGTTAATAAAAGTTTTAATTTGTGAATTAACAAACTTGTATTGTGTTTTTGTTTGCAAAATCTCTAGAACTCTAGAAAGCTGAATTTCGTAACATTATTATGATGTTATATTTTTGGAGACATCCCAACTTTTTGATATCTTCTCAGAAAAGATAAAAGATACATTTAGCTTTTAATTTTGTTTGTATCTAATTTAAGGATATTTGGGTTTCTCCAATTCATTATCGCTATATTGTTAATTTCGTAATTACTTTTTACTTTGCGCTTTGCGGCAGATGGAATTATTTCAACTACCTACAACTAAAAGAATGCCCTTTTCTATTTGATTCAGTTGAAGGATTATATTGCAGAATTTATTGTTGTGCTTGTGTGCGGTTTAACTCTATAAATTTGAATGCAAAAACTGAAACAAGCAAAACTATTACAAAAAAGGTTTGTGTATTATAGAGAAACAAAAATAATGATAAAAAAGTTAGAAATTTTTTTTTATTTATATAATAATTATTATTTGTAACTTATTGTTTGCCTTTACCATCGGACGGCTTTTCAATTAAAATTCTTATTTCGCTGTTACCTAAACTCGCACGTATATTGTTTGGAACATTGATTCAATTGAATTGACAAGGAATTGAATTTAAATGAAACAAAGAGAAGAAGAAAGATAATAAGAAATTAGGAAATTTGATTTGTTTTTGTCACCACTGGTTGCTATGTCTTTAAGTTCAAGATGTAGGAGTACGTAATAAAAAAAAAGCAATTTTTATAAATGCAACATAAAAGGCATTAAAATCTATGGTAGAATGTAATTTCTAATCTATTTTTGCGAAGGACATGCTTTGTGGCGTTATTTTATGATGGAAAAATGTAACGTCATCCATTTGCAATACACCCCCGCAAGACGCGCAAAACCGTTACCATATAGCTGTAAAGTGTGCCATTTCCCGCAATTTTATTGCATATTTCAGGGAAATATCTAAAAATGAAAATCTAAACAAAGGATTTGGGAAGAGCGAGACTCAGCTGGCAATTTTGTTGAGTCATAAAGTTGGATAAATGGGAATGGGTAGATATCACTAGGATAATATTGCAGTAACAGTAATTTGATAGTTGTCTACGTTGGGATATATTTTTCTCGCAAAATGTCAGTCTAGTGTCTTGCACATTTCATTTGGGTGCAAAAATATAACACGCACAACAGGAATGCTTGCAAGAAGCTATGCCTTGGACCACAAGGACCGTAATAAAAATATTATTATTATTATCTTGCACGTAAAGACTTTTTTAAAGCTTCAAAATTTATGTTTTCTTTTAAGAAAATGTATTTTTTATGTGGAATTTATAAGGTTTTTTAAAATATTTGGAATTTCTAACTAAAAAGTATTTCAATTGTGTTTGGGATGCACCATTCTCCCAACAGGGTTTCTCGGATAAGCATATCATGAAGTTAGCTGCAGTTTGTTTGACATTTAAACTTATATGTTCTTGTGATTTAATCATAAAAATCTACAAGCTTCAACCACGATTACAAATTATTCAATTACTATCAAAAGTCAAAGTTGGTTGGTTGGTTATCTCCAAAAAGTCAAATAGCTGCCCTGTTCATGTAAACTTTTTTTTAGGCTTTATCTAGTCTACGTTCAATGTCAATAATAATAATATTTGGTGCGACAGACCGTTGCGGTCCAAGTCCGAGCTTCTCGCGACAGAAGATTTGTCTGCAGAGGAACCACACAAAGTGAAGTGCTATTCCCCCTTCTATGGGACTTAGCGAGAGCTTAGGTGAGAGCTGCAGACTGATCGCTTATGCGGATGACGTTTCAGGTAAATACCCAAATACCTTAAAGGAACTCCTGCAAAATGCTCTCAACAAGCTAACCTGCCGGGCAGATCGCTGTTGTTTAGGGGTAAATCCGCAGAAAACTGTTCACCAGGAAATATAAAGTTCCAAAAACTGTTCACCAGGAAATATAAAGTTCCACTTATATTATAAAAGGTATACGTTGAACAATTTCGGATATAGCCAAGTAATTGGGTCTTGTTTTGGACAGAAAGCTAAGTTGGAAACCAAACATATAAGAAAAAGAGAGTTTGTAAAGCAAAAAAGCCATTGGTAGCAGATGGGGTCCATATAACTCATTGGCTATACACAGCGGTAGTAAGACCTACTCTTCTATACGGTGTGACTGTATGGTGGATTGCCTGAAATAAGAAAGTAAACCTGGACATATGTATGAGCGGACCACTTCGTACAACCCCTTCCACCGCATTAGACATTCTGTTCGACCTTACACCACTCGAAATTTTCAGCAAGCAAGTAGCTGCTAGTTCGGCTATTCGCCTTAATGCTATCTCCCAGTGGAGTAGAAATTAAATCGGTAACTCCTCTATCTTGAATTAAGTCAGGATCCCAGACAACATTCTGCAACTCCATTTCAACAAAAACTTCCAGGTACCTTCTCCTCCAGATCATTCTGGAAACACATTCATTTTTACACAGACGGGTTAAAAACTGATGACGGAGTCGGTGGAGGTGTTTTCTCAAAAAAGCTAAATCTTAGCCTCTCTTTCCGTCTTCTTAATCACTGTAGTTTTCCAGGCTGAAATTAAGACGATCCGTGAAGCCTTGTATTGGCTGAAGAAAAACGTCATATCCACAAAGGATATCCGTATATTCTCAGATAGCCAACCTGCACTTAAGTCCCTGGAGTCAGTCTCTACAAATTTAATTCTAGCTCTTAACTGCCGATCATTTCTTGTGGAGATGGCGGAGCAGTTTAATATCCACCTGTGTTGGGTGCCGGGGTACAGGATCCGGGTAACTGTATAGGTGACGAACTCGCCAAGCAAATAACTACACTACCCTTATTACCTAATGAAAAAACTAACTGTAAAATTTGCGTAGCGACAAAACATATCTGCCCCTAGCTGGATCCGAAACGCTCTTAAAAAATATAGCAGATCGGTGTTATTGTAGGTGTCATCACTGGACACTGTCTCATAGGCAGTCATGCAGCAAGACTTGGAGTCTTCTCGAATGATTTCTGCAGAAGCTGCTTGAATGATGATGAGGAGGAGACCATTATCCATCTTCTCTGAAATTGCCCAGCCCTCTTCCAGAAACATAAGCTGCATATGGGAGCTTTCTTTTACAACGACACTAATGATCTGATCAACAGTCTCCTACGCTTCATACGAAGCTCTTATTGGTTCAGCGAGTAGGGGGGTAAAATTTTTGCCTGATCCGTGTGGTATCACAATGGACCATTGCTGGTCTAAGGGTGTCGGTTTTTCACTGACAGCCACCTGAACATAACCTAACCTGTATTCCATTATAGTTATTTAACCGAAACTTTAACTTTTTGTTTAAAAAAAAAATAAAAACCCATTATATTAAGAGCAATTTGCCAATATAATGTGAAAAAAAAAACGATTTTTTCCAAAGCACATTGACTTTAAAATCAAATTTTTAGCATGTCCTTCCATTTTTTGGCTCCTCATAACAAAACTAACTTATATCACTCTATGCATCTTAAAAAATTAAAATCCCACTTTCCTTTACACAAAAATTACAAAAAATCGCGGGAAAAATTAAAAAAAGGGATACGACCAAAAAAAAAAACACAACACTTAAACTATCATACGAGTATATTGACAATTTACATTATTACAACGAAAAGTTTGAAACTAAAAAAACACAAAAATTAAAAAAATTACCCAAAAAACCACTCAAACAAGAACAACTTAATTTTGGGGCTCTACTCACCAATACTGGTATCATATGCATGCAGGTATTCCGAGGTCATGAATTGTGAAACAAGTGAACTTTTTCCAACAGCTTGACCGCCGAGCATTAATACTCTGAGAAAAAAACAAAAGAAAGGGAATAACTTTTGGTTTTTTTTTTTAAATAAATTAATTTCGGTCTGTGGATCAACGCGATGTATCCTTTATGTCTGAACTGAAAAGTCTCTGATGTTTTTGCACTCACCTATATGGTCCACTGCCAGGATTTGATGTACTACTCTCCCGGCTCGAGGCTAAACTGCATGTGGCGGATGTTCGGGCGGAATTGGGTGCAGGAATTTGTGTTGTTGTAAGATGCTCCGTGCTGTGAAATGTAAAAGGTGAAAAAATAGCGAAATTGTAATTTAGATCCTTTTGTGAATGAATATGCGTACAGTGGGGTAAAAGTGAAGTATCTTACTGAAATAAATTCTTGTGATAATACTTTTGAGAAATTACAGGCACATCATAAATAAAAAAGAACGATTTTGAATGTAATCTTATTTTAAATGTAAATTTTTGTCAACAGTCAAACAATGACTTGACTAAGATTTAATTTTGTTGGCTTCTTGGTACCCTATCTCCCTGACTCGTCCGGCGTGTTGCCTTATTAACCCAAAACCCAAAAGATAGCTGCTGCTTAGGGCGTCAGATATTGGAGAAGGAATACAACAAGAGAAATGAAACAGTTGGAGTTGGATTGGCTTCCAGATCTTCTCTTCTTCCAGAAATTTTTTCCTCTTTTTATAGAAATATTTTCTGATTGATTTTGGACTACACTTCGACTCTTGAACTGATTTTATCGGTATTTCTATTTTCCATTATATGCTCGGTCAGCAAATTTAAACGACCGAACACTTCAAGTGTTTTGAGTTGGGCTGCTTATGCTGCTGATTTGACATATTTATTGTCAATTTCATTATTCTATTCCTATTTTCCATGTTATGACATTCCAGTTGTCAGCTCTATAGACAAGACCAATCGTCAGATATTGGAGAAGGAATACAACAAGAGAAATGAAACAGTTGGAGTTGGATTGGCTTCCAGATCTTCTCTTCTTCCAGAAATGTTTTCCTCTTTTTATAGAAATATTTTCTGATTGATTTTGGACTACACTTCGACTCTTGAACTGATTTTATCGGTATTTCTATTTTCCATTATATGCTCGGTCAGCAAATTTAAACGACCGAACACTTCAAGTGTTTTGAGTTGGGCTGCTTATGCTGCTGATTTGACATATTTATTGTCAATTTCATTATTCTATTCCTATTTTCCATGTTATGACATTCCAGTTGTCAGCTCTATAGACAAGACCAATCTGTTTGCTGCGCATTTTGCAGTTAGCTCCACGCTTATAAATTGTACATTGCTGCCTCCTGCACCTCAGAGTTTTGAACACTCTATGGGACAGATATTCATTCTTACTCGTAGGGTTTTAAACGTTCTCAACACTCACAATTTGGAATTTTGGCAGTTAGAAAAACAGCCTTTGTCCAGTCCATATCCAAAAAAGGCCAGCCTTCATCTCCTTCTTCGTACCGACCCAGAGCAATAATAAATTTTCAGCTCAAGAAATATCTTTAATTCGATCGTTTGCGTGCTCAAATACTCGCTTGTTTGATGTGCTGTGTGTGAGTTCGCATTATCGTGATGCAAAATGATTTGTCGTTTTGGGTTCTTTTCTCTCAATTTGTTGAAAACCTCAGGCAAACAAATGGTCGTATACCAAGCTGAATGGACTGTCTTTTGATTTTCAAGAGCCACAGTACCACATGACCGGTTTTCGCGAATAAACACGCCCATTTGCTTCACAACGCTCCGAGCTCGCACAACTTTTGTTCGAGTTTCTTCGAATTGGAAGACCCAAAGAGTTGATTGCCCTTTTGTTTCCGGCTCATACGCAAAAATCCATGACTCGTCAGATGTCACGATCTTGTATACGTTTTTGGAGTACCTTCAACGAATTTTTTAAGCATTTTCCGGCACCAATCGACACGAACCTTTTTGTGCGTCTGTCAAAAAATGTGGAATCCAACGTGCACATAGCTTCCGCACCTTCGCAACAAAGAGACCAAAAACTACTACGGTTAAGCGATAGGACTCGACTAAATGCAGGGAGAATAAGTCCTGGGGCTGAGATGTCGGGCTTAGAAGAGAAATTGACACGCCTTAAGAGTACTGTCTTTAGTACTGCTGACGCCATCTTGTGGTGGAAAAATAAGTAGAGTCTTAAAACGTTCTACACCATCTTTGTATAGACTTTAAAGACACCTATGAATCTAATTCAAATCCAGGAACTAAGCCATAACATCCAAGCTGCTGGTATATAAGACAATGGTCATACTAGTACTTACATATGGATCCGAGACATGGGTGCTTAGCAAAAAGTATTCTGACCTCTTAGCCACGTTCGAGAAAAAAGTCTTACGGAGAATTTTTGGCCCCGTGTGTAAGGAAGGACGATTCCGGAGACTCTATAATGATGAGCGTTACCGCGATGTCAACATCGTGAAGAGAATTAAGCTCGGTAGGATGCGGTGGGCAGGACACCTAGCTCGAATGAGCGCGAATGAGCGAAGAGGATCCTGCTCGGAAAGTCCTTTGCGGTAGGATTTATGGAACACGACAGCAAGGCCGGCCAAGCCTACGCTGGAAGGATGTCGTAGACCAGGACGCCCAGAGTTTAGAGATGCAAAACCGGATGCATATTTTATTTTTTACAAAGTAAGCTTTCTCAATCAAAGCACGAATCCGAACAGATTCACATATTAAGTTCAAATATTTTATTTATTATTGTTTTGTAATTTTTCATAAAGCTTCCATATTAGTTTTTTTTTTCAGTTAATTTTGTACAACAATTATCCAGCATAACTTAAAATTAGAAGGAAATCATTTTTCTTCATTTTAGTTCTAAATGTAATTTAAGATGCATTTTCGCCCACATCGTCCCATAGTGTCACATGCGAGCATATATAAAATTCTTTCCAACTTACCTTGAATTTGAGCTTGCGACGCTATTATTCGATCGACTACGACGACTCTTCAATGAATCACCACGATTTACGACACCCTTGCCCGTAATGGAAAAATGTCTCAGTCTATAGTATTCCTCTTCGACGCCGGTGTTCGGCATAGAAGCAACACTGCAAAGAGAACATGGAAAAAGCTTAATAAAAAAACATCCTGATGGTGGCAACACAGAAAGAAGTAACACATACCGAGATCTCTGCTGGGGCAAACATAATTGATTTGGTCGGCCAGATGCTCGACTGCCTGGAGTTTTAACCGATTGTGACCGACAATGATGTGGCGAGCCATATCTAAAAAAATACAAAAAAAAAACACATGCCAATATGGGTTAGGAAAGAATTTAATATTTCATCGATTCAATAAAACAGGGAAATTCCATTTAGCCGATAGACTAGCTTATTGTTTATTAAGGATACTGTGTATCGGACAGTTAGTTCAACATTTTCGTAGGCAATTCAATTAAGTGGTAAGTAATACTTATATCCAATAATAATAATAATATAGTGATACTTATATCGTTAATTATTTGATTATTTTACAATGAGTGTAAAATAAGATATGCAAAAATACGCATACGCCACAGAAAACTGAAAGCATTTCAATTATTCTTAAGAGATAATATATGGTTTTTCCATCCTTTCTCCATACGTACATTCAAAATTCTTTAAGATACATAAAAAAGGAGCTTATCTATACCGACATACAAAATATTTTGAAAGCAGCATGGCCGCTTTCCAATCTACGAGTAGCTTAAATTACATACATTATTTCTTAAGCATACTTCTTGTGAAACTTCAGTAAATTCCAGAGATTGTAATTTTTCCTGTATCTGCCCGCAGAGAGAATTGCAATTGCGCGAGATGTGAATGACTTTTCTTCAACTCTTTAGGTTTTTTAGGTTTTCCAGTGTGATCAAGAGACTGACTCCTTTTCAAACTGGCATTGGAGAAAATCATCCGAAATACTGTAGTAATATTTAGATCGAGACTGCAAACAAAGAATAACAGTATTGGACCTAAAATTAGTTACCAGTGAACCCCGTATTCAAAGTATTGCAATTGTTTGACTACATAGGATAAATTGTTGCAGTAACAGTTGCAGTAAAGCCAATAAAGCTTATCAAGATTAAAACGTTGTTGTAATCAATGAACTATTACAACACAGCTTATGGTAAAATAAAAACTATTGGAACAGTTTTTATACATGGACGAAAGTTATGGGTTCATAGTTAAGAGCACTAAGTTTTTTCAGCCGCAATCGAGAGGAATGCCTTACAGAGAATCATTAGAACTTTTGTGAGGAAGGACTATCTATTTCAGAGAGTCTTTAATAACTGCCACCTTGGATGTAGTTATTCAGATGGAAGTCGTGAAAGCTTTGTATCGACTTCGGAAGAATAAGGTCATGGTGAACAAAAGAATGTGAATGAACACATATTCAACAAGGTTTCAGAAGAATTCCTTCACATCTGTGCATAGTAATGCACCCTTTCAAATGTTCCTAATAAAGAGTATAAAATTCGCTACCCTAAAAGGGAGAGTTGGAAAAATCTAACCGAGATCCTTAGAAAATTCGAGCCAATATTCTTTAATAACAGTTCTCTAACTGAGGTGGCTATAAAATCCCTTGACGCCAAAAGTGTCGTTTTGAGCTCTCAGTCCTCTTTTAACGAGATGGGTGAGCAGTTCAACATAAGGATAATTTGGTTCCCAGGCCATTAACATATGTAAGGGTGGACGAGCTAATTAGATGCAGTACGACTCTCCAGCTGCTGCCGGAAAGAGCAGATGTGGGAAGGCCTATTGGGACACAAAAACATGTGTTTCGAAAAGATGCAGAAGTCTTAACAAGCGAATGGTAGAAAAATACCGACAATTGTAATATATCAACACAAGATTGTCCAAAGCTTGACGTGAAGCACTCATATGAGCTAACCTCCCTACAAAGACGTGAACTAAAAACGGTTGTTGGGTAACTGCCTTCTGGGAAAACACGCGAGATGGATGGGTGTCGAATGTAATGACTTCTACAGAAGCTTGATGTAACGAGTAGAAAGAGGAGACGGTAAAACATCTTCTTTGGTCCTGTTCGGCATTAGTTTATAGAAGGCACAAACACTTAGGTAAACGATTGAAAAATAACTTCTCAGATATCGAAAACCGCAAAGTGCAAAACATACTTCGATTCATTAAGACCTCGGAATGGGTCATTTGAAAAGGGAAAGGTTTAAGATCTTGTGGTAACAAAAACGACCTCTATGGTAAAAATAAGCATTTGCTGCCACCATAATCTAACCTAACCTAACCTACTGATATAGAAATTTCATTCGCACTTTAAAATGGCCAATAAAGAGAAATTTTTCTTATATTACAAAGTGCTAACAGGGCTGCCTCGGAAAGAATATGAGAAAGAACCTTTGAATTTTCTGCAGTAAAAACCAAGCTGCTATACTAGCATTGGATTCACATTGTTTCACCTCGAAGATTGGTCTGGAATGTAAGAGAAGACTGAACTTTATTTCAAGATATAATCCCGACACTCCCGCTGCTAATTCACTTGCAAGAAGCATTTCGTGAAGCACGCTTAAATATGACTATTCGAACATTAATAGAAACCAAATACAAGCATAGTTGGAACTCCATAAACACTTGTAGAATTGCCAAGCTCTATGTGGATATGCCGAACAAAATATGTTCGAATATATTGGTGGAATATGTTCGTGCAACTTTCGAAGCATGGTTGGTTGATTTAGAGGGCACAACCCAACTGGATGTCATATATGTCTATGTTGGGAATTATACTTGACCCAATATGAAATTCCTACTTGGAGGAGGATATAACAACTAACCATTTTTTATGCAGCTGTCCTGGTTTTTCCAGACAAAGGATGAACTTTTTGGAAATAGATATAATGAATACGGAAGAACTGATAAAATTCTTCGCTATTTAGGGTAACGAAAGAAGTACAATGGATCAACGGTCTAAGTGCTGTGGTGTGATTTTATCAAGACGATGAACCACACCACAACTATCTATCGACAATAACCAGTCTCCAGTGAGCATATGCCCCATAGCTCGTATAAGCGATAAGGAACCCGTTGGGAATTACTATTATTAAATTACTACAGCTGTTTGGTTAAAGAAAGAAGGTGAAGTGTGTTTTTTCGCTAAGGTAGAACTTACTGAAGAGTTAACTGTCAAACGAGCTGTTACACTACACTTGCTTCTGATATTTTTTTTATCAGTGTGGCAAATGCTTGTGAATATACTCACACGCTACAAATTTATCCAAATTTACTGTGAAATTTAGTTGTCGATTAGCTTAACTTATAGACGACTTAATGATTTTTATTGCGCACATAATTCTCTAGCTGAGCAAGCCATCCGTCGAGATTCATACCACATATTCTATCTTTTCACGTGGAAAATATTACGAAACCATCTTAACCTACACCCATATAAAATCCAGTTCTAGACCATCATATGCGTCCTTCTTTCGCCAATTTGGCTCTAGAGCAGTTGGTCACTGACCCGTGTGTTTTTGGCTTGTTAGCAAAATTACAACACATGGAATGAGACCAATCTACAAGAAACCCTACAAACTGCATTACATCTATAAAAAAACCGGGCTTGGATCGTTTTACACACTGGTGGCATCATCAGACTTTATTTCTTCAAAAATGAGGAGACTTCAATTGTGAGACGTTACAGCCAATGGAGGTCATTACAACCTCATGATCAATGATTTGTTTGGAAAATATGAATGATATGGATCCGGACGAGATGTCGTTTCAACTTATTGAAATTAAAACTTGGCGATAAGTCGATTTCGAGAAATGAACCTTTCAATTGGCCTCCAAGGATTATCGATTATTTCCTGTGGGGCTACATGAAGTTACTATGAAGCATCTATATTCCAAAAAGGTAGTCTCTAGACCACAACGGTTTGTTGTGCCAAATATCATTAACTTAGAAAAACCCCCACTGGAAATCGAGTTTGATAGATTTTTTGTGGAAGGCCAATGACCGAACTTCAGTAAAAAGTAGAGCTTTAGAAAAAAGTACGCAGTATCGACTGAACATTTTTAACTCTGTAGCCGGAACCTTATGTTTTAAGTCCTGATTATCAGTCAAAAGTCATAAGTGCGCTTTCAAACCGATTAACCGAATGGAAAGATAAAATATTAATAATAACAATAAATTAAATTTTCAAGGCTTCTCGTGACCATTCATGTTGTGTGTGTTATATTTTTGCACACAAATGGAAGGGACATACAATTTAATGCTGTATCCGAAAGTTATTATTCTCACGTTTGTCAGACATTATCGTGAAAAATACTCTTGTGTTGTGTTAGGGATATGAACCTCAAACCTCGTGCTCAGAAGCCCAACGCACTAACCACTAGAACCAATGCGGTCACAACAATAAATTAAGAGAGTTAATTAATGTCTTATTATAACTCAATTGATATTGGAATGCTCAACCATCTATTTAATTCACATCTTTAAATTGTATCTACTTTATTAGATTTTTAAGCAAAGCTTTTTCTAAGAAAAAAGTATTTTCGTAACAACATTCCAGTACAACAAGAGTATAACATTTAAGTGGGTATTAAAGCAGAACATATCATTTGTTATCGTATCCACTTAAGGTACATACATTTAACACCAACTCCAACACACGTGTGTGGAAGGAATTTGCGCATAAATTACCCATTAAGAGTCCTCCGTTTAATATCGTGTTTCTTGTGTGGTAATCTTAGTGTCATGACAGCAGAATTCATGGGATGTGTCTATTGCCTTCTATATTATTTGGCGCAAACAAGCCCGTCCGCCCGCCGTGCATCCCATTAGCGACAAAGTTGTAATGTCTCAATATTTCGAGTCTATCGGATCATTATAGTCTTTCAGGACAAAATCGTACAATGTTGCGTAAATTACAGTATCGACTAATCTCTAAATAAACTGTTATTTTTAAACGCAAACCCTCAGATTGTTCATTCGATAATGAACTTAAATAGTTCATGCAATTATCAATCGACCCTGATTTTCTTAACGTCTGACATTTAACTTAAAAAAGATACAAACAAGCATATATTCTAGGATTCTACGCAAAACAACAAGCTATTTAAGTGCACAATAATTAAAACATTTATTCTATCTATGAGTACATGCCCGTAATACGTGTAAGATTAACTTGTTAAGATTGTTGAGAGCACCGCAACCTCTATGTAACCTATCCCTTCCCACTTACATGGGATTTTTTGAAATTTTTATTTCTTTTTAAAAATCATCATCCCTCTCTATTTATTTCTCTGCAAAACACAGATTAACAAAGTTTATTGCGTGAATTTTGTGTGAATTGTGTGCCAACAACAGAAAGACCAAGGTTCGCCAGTTTCTGGCACAACTCAAGGTTTATGTCGCCACTCACGTCATTGTTTTAATGCTGAACAAGGAGATTCGATGGGAAAACGTTTGCTTCACTAAAAATAAAAATGCCAACACAACATTGATGACGATGATGTATCTGGTTTTGCAGAAATTGTGTCAAGAGGAGAGCATAATGCGTTCAAGTACTTGTGTGTCTGCTTGCGCCTGTCTTCCTGCGATTCTACTTATTCTTATCAGGTGTTGTTGATGTTTTTATCGATACACGATCACTTAAATATGACGTATTCGTTAGAAAGATGATAACAAGATTTATAGTTAGTAATTAAGATTCTTATTCCTTAATGTTACCTTTATAATTTGATATTCATACTGTTACGAAAATGTACAGGTTGCGACAATCGAAGTGTTACTTAATCAAAAGGCTGTAATTTCGTCATTTATGAATACTTTTATTAAATTTGTTAAAAACATTTCAAGTTTTATGAAAAAAACCTTACTGCTCGATTAGGCCACCTTTGCAGTGGATGATAGCGTCGAGTCTCTTAACGAAGGCATTGCATGCTGCACGAACTAGCTCTGTTGGTATTTTGGTACATTCTCTATAAAATGCTGTCTTCAAAACGTCCACACTTTCATGTCTTTTTGTCAACACCTTGCCCTCTAAAATCGATAATATCGAGAAGTCTATTGGATTCAAGTCTGTCTGTCTGGTAAGTTTGGAGGCCTTTGTTGCAAAGAAATTCAATTTGGAACGTGACTTTGCAAAAATTGTTATGTCAAACAACCTTTATGTGATGTTGCTGAGTTTCACTGGAATGTACAGCGGTTGTTGCCGTATTTTTTGTTTGCCCAAGATAGCAACGCATCATTTATTACTTTTTCCCGGTACACTTCTTGATTCACCTCAACCTCGATACAGACCATTTGGAGTTACAGCTTCCCAAACCATTACAAAAGCCGACGCTTATTTGCAAAGAGCAACTCGCTTTGCCAAATTGTCATTGGACTTGCCCTCTAACCACACACGATCATTTCTACGTACTTTTCGTTCTTTTGAACCGTAAAAATGTTTTCATCAGAAAAGACCAAGTTGACGAGATCGTTACGTTCGTGCAGACTTTAGCACTTTGCATTTTTGCCCCGTTTTTATAGTTATTTTATAACTAACCAAATATATCTATAACTATATATATATATATTCTCAAGTGTTACACTGTTATTACTCTGTTGTTTACTGTTGTTGCACTGTTATTACTCTGTTGTACACTTTTCTCGTTTATACATATATATATATATTTATTACTCTGTTGTTCACTTTTGTTACACTGTTATTTCTCTGTTGTTCACTGTTGTTACACTGTTATTACTCTGTTGTTACTCTGTTTTATATTACAAATTTACTCTTGGTTCAACTTGAAAGGAGAATAGCAGTTTTGAATATGCTTTTAATGCTGTAAGCTTACTGACACGAAATGCGATACAGTGGTGTGTAGAAAGTAAAAAAACAAGCTACTGTTCTGTTTTACGTAAAAAAGCGGCACATAACGCTTTCAAGCTGCAAAGTACTTTGTAATTTGAAATCATTAATCATTATCAGCGCTGCTCTAATTTAAAGTACGTTTGGTGGTATTTTGTGGGTCTTTTGGAGGTCTTTTTGGCGGACTTTTGGGGTATCTTCTGCGTGATCTTTTGAGGGTCTTTTGAAGGATGCTACAATTTTTAAGATTTATGCGTTAGGAAATTCAGGCCGCATAATGTGAATAAGTAGATACGTGGTGGGAAACCGGTAGAGGAGGAGAGTGCGTCGTCTTAAGGGTCTTTTGGGTGGTCTTTTGGGGGAATTTTTGGGGTCTATTAGAGGGTCTTTTGGGGGTCTTTTGAAGGTCTTTTGGTGGTCTTTTGGGGTCACTGCTCATCACCTCCCTTACGCTGCTATGCAAATCGTGCGAAAAGGAGTTTGTGACTCCTTGACTATTGCATTTAAACATATTGGAAATGATATCAAATTGCTGGATAGCAAATGGAGTCTGAGGAGTACATTAATCAGTCAATAGAAACCAATCCCGCGTTTTTTATTTGAGATTACACCCGCATCCTTACTATTTTCTCAGCTATTATCTCTTATTCAATAAGAACAGATTATATTAATTTATCTCTATCTAATAAGAAATAAGTTTCACTTCTGTCGTGCGTGGACTCCAAGCAAACACTTTTTTGTGTCTTGTAGGGCTTTAATTGAAGTCAGTTTTTCAGTATTCGTCGGTTGCTTCACTTTGTAAACTATTTCTTGCGATTTTGCTGTTTTTGGAAAACCACCTCCATGATGTTTAGTGATGTTACCATTATCGTTCTAACGTTGGTCAGATAGACAAACGTTTTATTCACATGCAAATGCTAGATCTGTTTGACAGTAGCCGGTTGTGACTTTCCAGCCAAAAAACAGTGCAATCAAACTTTTACGTTTGAATTCCATTTTGATCATCCCATACAAATGCGAAGTATATCGCTATACTTCCGTAGACTTGTAAACAACATAACAAAATATGAGCGCACTGTCATCAGCCGTTTGGTAGATACAGCAGCGTGAAATTAGTAAAACTTCGATTGTCACAACCGTTAAATAGAAATCTTTTATCGCACTGTACATTCTCGTATTAGAATAATAATTGTATTGAATTGTGTTAAAAGTAAGAAAATATTAATAATTACGACACCGGAGCCTACCGAGCTCAATTTTCTTCACGATGTCGACATCACGGTAACGCTCGTATATCTCATCATTATAGAGTTTCCGGAATCGTCCTTCCTCATTTACGGGGCCAACAATTCTCCGTAAGACTTTTCTTTCGAACGTGGCTAAGAGCTCAGAATGCTTTTTGCTAAGCACCCAAGTTTCGGATCGATATGTATGACCATTGTCTTATATATAAGCAGCTTGGATTGGATGTTATGGTTAAGTTCCTGGATTTGAAGAGTCTTGACAGACTATAGTAGACTTTGTTGGCTTTAAGTAACCTTGCGCGTATTTCTGGTTCCATGCTGTTATCGGCTGTTATAGTTGACCCGAGATAGTTAAAGAATTGCACTACTTCAAATTCGCGCTCCACTATTTGAATTGAGGGACCAATGTTGGATATTTAGGCTCAGTATAACTAATATTGTACATAAGTTCATATGCGTTGAAATTATGTGAGGGAAATTTAATATAATTTATACCAGAATGTTCTGGATGGTTCCTTATGTAATTTAACGAAAGTGTTGATTTAATATAAATATGTACCCGTATTTCTTTGCAGTTAGTTCGTTATGATTTGGATTTGTACCAGAGTACTTGCAACTAGATAGAGCAGTTTTATATGTAAATATAAGTGTGTTATTTTGAATATAAACTGAATGCATTATAAATCCTTTATTGTTATGCTGCCTGTCAGTTGCAGATTGTTGAGTTTACACTCAATTCAGGTGACAGACTAAGTGTTGATTTTGATAACATCCCTTGGAAGCATAAACATCAGAACATTCTATTTGTTATATGCCCAACAATTTAGACATCAAATTTAATTTAATTATCTAAGGAAAACAAGGAATCCCAAATATCAGCAGACCGTCCATGCGAAATAATTACACACACAGACATTAACATCAATTTGTGATCAGGCATCATCGTTAGAATAATTACTATCCCTGAGAGGTGCACAACATAGACAGCACCAAAACAAAGAACATGACAAATTCGGCATTTGATTTTGGAGAACATGTACCGAAAAAGCTGAAGGGAATTTCTAATCCACAGGACCTTCAACTGTCAGACCACTAACAAAGCTTGTAATTGAAATTAATGAAAGGATTTTGAGAACAGAAATTCCATTGTCACTATTATACTTGAAAGGGATTTCAGAACAATAACGACGTATCTAATTATATGTAGAAATAAGAAGCTTACGATTGATTCGATAAATGATCACTAATGAATTAACATTTAATTCCAATTTGTAGAGAAAATTGTGGTTTAGCTTTTCTAAAATAATTTGTACATAGGTAGACATAGATATATGAAATTTGTCCCTCATTTTATCTCGCTGTCTCTTTGCAAGGATATTCAAATGTTGCAGTTAGGTCTTTAGCTGAAATTCTATTATTCTACGAGTATCTTCTACATGACTCCGCACTCAAATCTATACACAAGTAATGAAGTAGCATTATTCTTTAGACAACAACAGTTCAGTTGGTGTATGTAATCTTCTTAAGTACACACACAAACACTAAGTATTACATAAGAGTAATTTTCGTTAAATTGTTGGTCATCCTCTTGATTACGTAATTAACGTGATGATTAACAGGTAATTACTCTTGCAAACAATTCACCTCACATTTATCCCACATTCAGTTGTTATGTCATTAACTTTGACTGGAAATACATGCATACTATAATCGCCTTTTATAAAGAAAAACAAGTTTGGGTGAAATTAATGCTTCCGTTCTGTTTAGTAAATTTCCCATCCGATTACGCCCATCGTTTATGTAATTTGGAACTCTAAAAATGAAAAAAGTGATTTTCAATTACCCTGTTGTTAGTAGGAGGTGTAACATTCCGCGTAATAATAGTTTTAAAAACAAACACCTAAAGTGCACAAACAACAAACTGTAGGCTTCTGCTTGTATGTGTGGGTATCAGGGGTCTTGGCAAAGGAAGCAACGACCCTTAAGAGGTTTCCGTAGCTAAGTTTATTTAAAAGGTTAAAACCGAAGAACTATATTTTCTCAATTACAATGCAACCATGCAACCGTGCAACACGTTGTGTACTTTGTGTGGTAAATTCAGAAAACGATGGAGTCGGCCTAACGTTCCTTTATGGCAAGCAAAACCATTCAATTGCGATCACAATCAGCTACATCAATGTTTATCGCAATTTACTGTTTTTCATTCTAAAGGCTGTGCAGTTTTTTCGCATGAAGTCAATTGAAAAATTCAGCTCACACGAAGCGATTTGCGGAACAATTTGATGAGACCTGAAAAACTTTTATGCAAATGAAAGCTAAGCTGATATATTTATGTTATGAAAATGTACAATGATAGGAAGTATAACCAAACTAAATTTCCAAGGAAAATGCAACATACTGCAAATACATTGCAGTAGAAAGGATTGTTTAGTCGATGGTGTTTATCACATTTCAAGCGTTAATTATTCCATTCAATTGTTGTTGCCCCGAAATAACTAAAGTTTAACAGTTTCGACAGGCTTTTTGTGAGCTATAGCCTATAGGGAAGCGTGTGCTTCCCTTGGTCAAGGTAATTTATGCTACAATTAACCAGTTGTATTAAAAAGAAGTGAAATAAAATAAAAAGAGCTGAAAAGATATGAAAAAGTGGTTCACCAGCGAATGAAAGCAAATAAGCCTGGAAGACGAATCTCGTCCGGGAACTCATCGAACAGTAAATAGAACTAAAAACACACAAGGTGTGAAGATCCTACCGAAGAGTTCGTGGTATGACGCAGCAATATACACCGCGTTGCACATACTACAAATACAAAGGGTAATTTGGTTACAAATCTCATAGGCAGCTTGGATCAAAAGGAAGAACAGGAAGAGTTGCTAAATTGGCAGCGAATCGGAGGCTCTATCAGTAAGCGACGACCACACTATGCAACCGCCACCAAGCGTAGACGAAGTTAACAAGGCGATAAATCTGTTTGAAAATAATAGGGCCTATCTTATGATATCATAACCAGAGTAGAATTTTATTAAGCCATGAGAGAATTCGGGATAATAAACTGAAATAAACTGGGTTGGTTGAAAGTGATCCGACACTCTAATGCAAAGGCGAGACGGACAATCTTCTACAAGTCTATTTAACAGATAGTATTATCATTATTGGTAGAAATCCAAGAGCTGTACAAGAAGCTTTGGTTGGATGGTTGGTGACCACGTCTGCAGAAGAAAAAGAACTATAATTGGTCATCCAATAAGAATTTAAAGAAAATCAGTAATTTCACAATCCATAATTAAATGAGCTGCTGATACCAACATGGAACCAAAATACGCCCACGGTTGCTCATACAGCCAACAAAGCCTTCTTTAGTCTATCCAGACTCTATAAATACAAGTAACTTTTTAGTCATATTCGAAGTGAAATATTTCAAAGATTATTTAATGTTTTTTAACCAAATATAGATAATTATAAGAAAGGGTCTTTTATCTATAAAATGCCACCATAAACGAAGTTCTAGGTGCTATACATTCAGATATCCACTTCAAAAATAAAGCGTCTAAACATACGAGTTATCCTTAACCATAATACACAAAGCAATTTGACCACTTAGCTGCGTTCGAGAAGAAAGTCTTACGTATAATTGTTGGTGCCATACATAACAAAGGAAAATTCCAGAGACCCTATAATGACGAGAGTTACCGCGATGTTGGCATCGTGAAGAGAGTTAAGTTCGGTAGGCTCCGGTTGGCTGGACATTCGAATGACCGAAAAAGATGCTGCTCGAAAGGTAATTTTCGTAGGATTTGTGGGACACCAAAGCGAGGCAGATCAGGCTGGTAGGATGGCATAGACCAGAATGCCAAACGGGATAACATCGGCTAGAAATCAGGACCAGTGGAAAGAGGTAATGGAGATCAGAACCGGACCCCATATGAGGATGATTTGATAAGGATTCAGCTGCTTTTTTTTATTATAATGTACAGACACACACACACACACACACAGCGTAGGCATTCGGAAATTAAAGAGAGGAAAAGGTGAGATGTCTATGGCCATATGTCTTGAATGACTGTAGATCTTACAAATGCGGAAACACAGAGTCGGGCCATTATTCCACATAATTATTGTGCAGCTTAAGCAAAAATCCCTGTATTGGTTGGTACGTCCAAATATAGGTCTTATGGTAGACCCGTGAGCTCGAGTTGAGGCACGGGTATTTGGGTTGGGTGAGAGGATGGGCGGGATGCATCTGGATATTTTTTTTGAACTCCGCTTATGAAAAAAGCGATAAAACAGTGACAAGCAGAAAACATTCCTACGATGTTCAAGCGGTTCGATTGTTTTCGCGATATTTACGTCACTAATAAGTTTTATGGCGCGGTTCTGAATTCTGTCGAGGAGATGCAATACGAGTATGGTCTTGGGAACACCTGCCCAGACAATACAGTTGTATTCAAGCTTAGGGCGAATATATGCCTTGTAAATAGTAGCCAGGTATGAAGGATTGAAGTACATCTTGCATCGTTTTAGGAAACCTGAAAATTTCGCAGCATTCTTAGCGCTGGCGAATATGTGGTCATTCCAACGAAGCTTGCTGTTGTTGACGCATATACCGAGTCTTGTGAGTTTTTCAGTTTCTATGATGCAGGATCCATTCATGGATAAGGGTTGTGCGTTTAGATTAAGCTTAGACGACAGAAGCCAGCATTGGGTTTTGTAAGCGTTAAATTCTAGTCTATTGTGTAGTCCCCATCTTGTTATGCTCTCAAGGTAAGAATTTAACGTGCTTAACACACGTTGTTTTTTAAGTTCCACTTGGGATTAAGAAGGTCGTGCAAAAAGCGCGAACTCATATGAAAAGCTAAGAGTGCTGTCTTCAGCAAAAGTATGAATTGGATTAGAAGAAGCAAATAGTAGATCATTAATGAAAATGAAAAAAAGTGTCGGAGACAAAACAAAGCCCTGTGGAAAACCGGCGTTTATGCTGTGAACACTGAATTTGAAACCGTCCAATACGACCTGAATTGAACGGTCAGAAAGGTAGTTACTAGTCCAAACAATAAATATATTAGGAACAATGTGGGATTTTGTGTCTGCTGATGTGGTCACTCTTTGTTTGGCTTTGTGAACAAATTTTTCTCACCGCACTGATCATCTAGATTATAGATTACAAATACAATTACACGTAGACAATTACACGACACAATTATCGTAGACTGCTGTCTTCAGATGTACGTTTGAAGTAATAAAGATGTAGAGCAAACAATGTTGGCTTATGAGCACAGTACTCTAGTTTGTGAATGTTCAGATGTGAACTTACAACTCCATCCACCACTGCATTTCTTTCCTTCTTCTATACCAATATTTCTAAGCCCACGATGTACATAGGCATTGTAAGGGTGCAAATCATCCCTTGAAGCGTGCGATAATTAAAAAGAAAATAAAAAATTACCTATGCTTAGGGCAGAATCTGATGCGTATTCATCCTTTATCCTTTACAAGGATTGGTACTCGTGATCTAACACTAAAGTCTCGGATTACTTGTTTTTAAGCCAAAAGAGGAAACAGAGCATTAATTCGGAAATCTTTTCTTGTATAAGATTATTTGACTTCTTCTTCTCTGACAATCATAGGCAACTTTAAAGTGTAATGAGTTTAATAGCTTCAGACAAATTTTGCAGGTGATCAGTGTCAGAGTCAGATTGTAAAAGCTACAGAAGAAAAGAATCAGAACTTTTCTCCCAACTTGTTAAGTTAAGTCCTAGAAATATTTTTGAAACTGGTAAAACTTTACTTTAATTTTCCTGCTGTCATATCTGTCTGTTTTTTTAACGAAATACAAAATTATACTTTTTATTATTATTATTGTGTGTTGTGCGCTATTTCTATGGCGGGAAAGTTGCAAGGACAAATAATAATGGCAATGAGAAAAACTTTTTTCAATGGCTGCTTTAGTCAACGCACATGCCAGCAGGTGATAAAATCTTCCGGCAAATTTCGCTTATAATAAACTCAAGAGAAGAAGAACCAAATAATTTAGCGGTAAACAACTGCGTAGACAATGACAGCTTCTTTAAAATACAGTCGGCGTTGTAGACATTTTCACATTTTACGAGTTTTGATGAGTATCAAATTCTTTTTTTGTATTCAGGATGCCAGACTCAAGTGTAAGCCAATACATTTTTAAGGTTTTGCTTTTTACCTCGATTACTGAAATCAAATTACACGGATAAAATTCGCGAGTGTATCTCGTTAAGTTATTTCTCTTTTGTTGTTCGGTTTCGGTCAACTATTAGATAGACATAGAACTATAGAATAGATTAGGTGATGCAGAGACCAGTACGTAGTATGCTTGACGGGTCTGGACAAATGTCTGTAAAAAGATGGTCGACTTGCACTTTGTTCTTTGCGTAATTATTGCTGCTTTAATCTAAAAAAGCCAGATGAGAAGCAAAGGCTCTCTGTGCAACATGAATGAACCTTTCTACCTATTTCATGGGTATCTACGGCCACAAAAATTTGTCGCTGTTTATCCAAATTTGGCTATGGCATCACATTAAACTGCAACTTATTTTTTTTTGTATTACATCACGTAAGAGGAAATTTATTTATCTTCTCTTTTACCTTAGACACAGAGAATTCAATGCAAAATGGAAAACAAATCGAATGGTAGAAATAACAAAGACAAAATACAACAGCATCAATTAATGCAAAAAAAAATTTGTTAATATTTTGTTTTGTTAGGTTAACAACAGTGAATATATTCGCAACAAATAGTTAATAGCAACAGAGAAATAATTTGCCAAACCTTGAGCCACCAATATGAGTGAGTATTTGGGCAATAAACCTCGATTTAATTAGTGGTGTGCAATTTTTAACATATGTGATTTCAATTTCCACACAAATTCGTCTAAAAACATTGAAATTGCAAAATAAGCTTTTTTATTGCCTTCTGGTTCTTTTTGATTTATGTTGTTCGGCTGTTTAATTATTTTTTCACCTTCGGTTTAGACAAAAAGACTGTTATGTGTTTTGTCTTATTTTGCAATGAAAAACCCATAAAATCATTCTTTTTCCTTCCTTTGATGTTATTTCTATTATACTAACCATGTACGTATGACATTTCTGTATTGTAGGAATTGTGTTATATGCTGACTTCAGGTAAACATTAAAAAGAAACGTGTGGACACTTAGCATTAGCTATGTGCAAATTTTAAAAGTAATTACAGTCTTTTAGATAAAATTATTAAAATAAAAATAGAATTTCTGAAAATTGAAAACTAGCTGATTACCCTGCGTCCGAAAACGATGGATTCGACAATAATATCGGTCGTTTAAGATTATTTTTAAATGTCACCCCTTTACACCCACACCACTAGACAGCTAGGGCTGTCTAGACATAACTATTCAGCTCCGAGATTTTTTGCCTCGGAGGTTATATTGGCAGTGGATTGGGGGGACTTACGGGTGTGGGCCAGTAGGGGAAGCAGTAAATTTCTTTGGGTCTGTGGGGTGGTCATTTAAGTGGGGGTCAGTCTAGTTGGGTCAGTAGTAAGGGGGGGGGGGCAGCCGAGCTACGCTTGTTATTTTAACTTTTGACAGGTGTTGATATGTTGAGGGTGGGCGTTCCAAAGAACTCCTTGGAAAAGATGCTTTTATCTACATAGAGCATGCGGCAGAGAGTATACATAAATTAATGAGAACAAATCAGAGTACTTGGTGGGCGCACATGTGAATGTGAATGTGAAGATGTGAATAGAAGGCCTAACTATTCTCTCAATTAAAGTTGAGGAATATAGAAATCCTTGAAGAACCTCTAGGCTATTTCAAGCTGCCGATAATAATGCATTTTAACAGATATCCACGAAAGTGAGACCATATGGTCTTAGTCGCATTTAAGAAGAAAGTTTTTAGGATCTACATGCGATGACGGTACAAGCACTGCTAGTAGAGCTTTCATTAAAAATGATCATTATTTTTGAAAAATTGATTTTTGAATCACTGCATCGAAAAATATCTGGCTGGTATTTATTTGGATGCCCAGACTGTAAGAAAGTCAAACTAGTAATCGGGTAGAAAACAGGATTAAGGAAGAGATTTTCGTAGAAGGTAAAAACCGGCACAATGTAGTGAAAGTAAAGATGTGGAATCATCTTTCATTTGAATTTTCCTTGGATATACGAGGGCAGTTTGATAAGTCAGTGACTTTTTGAATCAAATTTTCAAATATTCATAAAAGGCCTGAATTGAAGGTTGCTGCGGTAAACTTGGCCAAGCTACGAGGAACCGGAAAGAAGCTCCATTTGAGTCCAGCCTTTTCGCTCCTCCTTGGTGCAATGTTTGCCGTCAGGAAGCATATTGATTCTGTGGATTTAGCATTTGAATTTTGATAAGACTATCGGCTTGATAGTTGTGCGTAACATTTCTTCAGGTTTAGAAACAGGAAATAGAACCTATAGTATAATAGTCGCAGGGAGCTAACTCTGGAGAATGTGATGTGTATGAGGTAGGTAGCACTTCGCAGCCCAATTTATAGATTTTTGACATGGTTGAATTGATGGAACAGCACTTTTTTCTTCGCCAAATGCGGTCGTTTTTTTTTTTTCAAATAAATATCCAAGCTGTTCAAAAGCTCTAATTAATATACGCCGGTGATCGTTTTACCCTTTTCAAGGTAAATGATGTGAATGACATACCAAAAAACTGTGCACGTTCACCCGGAGAAACCCACTGTCTTGATTGTTCCTTGGTCTCTGGTGTTGTGATGGATCCATGTTTCGTCCACGGTTACGAAACGGTACAAAAACTCGTTCGAATTGCGGCTGACAATAGCCAAACACTCCTTGGCAGTGGTCAAATTTTCCATTTTCGTTAAAACTCACGAGTTTGTCTGCTTTCAATGGCTGTCAAACACAAACTAAACAACGCAGCTTGCTCAAAATTTGACAGTAGTCTATTAATAGATGATAGTTGACGGAAGCATTGTTGTATTTATAGTTACTGCGCGGGAAATTCCAAAAGTCACTGACTTATCAAATTGCCCTCGTAGATGAAGAAATTTTATATTTTTTTGTGCAGGAAATACTTTGATCTAATCTATCTAAATTTATATTTAAACTTAGCCTTTTGGCTTTGAGTTTGGTGGAATTCTTTGTTACCGCAAACAATAAAAAAGTTTCTTCCAAAACTATACTCTCTCTCCGCATATCGAACTGAAGCAGATAAAAGCCATTAAAAGTGATGTTTCCGAAATTAAACATCAAGTTTAGCTTAATTATGTCTAAATATTTACTTTTGCGGTTGTCAAGCATCTGTCCAATTTGTGTTGTTTATTAACCAACAACAAAGATTCCGTAGCTCAAACGCAATAAATCAACATTAAAGTCAACAAACGAAAACGATTTCTTCGCATTCATCTGGAAGGATGTCATTCTAGAAATTTTCTTTTGTCCATTTGAAAATGATTTGAGTACATTTCTTTTCATCACCGTCGTATTTCATTTGAAATCGAAATTGTGTTTAAAACGATAAGCGTGAAGTGTCATCGATTGACTGTGAGCATGAATGGCAAAACAAATAACAGATTGTGATTAAATAAATAATCCAATTCGCCAAAATGCATTGGAAGTTAAGATTTATACAATTTTGCATCATTTGATCTTGCAAGGTGGAATATCTGTAGATTCATTATTATCCATAAAAGTAAAAATTGGCAAATTTCAAAGGTAAATGTTGAAATTCTGAATTCTGCGCGAATTTTGATAGAATAAAGGTGAAGTGAAATCCACCCAGATTATCCGGCTATTCAAAAATCTTCAGCGTAAATCCGCTAGTTTAAAAAAAATTTAATTTTCGTGCTAGACAATCTCCAGCGAATGTTTAGGTCTAACATTTCTACGTAAAAATCGACCCAATTAATTGTCATTCAAAAAAAGGATTACGAAGATTTTTCTTTTTTTTAATAAAATTTTACATTACCGGCGGTCACATTATAGGAAAATTGAATTCAAATTAAAAAGAATGTATTGAAGATAAACAAATGTAGCCGGAAAGGATACATAATCATCTCCACAATTGGCTTTACTAACGGGGGGGGGGGGGGGGGGGGGGGCGGTGATGGCCTCCCTAAAGGACACATAATACAATAATATGTGGCGCTGGAGGTGAGATATTAACGAAAATGTTTGGTTGAATGAATGAATGTGTATATCTTTGTTACCTCTTCACGCCTAAACATATTGAAGCTTTATTCACACCATAAGTCCGATTGGTGCTCCTTTTTAAATTTTCTATATTAACTTCACTTTCCCGTGGCACGGATGTCGGTCGGAAATCGGTCGGAAATCGGTCGGTCTGTCGTGGAATCTTGCGATCAATTTTTAACCCACTTCCCAAAGCCGGATTTTATGCAAATTTTGCACCCATGTGTATTTCCGGAGACAACACTATTAAAATTTGAGGCCCCTCGGGCTCGGCTGAATAAAGCGATAAAACAGTGACAAGCTGGATTTTCAAGCGGTTCGATAGTTTTGGCAATATGTTCGTCACCAATAAGTTTTATCGCACGGTTTTGAATTCTGTCAGGAATATGCAACGTGGTCTTGGATGCACCTGCCTAGCCAAAACAGTTGTGTTCAAGTTTAGGGAGAATATATACCGGGTCTGAGAAAGTAAAGTACGCCTTGCACCGTTTAAGAAAATCTAAACATTTCGCAGCATTCTTAGCGATGTGGTCGTTCAAACGAAGCTTGTTGGTGACTCACATACCGAGTATTGCGAGTTTTTCAGTTTCTTTGATGTAAGATCCATTAATGGATAAATATTGGGGATTTAAATAACGATTTGACGACAGAAGACAGCATTTGGTTTTGAAAGCGTTGAATTTTACTCTATTGTGTAGTCCCCACATTGTTATGCTGTCAATGTATTTAAGATACGTTGTTCAAGTTCCACTGAAGATGAAGAGGGGCGTGGAGAGAGCGCTAACTCATATGAAACTCTAAGAGTGCTGTCGTCAGCAAAAGAATGAATCGGATTAGAAGAAGAAGATAGGAGATCAATTATGAAAATGAGAAAGAGTGTTGGAGACAAAACCGAACCTTGTGGAACACCGGCGTTTATGAGATAAACACTGGATTTTAAAAGACTCAATATGACCTGGATTGAAGGGCCAGAAAGGTAGCTACAAGCAGAGTCTTATTAATTCCAGAGGCATTAATTTTCAACAAAAGAGCTTGATGCGAGACTCTGTCAAATGCCTTAGAAATATCGAGTGCAACAGCTTTGCTTTCAATAAATTTGTGAATAGACTGGTTCCACTTTTCTGTGAGATATGTCTTCGAAAACCGAACTGCTGGTCGCTAAGGATTTCATGAGATTCAATGTATTGCATAAGATTACGGTTAATCAGCGTTTCCATGACTTTAGAAAGTATGCATGTTAGCGCAATTGGTCGGTACGAAGAAAGAGATGATGGTTCGCCCTTTTTTTGGAACTATTATCTATCTATAAACAAATATAGAAGTATAAATTTTAAATATGCTTCTTTCTTTATAGGCGTCATAGTCTGAAGCTTTATCGTCTTTCTCGCAAAAAACACAATAAACACAAACCGAATAAAAACAAAAATATGCACGCATACACAATTGAATTTTCTTAAAATTTTCTTAAATAAAATTAATATAAGAACAAATCAATTTACAATTATTATATAAGATCTTTTTCTGTTTAGTGTCCGATACGTATTAAAAAAAGTCATTTTTAGCCAACACCATTCGCCGACGTTCACTTACCTCATTTCGAAATCACGCAGCTCTTCAAAAGTGAATGTATTTGTAACGTCTAGTAATTGCCTCATGTTTTCATCCCTTCTCTGTTGTTGTTGTTGCTGTTGTTTTTGGTTTGTCTGCTGCTGCTGCGATTGATATTGGGGATGCTGTGGTGGGTGTTGCAATTGCTGTGAGTTTCTTTTGCGTGGTTCTTTACCTTGCTCAACGCTGACGAAGTCGCCTTCATTTTTTATCAGAAGAGTTTCTACTGCGCTGTCCAAACTTAAAGATGGCTAATTAGTGGAAAAGGGGGGAGAAGAAAGAATATATTATATTTAAAGAAAAAATCAAAATATTTTCAATATTCTTTTTGGTTTCAACTAAAACAATTACTATGTTGCACAATTATCTTCTGCTTATATACTCAACAAACAGGTATACATCTAATTAAGATACTAATTGCTTATGTTACTGGATTACTCATGGACGCACGCACATTTGTGTTTCTTAAACTTTTAAATTCTCAAACTCATACTTTAAAATTTCCTCATTATACTAATTGCGTGATAGTTACTCTTAAACTTTTGACTCTCAGTCTTTTAAAAGAGACACAAAACACAATGGAAACAAACTCCTTTACTGATTCTCAAAATATATATCAATAAAAAAAAGTGATAGTGATAGATAGAACGGCTGAACCGATTCGGGTAATTTTTATTTTTAAATGTTCGTGATAGTCTGAATAAGGTTTAGATGGAAAGAGAAGTTGTCCGCAAAATTGGAAAATTCGGGAAAAACTGAAAGTATTGTTTAGGATAGGATTTTTGTATGAACTCACGACCATAACTCACGATTCCAAATCGTATAAATTTTTTTGGCGATATAAGTGTCGATTCGAGGTCAGTGGGCGGGAGGTCAGTTAGCGGGTGGTCAGGGGGATTCGGGAAACGCCGGGTATTTCTGCTAGTTTTATTGACATTAAATTAAATGATACAAACTTGAGCCAGTTTATTCCTCTATCGGGCGGTTTTGACTTATTATATGAGGAGTATGTAAGACACAGAACCAACAAGAAGCAGAATACAACGCTATGTGTGTTCTATGTTTAGCCGGAATAGGGATATAAAGGTATAGAAGGTATGAGAAGTAAGAATCAGCCCTTGTTCTACTCGGTAATTTTTATTTTTTATTATTTTGCCGTACCCTTCATCTAGCCAATTCTTAACCTCTCGACCATGGTGGGCTGGAGCATCATTCTGTTGGAAATATGATGAAGCTAGTTGAATGTCCTGCAATAGTTCTAGTAAATCATTTCACAAAAACTAAAAACAAAAACAAAAACAATAGTTTGAACAATTCAGCCTGAGTGAATAAGTTATTTTAGATTTTCCAAAAGGTAGTCACTTATTCAGCCTACTAGTACATACTACTATACAACTATATAATAATACGTAAGACTGTACTGTACTGTATTTTATATTAACTACATATTTATTTTGGTTCTCAACACACTCACAGTAAAGTATCCCAGAGGTGGGTTCGAATCAGATTTGAATTTTCGTCAGAGAGACAAACAATTAATTATTATTTCCAGTTATTTGCCTCTGTGCGAATCGTGGGAGTACTTGCTGGTACTTGGTGGCATAATAATAAATGAGTCTTGTATCGATTAGGATTTTCGGCAGCCTCGTGAAAATCTAATTAAAAAATGCCATTCTACCACTGATCCTTGAATTACATTTTGAGAGTTTATTTTTGGAGTTTGTTTGAGGGCGAATTTCGAAGGTTGCAACAACAATTTACTATGGAAACTTAATTATATAAGTTACTTGCTGTTCTCGGGCGCTTCGCTACCTGCCTTTTCTTTTCAATACGGGGTTAAGGGTTTACCCAGTAAACAGTTTAAACAGTAAACTTTACTGTATTCTATAATCTTACTCCACCTGCCAGTAATTTATGTACATTGAAAATTTCAAAAATTGCTTTGTAAATGTGGCTTATATTGACATTTTTATTTCTCACAGCCATGGAGGTGAAAGTGGGCTGTACTTCGGGGCGTGGGCCTTCGATTGTCAATATCAATAAAAAAAAAACACAATTCTATTTATATACGATTACGGCTGAACTTAATTATCGATAATTATTATATTTTTATTGCATTATGAACTTAAAATGAGGAAAATATTTATATATCTTAACGTCCATTTAATAATGCCAGCCGAGCTGCAAAGGACTTCGAATATTATTCTTCTCTATTCTTAAGAGTTGTCTTAATCTGGTCCACATTCCAGTTGTATGGAAAGAAGTGAATGTGGTTTTCAAACCAAACACGTCAGTTCAAAGGATCTCAGACCAATCAGTCTATCATCATTCCTGTTAATGACACTAGAAAGACTGATCGATATCTATATTCGCACACGCATTGAAAAAATACTCCTGCCTAAAAATCAGTACTATTAAGTTCTATGAACATTCCCTCCACTACAAGGAGTACACAATGGTAGTATTCCTAGACATTGAAGGCGCTTTTAACAACGTTTTCTGCGATTATCGATGCACTGTCGACTTTAAGGGTGGACGACTAGCCTGATTAATCTTCTGCTCAAAAGTCGAATTATTAATTAAAAGCCTGCCAGAAGATCTGAGGAACCCCGCAAGGTGGAATCCTGTTGCTGTTATGGCTAAGATGGGTGCGTTGCCGAGTAATCGCTTATGCGGATGACGATGCTATTACCGTCTCAGGAAAACACCCGAAAACTCTAAAAGAACTCCTGCAAAATTCTCTCAACAAGCGAACTTGCTAGGCAGATCGCGGCGGTTTAGGAATAAATCCTCACAAAACTGAGGAAATATAAAGTTCCATATGTTAACCCTCCTTCTACAAAAGGTATAAGCCTAACCTTCTCTTATAAAGCCAAGTATTAAGGTGTTATTCTGGATATAAAGCTAAGCTGGAAACTAAACATAGAAGAAAGAATTCGTTAAGCCACGGTGGCACTATTCTCATGCAAAAAAGCCATTTGTCTTCAACCCCTTATAACTCAGTGGCTAAATACAGCGGTAGTAAGACCTACTCTTCTATACGTTGCGACTGTATGGTGGACTGCCTTAAATAAGCCATTTATTAAGACCAATTCTTATGTATTTGGTAAGTGTCTTATGGCCGGCTCTAGGAAAATCCACCTACGTAAAACTCTTGGAGAAATTACAAAGGGCAGCCTCTTTGCACATAAGTGGAGTATTACAGACCAAACCTACACGCACCCTAGAGGTAAGATTGCACCTGACTCCTGTGTACGGCAGGCAGAGAGCAGCCAATACGGCCGCGCGACTGTCAGCAATTTAGATTTGTGTTCAAACGGGACACTCGACGATCAATAACTCGCTAAAGGCAGAATTGGCGAACGTTGTCTACACATTGCCGGTGTATGCTTCAACAAGGGTTTTCGGGGCATTTATCCCACCAGAGAGCGATGGAGGGATGGCTCGCCACAAGAAACTCTTGCAGTAAAATTCTTCACGGACGGCTCCAAGCTAGACGGACGGTAAAGTCGGTGCCGGAATCTACTGTGACAACCCTAACGTAAACATTTCCATTCAACTCCCGGTCATTGCAGCGTGTATCAGGTTGAGGTGAAACCTGACATTCTTCTTTTACAGGAAACAAATCTCACTGGGAGAAATCCGTTCAGTCCAGACGGATACAATATGCACAGGGTCGACAAAGGCAGTGGACGCTCTGGGACGGCGGTCCTTATCAGGAACACTATGGCAGGCGAAAAGGTGCAAATCAGTGGTCTACGTAGCATGGAAGCAACAGCTGTCAGCATTAAAGTCAACGAAGTGGAGACCTTGCTGGTGATATCGGTGTACAATCACTGTAACGCAACGAGGGAAGACATCCAACGGGATTTGCAAACTGTCTGCAACACCTCCTCTAGACACACATACTGTGTTGTTGGAGGTGATTTTAATGCTAGACATACTCGATGGCAGGACGAAGTGTGCAATCACAAAGGAAGGGCCATTACAGACTGGATGGACTCAAATCCGCATCAGCACACGATGGCTATAGTTTCACAGCCCCGGAAGACGTACCCTCGGACACCGTCAACTCTGGATTTCTTTCTGGCAACCACAAATTTCTTAAATATTCTCCCAGAATTAAGAAATTATTCCTGCTTGGCGCATGATAGCGACTCGGATCATATGGCCATAGAGCTTCGAGTGAGGCTGAACCAGCGAATTGTGCAAGTCACCCCAACACCTGAACTTCACATCAACTTTAAGAAAATAAACTGGAACCGGTTTAGATCAGAAGTTGAAGCTGAACTTCCTATTCCAGCGGCTTGCAGAAATCTGGAGAATACAGAAATTGATGATGCTATCAGAAATTTTGAGATTACAGTGAATTCAGCCATTAATCGGCAGAAAACAATTCGCACTAGCAGGGATCGCTTCCAACACTTGCCTGAGCATATACAGGCCATATATGCTCACAAGCAACGGCTTAGGAAACGCCTTCAGAGAATCTTCAATAGGACACTTAACACAGTCAACGACGAATACCTGTCTGTACTTTCGCAACTGCGTTGTACAGTTAACATGTGTCGTCAAGCTGTGCGGAGGTTTCAGGAAGATGAACTGACCAAACGGCTCCAGGACATCAAACCAGGCCCTGATGCTTTTAGGAAGCTGAACTCTCTGGTTGGAAAGCGTATTTCCATTCCAGAGATTATCACCATTGAAGATCGAACAGTATCCAGCGCTACTGAGAAAGCGGAAGCCTTTGCCTGCCATTTTGAAAGGAGCTTTACGGACCGACCACCAACGCATCTTCCAGATTTCTTGGAAGAGGTTGAAAGTCTTGTGGAAGACACCACTTCTCCAGGAAATACTATAGTGCAGTTCAGTGAAGAAAATCGCGCCAACGCACCCGTAGACGTCGATATGTTTACCGGAACAGCTGTTGTCAATGATTTGATTATGAGTGGAAACTCAAAAAAATCATCAGGCACAGATGGGATTTCTAACTTTTTGCTTAAAAAGTTACCGGGTATGGCAATTTTGATGTTAACCATCATTTTCAACAATTGCCTAAACAATGGCTACTTTCCGGACAACTGGAAGGTGGCCAAGGTAGTACCAGTACCCAAGAAAACCGACCGCTCCAGCGTAACTGGTTACCGTCCAATAGCTTTACTGTGTTGTATCAGTAAAGTATTGGAATCATTGATCCGTAAAAAGATCAATACGTTTTGTACGGAAAGAAATCTTATTCCTTCCTTTCAGTACGGTTTCCGAGAAAAGCACTCTACGCTGCACCCTCTGCTGAAGCTTCACAGTGACGTCACTAAAGGACTGAACGTCAAAAGTAGTACAGTGGCCTGTTTGCTAGACATCGAAAAAGCTTTCGATAGTGTCTGGATAAACGGGCTACTGTACAAGCTTATTAGTTTTGGTTTCCCCAATTATATTGTAAAAATAATTAAAAATTTTCTTTTTAACAGGGTCTTCTTTGTACAGGTGTACGACCGCCCATCGACAAGGAAAAGGATCAAAGCCGGAGTTCCTCAAGGTTCCAGACTTGGACCAATCCTGTATAGCATCTTCACGGCGGATCAACCCACAAATACAGCCGGAACAAGGACTATGCTCTTCGCGGATGACTCCATAACGTATGCAGTTTCCCGCTCTCCCGAGATAGCTGCCCGAAGAGTGGAGGAACACCTCGGAAATCTTTGGGACTACTACCTGAAGTGGGGACTAAAGATCAACGCCAATAAAACGGAACTCATCTGCTTCCGAGTACCAGCAACCGAAACAAGGATAAGAAAAATCGCAAGCAGGTGCAGAGCCTTAAAAATCACCCTTCCGGATAACACAACAATAAACACCAAGTCAGAGACTAAGTACCTGGGAATCAACTTTACTGAGAGGCTCAAGTTTAACTCTCATATCGACAAAACAATGAAAAAAGCGAACCACGCTTTTCATTTGGTGCACCCGCTACTTAAAAGACGAAACGGTCTGTCCAACAACACCAGGCTGCTTATCTACAAGCAACTCATCAGGCCAGTGATAACCTATGGCTACCCCATATGGTTCACCGTCTCACCAACAACGATGAAGAAGATCTCCCTATTTGAAAGGAAGGTACTAAGGATCTGTACAGGACTCTGGAGGGTGACAAACAGCTATAAGTTTGTGTCGACTACAAAACTATACGAAGCAGCAGGTCTGCTGCCAATAACTGACCACTTGTTCCGAATGGCGAGGAAATTCGTCGACGCATTGGAAATACATCCAAGTCCTGAGATGCAAGGACTGCGAATCGAGGAAATCGAGCCAACTCACCGGTACATACACATAAGAGGATTCACTGATGCTAGATTCGATGACATCTTTAACAATCAAGACGTCTCCTTCTACGAGAAGGCGGGCAACCAATATTACAGAGGCTGAAGTTCGCCCTGTTTATACGCCGCTTAATATTTCATTTTTATTTTATTTTAAAATTATTGTTTAAAATTTAATTACCTTAAAAATAAACATGTAGTAGATTAAGTAGTAAAAAATATTGTTTAAAAATAAACAATACCAAAAAAAGACAATGTAAATACGTCGGGCCCCTATTGTTGAGCCGACACATATTAATATTAGTTATAAGTTTAGTTGTAAATCAAAATTGTATATTACTTTAATGTTTAATAAAAATATCTTAATCTTAATCAGGTTGAGGTGACAGCGATTGAGGAGGCTGTGACCTGGCTGAGACACAATGTAATATCGGTAACCGATATTTTAATTTATGTAGACAGTCAGACGACAATCAAATCGCTGGATTAATTCTCGATGGAGTCGAGGGTAGCGATAAGCTGCAATACAATTCTCAACGAATGGGTGAGTACTTCAACAACCGCCTAGTCTGGGTCCCCGGTCACTCTGATATCGTTGGCGACTGCAAGGAAGGCGAACTGGCTAGAAATGGCACAAAGCTTCCACTGCTACCGGAAAGGGCAGGCATAGGAAGGCCCTTATCAGCGGTTAAGCTTTTCCTTCGGAATGAGGCAGAAGCATTAACAAACGCAAGGTGGGCGCATACCCACACGCCTATGCTGGACATATGGATCACTGTAGATCACTGATATCCCTGCAGAGAAGGGATTTGAAAATTACTATAGGTATTTTAACAGGGCACTGTCTCCTTGGTGTTAGGACGATGGGCCACGAGTTTAATGACTTCTGTAGAAGCTGCTATGACACCGAAGAGGAAGAAACTTGGGATACTACACAATGAACAGTTTATCGGATTTCTTGGACTGTAAGGTGGGAGACATCCTAAAATTCATAAAGAGCACCAAATGGGCTTTGTAGTAAGGGGAAAGGCTTTGATCCTGTGGTACCATAATGGACCGTAAACGGTCTAAGTGTGCAATAGCAGCCACCAAACCTAACCTAGGCCTTGGACTGCAACGGTCTGTCGCGCCGAATATTATTATTATTATACTCGTAAGTCAGGACAAGGATAACATAAATGGTGACACTTAGCAACATTCTACAGCCTTTGCAATAAAGATATGCTAGTTGGTTGCTTTACTTTACCTATACATATTAAAATATATTAACTACTTGAAATATATTAAATGAAATTGTTGACTGTTATCTCTGTCTGAATCGCACTCGCTATCTGAATTACAATGATTTTCTTCTGAATAACAACTGGAAACGGGGTAGTTTACATTAAACTTTATTCAATATTTCATCGTCCCATATTTATTTATCCAATCGATTGATAAAACTCAAATCAAATTATTTGTCTAATAATTGTTAACATTTTACCACAGATAAACACAGATAAACAAATATCTCACTAATTCAGTGCAAATATTTATCTAACATACTTCTATTTGAATTGATTAACTGTATGTGTGTGTGTGCAGCACATGTCCTTCCACAATACAACGACCCGATCGTCAAAATGCGTGTATCATCAGTGAGCAATACATAAGCTTACCTTGCGCAACAAATTGTAATTCGTATTTTTAGACAAAAACTATCATAGGTGTGGCGTATCTAAATACGTAAAAACAATAATAACAGTCGTGGAAGTTGGCCAACAAACATAATTTAATTATAGAATGCGCACATGATGCGCTAAGGTGAACTGCAGCAGTAGAAAAAGCAGCAGCTGTCACCTGTCGCAGAACACAACCCCATCTATTTGCATTAGTGATGCGTGCCCGCTCGAGTGTCCTAATGCATTATTTTATGCTGAAGACTCCCCTCTGTCACTTGAAATTATTTCGCCAAATGATGAGAACTTCAATCACAGGCCAAAAGCATTTTTGTTAATTATTAATTACGTCGATTACGTGTTTATGCCGCTCAACACGCTCAACATGTGACTGATGATGATGAAATGCGAATGTGAAAAATTCAACATTTATACAGATTATTGTGTATCTATGAGCGAGATATAGTATCGGCGTATCGTGGGACTATTTTTACATGATCGACGCGGATCCATACGTTCAAAATTAGCAGCAGAGCTCAAGTTGTTTGTGTTGAAAATAGAACTGCACGGAGGCATAACAATCATAAACCATGATCGAGTGCGAAATGAAACTTAACATATGTTAAGTGATAATTACAATGCGGCAAAGTGTTGGGGCGATATTTGGACTTTCTTCAGATACTCGAACAAGTAGTGCTTAAGTATCTGTGAAATTAGAGGAAAACAAATTCGAGAGTGGACGAGGTGGATGTGAGTTGTAACACGTTGCTGTAAGTTGGAACATTTAGTTGATACATGTTATCACGTAGTAACTGGTAGCGATTGAAACCAAATCTGACAGAACTCTTAACAGAAAAAAACTCAAGTTTTAGTTTCAAAGGGTCACAAATATACACACATTTTTTGCATTCGAAATTTTTACTCGTAACTTGGTATGTACATGCAAAGACAGAACGCATCAGACACAATTATGCTCTTGTTCTTGATGTTTTGGATATCAAAATGATGATTTCATTATAAAAACAATCAAAAAGCATTTGCAGATTTTTGGAATTTGTTGGTTTTTTTTAAACTGTTTATTTAGTTAAGTTATTTGAACAACACATACAGTAGTATAGTATATACGAATATGTACATCTGGACCTTTTGGTTTTTAATTCGGTACATACAGCAAATGTTTTAATTTTTATAATAACGTTATCGGAAGTTAGCCGGACGAAAACGGACATTCAATTCTTAAGCGTTAACTAAAAAGGACATAAATAGGATTTACCCTGATGATGTGAACGCCCCATTTCAGTCAAATAGTATGTTGTGATCATAATGTACTTTTGGTCGGTTTCGTCAAATGTTCGTTAACGTACGTGAGAGTAGGCAAGTGAAATACGGTACAGAAATTTGACAAATGATGGAAATGATTGTCTGCTCTTATGTCAAAAAAAGCATGCGGATACTTTAGCTCATTTGTTTTTATAATTTTTATAATATAAGGGGCTTGCAATCTTATAATGCTAGATCTAGCACTGCGTGACTTAATACCTACGTTTAGGATAAGAAAAAGTGGATATGTCTATGAGCTTGTGTTTTGAATACCTCTAGATGTAGAAAAACAGAGCTTGACAAGCGTTCCACATACGTGTTGTAGAGCTTAAGAACGAATCTCTTAACTTAACTGTACGTCCAAAGATGAGCTTGAGAGAGATTTATATGTCATTACGGTTGAATTCAAGTTGAGATGGCATGCAACTGGCCATTTCTATTGAGCACCGCTGGCGGTAATAGCGGTAAATAGTGACAAGCAGGAAACGTTCCTGCGGTGTGCAAGTGAATCTACTGATTTCGAAATGTTTATGTCACCGATCAGTTTTATCGACCCGTTCTGAATTCTACCTAGCAGATGTAAGGTAGTTTTAGTAGCAGCTGACCAGATACTCAAATTTGGGTTGAAAGAACGCCTTGTAGGTTGTAGAGAGTAAAATATTTCTTGCACCTTGCGAGAAAACCTTAACATATCGCAGCATTTTTGGTGATTGCGAATGTTTTCTCGGTCTAACGAATTTTGTCGATAGCGCACATATCGAGAATTGCAAGTTCTTCAGTTTCCTCGGTGTAAGTGCCATTCATGGATAATAGCTGAGGGTTTACAATTTGCTTGGACAACAAAAGACATCATTTTATTTTTGAAGCGGTAAAGTCTTTTCTATTATGGAACGATATATGTAGGGAGAAGGGATGCTCCTCAAACTTCTATGACGTGCTAAGGATGCAGTCATCAGCGAAAGAATGAATTAGATTAGAAGTAACAGACAAGAGATCCGCTACACTTTTCAACACCTGGACTAAAGAAGTCAACCTACAGTTCGACATCTTGTTACACGGCAGGAAAAATTAATAAGTGTTGGAGATAAAACAGAACCCTGTGGAAAGCCACTATTTATTTGGTGAATTTCAGATTTGAAGCCGTAAAAAGCCGTTCATGGACTCCATAAGCAAATATTGTGTATTGTGTAAATCTGTCAATTGCCTTGGAATTATCGAGTGCAACAGCTTTGCTTTCACCAAATTGATTCAAAGAGTAATTCCACTGTTTGGTGAGATATGCTATCATATGCCAGTAGAACGTTGCCGGTCACTAAGGATTCCATTAATTCCAAGATATTTCTTGAGCTGATAATTTATGGAAAGAATGGATGTAAGTAGTGTGCGTCGGTACGAGGAAGGAGATGACGGCTCAATTTTCGAGTATAGTCTTGACAAACGCTGTTTTCCAACTCCTCAGAGAGTGTCCAGGAGAATAGTACGGGTGGTGGTAATGCCAAGTTGGAAGAAAACCCTTAGAACTAATGGGAAAAAACCATCTGGCCCAGCGGATTTGTGAGTGTTGAGATCGATTATGAATAAAAATCTGTCCCCTAGACTAAATAAACCAAATAAACTAAATAAAATAAACTAAATACTCGGAGATACAGGCGGCAACAATGCATAATATAGAAGGGTAGATCTATCTGCAAAATAAGCAGCAAAAATATTGGCCTTGTTCTTAGAGCTGACAGCTGGAATGTCATTATGAATGACATTATGGATAACTTAAAGAAGACGAGAAATTAGCCAAGATGTTCGTTAGGATTTGACATAAGTATAAGCTCATTGCTGTCTATTATAACTGAGGCTTTACATTTCAAAGGAGTGTAATAGTTTCCTGCAGAACAACCAGCTAAGCAAAGTACAAATGCAATAGTTCACGGAAATTAAGTAGAAGGCTTATGTGCTGTAAACTGTGTTCTTTGGCCTATGAGATAATTGCTGTCTAATATTACTGAGGCTTTACTTTTCAAAGGGATGTAATAGTTTCCTGCAAAACTACCAGTTAAGCAAGGTAAAGAGGCAGAAGCTTTAAAGAGTTCACCGAATGTATGTAGAACGCTTATGTGCTGCAAAATGTTTTCTTAAGCCTAAAGAATCCTACATACGATAAATTAGGATAAATTCTATCTTCAGCACCCAAAAATATCATAGAAGGCAAGTTGTTCATTTTTTGTTTTAGGAATTGAAAGTGGACATTATACGTCCGTGTGTCCTATCAAAATTAATACATACTAATTGTAAACTTTCCACAAAAAATTGGGGATTCACAAACGTATACAGAAGCCTAAAAATATACACCGATATTTGCGCTGTAAGTTTGTTACTGCACCAAGAAGCGGATTTATACTCGAAACTACCGACCAAGAAGTGGTATAAACTACCAGCACGATAGTTATATGGAATGATTTGCCTGATTCTGTGTGTCCGCATTTTTATGATCTGCAGTCGTTTAAGACACGCGTGCATAGACATCTCATCTTTTACTCTCCCTAATTTTCTAACGCTCACGCTGTGCTAAGCATTATAAGGGTGCAAACCCCTTTACCGTGTGTACATTATAAAAAAAAAAAGGTGCATGTGGCGACTTTTTGATAGAAAACATGCATGATGCATGAAGATATTGAATAAATCCCTAAAGTCTAACAAACTCACAGTTTGCACTCTTTGCTGGGTGGGGTATAAAAAAGCAAACGAAGATCTAAACTAGATACATATTATGGATGCTGCCACAATGCTACTGTGAATGCTTAAATTTGGAAAAAAGAATACTCTTTGGAGTATTATCTACACTATAGTATGTCTAATGCTCTGCAGGTTAACTCCGAGGAAATGTGGAAAAACTGTCGTGTTAAATAGAAATTGAAATCAGTTCAACATTTTATTTTTTGCTGATGTAAAATATCATTTTAACTACGACTTATCTGACCTTCGTATGAAAAGAAAATAAAAAGTACGTAGCAAACATTTTATTAAGTTTCACAACGCATTAATAATGCAGCCCAGCACAGAGATACAAGCGCCAGATCTCTGGTGGATAATTCTGTTTTCCAAAGGATAACATTCTTGCATTGGAATGACGCCAAAAATGGGGAAAAATTCAAATTTAAATTTTTAGATTAAAAGTTTGGTTTAAGTTACCTAAAAAAAGCATTTCTAAAAATTACATATATTTTAATCTTTAACCCCGAGAGCAATGCATGTTCATATACAATGTTTTTCCTCCAATACAACTCTTAGATGTTCTATCCACTCAACTCTACTTTTCTGTTAAAATTTCAACGAGATTTCACTTTAATTGGTATTTTTACCATCACCTACTCACAGCACAAAATCCGAACTGAACACGGTGTCTATACATTCTTCAATTTGAATAATTTTCTCGTTAAAAAACAATTCAGAGGTCTCTAGTCACAGAGTTTTATATTATTACCAGATTAGGGGCATATTTATTCGTTGTGTAAAAAAATAAATATGCAAGTACCGAACTGACTCATTCTTGCTAGGTACACATGGGTACATGCGAGTATTATGTCGCTTACATGAAGAGAATATAATAAACTTAAATATGAAGCTTAAGCTTACAGCAAAGTTGGCTGTATGAAATTTGCATTTTAAATGCTTCTCTTCGCAAGATGAAGGAACAAACCGATTGTTAGTGATATACCATTATTTCCCTATTTTTTTCAATATAAGCAACTTATTAAGAAATGTGTTATAGTAGGGCCATTACTAAAACTCAAAAGTTTCCGAAATGAACTGCAATTCAACTAGGTACGAGTAAGCTATCCAAAAGCTGCACTAGGATAAGGTCAGGAGGATTATAAGATGCCTAATGTACAGATTGATGCATCTGGTATCGACAGACAGTTTGTTTATTTGGACAAGGTCACAAATGCAAATGCAAATGCAACTCCCTGTAAACAGTGTGCAGTTAAAGTTTTCGTGCATGCATCCATCGTATGCACAAACTTTTTCGACTTTCTATCTAAACAAACAAACTGAAGGTCTAACTTCGGGGTGGTACACCGTACAAATACGCCGCCACAATTGTAATTTCGTTTTTGGCAAAATTGAAATTAGAAATTTGTTTATGAAGATTTCATTTTGAACATTTATACGATTAAATGCCAAACAGTCAATGGATATCAAAAATTTGCTATACATACGCACATGGCAGACACACACGCAAACTCTGAAAGACACAAAAGTAAACAAATTTCCATTAGGCTGCCCGCGTGGCGCCTTGGTTGAGTGGCAGGACTTGCTCCTATTACGTCAAATTTGAAATACTCGCAATCGGGAAAAAGAAGTTCAAACATTAAAACGAAGGTTGGTCTGGTCACTCTCAGTGGTGGTAATTAATTACAGATACAATCACTTTGTTGCGGTTTATTAGTGTAAAGTGCAGGCACGCGTTGCTTTTTTTAGAGATAATTGGGTCAAGTTTTAGTGAGCGCAAAAATAGTAAATGCGATAGCGACCACAAGGTCGATCGATGGTGCGGTGATAAATGAAGGCAGCGTGTGTTAAGGTCGCGAAGGTCGTTGGTCGGATTTTTTTTTTTTTGGCACAACACTGGTGCCAATAATTAATTGCCAATGTGCGGAAAATGTGCTTTTAATAGAGGTAATTTCAAAAGTGTTTCATTTATATAGAGAGGCTGAATTCTTATGAGTTTCTTTCCTTTAATTCTTTGCTATCGATAATTAGAATCACTGTTATAAAAGCACCACTGGATGAGTAAGATTTTTTCGGTGAGAAAAACAATCAATTAAAAGGCAAATTAAGCTGGATGATGAAGAGTTTATAGCACATCGTGATTTGGAATTGTTTTGTTGTTTTATTTTGGTTGTTTTTTTTTTTCGTTTAAGGAAAAACAGTGCGTTTATACTTTTACGATTCTGTTCACCTTTTAAATCTGTATAGAATATGCAGAGAATGTTGATTCAGCTGCTTAAATAGCAAAAAATTCATTGCCATGGCAAAAAACACTTTTATATTTTTGTTTTATTAGATTTTAAAAAGGGGTGGTATAGTGCGTTTAATAGAGAAAATCTTTTGTTTTTTGTTTTGTTAATTATACGAGAGCCTTTATATTGATCATTGGAGGTGATTTTAATGTAAAAAACACACATTGGCGATCAAGAATTACAACAACTAAGGGCAGAGATCTTATAAATGCTATTCAAGAATATAAATGTGCTGCTATATCGACTGGGAAACGAACTAACTGGCCAAAGACAATTCCTGATATGATAGACTTTTACATAATCAAAAATATCTCTAGTAGGTTAGGTTAGGTTAGCTTGCACTTGTGGCAGCTAATGCTCACTTAGACCATACGCGGTCCCTTGTGTTACCACAGGATCTTATACCTCTCCCCTTTTCAGAACATCCATTCAGAGCTCTTAATGAATTGAAGTATATCTCACACTTTGTCGTTTTCTAGTAACTACATGCAAATAGAAGACAGTTTGGAGTTAAGCTCAGATCATTACCCGATACTAAAGCTGAGTGAAAATATTATTTAAAAACTCTCCAATCCTACTTTGGTCACAATTAAACTTAATTAAATTATAAACTAGGAAATCTTGAATTCAACTATCAGTACCACTACAAACCAAAGATCAGTTGGTGGACTTTGAAGTGGACAAATTTGTCAGAAATCTGTCTGGGAAAACACTTTTGAAACCAAAAGAAAACTTAAAGGTTTTCCGCAACGCAGTGCTGATCAACCAAATGTCCAGCAAACCACTAAATGCTTTTCAACATCTTGGTTGTAATTTTGGGGTATTTTGAGAGTCTTTTAGTGGTTTTTTTTGGGACTATCCTAGAGAAATATTAGAACTGCTTAATGAGAAAAGAAAACCGAGGAAAAATGGCATTATACCAGGGCCTCGCAAGATAAAGCCTGGTTAAATAATCTCACTTTTCAAGTGAAGAGATCAAATAACTGAAAAATGATACAATAAGTGAATTCCTAAATACGCTTACTAACGATTCTAGCACTGGACTGAATATTCACTTTGGAAAGCAACCGGGAAACTGAAAAGACCGATAATGCAAATAGGACTTCCAATCTAGTACTCAGAAATAGTACAATTTTATATATCAGACAGATCCTTCAGAATCAATCAACGGGAAATCTATTCTGACCTAAAGAAAAATATTCGGATGGCAGTTGGGCCAGAAGCATTTATGAAAATGCACCAAGGTTTGCAGAACACATAGAAGGAATATTCCAACCGAAGTTATAGTGGACAGTATTGAAATACTACCTGTTATTATTGAGCAAGAAATAATAGCAATTCCACTAGATACGTTAGCTGAAGTTAAGAGAGAAATAAAAACTAATATAGCTCCAAAAATTGCTCTTGGCTTTGACCTTATAACTGGACAAATAAAATACTCAGAAAACTATCAAGAAAGGCAACAATTAAAATAACTAATTTGATTAATGCATCATTCAGACTGAAATACGTAGTACAGTTATGGTAGGTGGCTGAAGTTATTATGATTCATTAACCAGGTAAACCACCCCATGAAACACCATCATATACATTATTTCGAAACTGTTTAAGAAACTCTTACTAAAAAGATTAAAACCTATAATCGCAGAGATAAATCTTATCCCACATCATCAATTTGGATTCAGAAATCAATAATCCACGATTGACCAGGTTCATCGAATCACTAAGGTCACTGAATAATCGCTTGAAGAGAAAAAAATCTGTTCAATAATATTTTTGGATGTAGCCCATGCTTTTGATTAAGTCTGGCATGAGGGGTTGAATCGCAAGCTCAAGCTACAATTTCCAGCGCAGTACTCAGAACGACTACAATCTTATATATCAGAAAGATTCTTCAGAATCAAGCAAGGGAAAGCCTATTCTGACCTAAAGAAAATTCAAGCAGGTGTTCCACAAGGCAGTGTACTAGGACCAAACCTTTACCATCACTGTATCACTGTACTCTTTCTTACTTACGTTCAATGAAAATATTGTTGCTACATTGGCTGATGATATTGCATTTATAGCTATTGGCGAATCAACAGAAAAATTACAAATCGCTATTGCCGAAGGTCAACGCTGGACTATAAAGTGGCTTATCTAATTAAACGAAAACCACACCTGTGCATATTAATTTTACCAACAAATATATCCGGCACAAGGCAGTGTATAACAATGATCAAGTTTTTCCGTAGGCGAATAAAACCAAATATCTAGGTATGACTCTAGATGACAAGCTCAGGTGGAAGCCACATGTTAAGAAAAAACAAGAAGAGATGAAACTGAAATACAGATAGATGTATTGGTCAATAGGTATAGATACTCCGCCCTATCAGTATAAAACAAGCTTCTGCCTTACGAACAAGTCCTTCGGCCGGTATAGACTTACCAATTAAACTCTGGAGTTGTGCCAGCCAAAGTAACAGAAATATAACACAGCGCTTCCAGAATAAAGTACTACGTGACATCGTCGGTGCCCCGTGGTACATTCGAAACAAGTAAATGTAGTTTGTTATTTGGTAATCATCGCCAAAATATCTGTTTTTGAGGTCGGCGCTATTTTTAGGAATTTTCTTGTTTCCACGCTTCACATTTGCCACACGCTACTCGCAACACGCGTCAAAAGCTGGATATAAAAATGGGCCCCTGACATTGAACCGCTCACCAAATGTCAGCCCTCTAGGTCGTGCGAAAGGTGGTTAAAAAAGACCTTAAAATACGAGAAAATGGCGTGATTTCTAACCATCACACGTATCATACGCAAAACGTGACACGCGTCGTATATGGAATATAAAAAATGCTATTTTGGACTTAGATGCTCAAAATTTCAACTCTCTAGGTCGTGTGGAAGGTGGTTAAAAAGGACCTCAAAGTGATCGAAAATACAGAAAAAAGGGATTGTAACCAAATATATATTTTTTGAATATAAGTGTCGATTCTATATTTTGCTGGGTGGCTGAGGTAATCAATTGGTGGTGAGCGGAAGGTCAGTTGGATGGGGTAGCCGGGAAACGCCGGGTATTTCCACTAGTTTGAAACAAAATAGGAAAAATTGAAAAACCGTAGAAAATTAAGTTAAAAACATATGACTTAGTAGTTTATATTAGATCGCTATTAATAATTTCAAATATATATATATATATATATATATATATATATATATATATATATATATATAATTCTGACCGGGCAACGCCGGAAAATTAGCTAGTATTATAATTAATGGTAGAATTGAGCAGCAATAGAGTACTACCCACAGTATATATTTTCAGATTACAACTCATATAAGTGTACCAAGTTTGGTTATAATTTATTTACGCGTTCCAGAGTTACGCTCATATTCATACATACTTCCCTTTATATATGTACTAGATGTTCCCGGGCGCTTTGCTACACGCATACATGAACCAATTTTATCCTCTTCCTATCGCGGGGAGGGGGTGTACTATAGGTTATAACCATAGAGAAATAAGCACTAACCACATAGTCTTAGTCTTTCTATGAGCAGCCATAGTACGTACAAAACAGAGCAAAGAATGCAGCGCAGCACATAGAACACAGTCATTATGATGCCGCTATATAGGTAGATACATTGACTAAAATATAAATATAAATGTATGCTTATATGCTATGATATTAATAGTACCGAGTCTATAGTTCTCTGGGTAGTAAATGGGTGGAGGGTCGTCAGTGAGCGTACGGGGTCAGCCGGTGTAGGGTCAGTGGGCTAGTGGTCAGTTGGGAAGGGCAGCCGGGAAACGCCGGGTAATTGACTATAATTGTAGCAACCGCCTTTAATATAATTTTCAATTAAATTTTCGCTATTATTATATTCATTCTAAAATAACTTTCTATTCTAAACGGACCTTGCTTGCATTATTTTCACCTTTTGGTTATTATAGATATAAACAAATAAGATTCGTAATAGAAATGTTGTAAGCGAGACGCATTTTATTCTAAACAAACCAATCAACAATTAGTGGTATAAATAGGTGTATGTGGTGTGGACATCATTCCTGAGGTAGGTCACGTAGCACACCAAATAGTCTGTTTACGTGTTTACTTCTCTGTAGCAAGGACAACAAGTACATTAAGTAGACGTTAGGGCAAAATAGTGAACGGAATAAACATTTTATCATGACGACGTCAGAAAGTTCCTTGAAAATATGAAAATGGATCTACCTACTATTGTGTTTATTGAATGCTAAATGCTTATTATGTTGAAACATACCGATTGTTATGATATGTTTGTCATAACGACGGTGAGTAAAAATTGAGTTTCATATTATAAGATTGGGTTGTGATGTCAATAATATGATATTTTTGTTCTTAAATTACCATTAAGAGAACGCTAATGCTCTATTATGACGGAGTATTGTACTTCTAGTCAACTAGCAGATTGAAGTAATTAAAGGAAAATCATTGTGAAATTATTCAACACTATTGGAAACTAGTCACATCGTTTAAAAGGTGTAATTTTTAATAGTGGCGATTTGAATGACTTTTCAAGGGTGCTTCGTGGTCGAAAAGAAATTCAAATTTGAGGGTCCGTAGCTGTGGAAATTATACAAACCAATAGAACGCATATTCGAGAGAAAACCCGAGGGCAAAAGTCACAACCGGCGGTCAGCCGAATAACACAGAATACTTCAGAAATGCATGTGGCCGCAACTATCTCTGACTGGTGCAAGTGCGATCAAACCTCCACTTGGTGGCCGCTGGTAATTTTCCTCCAGTACAGTACAGGCCCGTAAAAAACCATATAATAATAATAATGTTGCGTACCGAGCAATGCAACAATTTCATAGAAGGATGGCACGCGATGATGAATGCTCAGAAGATATGAAAAACAGTTCAACGGCGAAAGAAAGCAGCCCGGGAGAAGAATCTCTTCCGTGAACTAGAACAGAACAGAGAGCGAGGACCGCACCAGGCGCGTAAGTTAAAGTTATACCAAAGAGTCTGCAGTATGACGCGATATACACCGCGTTATACATACTGCAAGGACAAAAAGGGTAATCTGATCGCTGATATTAAAGGCATCTTAGAGCGATGGAAAGAGCACTTTCATGAGTTGCTAAATGGTCAGCTAACTGAGGAATTGGAGGCTCCACCAATGACCGAAGACCACACTATGCTGCCGCCACAAAGCATAGACGAAATTAGCAGAGCGATAAATCGGCTCAAAAATAATAAGGCCCCGGGATCTTAGGAGGCCCCGCAATACACCAAGCAATTCATGAATGGGAGGAAGAAGCGATGCCAGAAGACTGGCGAACAGGCATCCTGAGCCCCATACTAAAGAAAGAAAATATTACAACCAGCTGAAATTATCGTGGTATATCGTTTTTGAGTACCGCAAATAAGATTTTCTCCTCTAACCTTCAAGAAAGGATAGCCCCATACGCCAAAGTCATCATTGGTTCATACCAGTGTGGCTTCATCGCAGGCAAATCAACAAATGATCAGATTTACACCCTTAGGCAGATGATGGAAAAATGTCTTGAGTTTCCATACTCACTACAACATCTTTTTATAGACTTTAAAGCCGCCTATGATAGCATAGCCAGAGTAGAACTTTATAAAGCCATGCGAGAACTCGGCATCCCAGATAAACTGACACGACTATGTAGTTTGACCATGACCAATGTTATAAGCCAAGTAAAAATATCCGGATCACTATCAAGCCCATTCAACATCTATAACAGGCTCCGACAAGTGGATGGACTGGCCTGCGTCCTCTTCAACCTGGCGTTGGAGAAAGTGATCCGAGACTCTGACGTAACGGCGTCCATTCAGATACTGGCTTACGCAGATGATATTGACAGCCCACTTGGACAGATAGTGTTCGCCCAAAAAATTCCAATGAAATTGCATCAGCGATCAAGACGTTTATTTCGACATTTTTCAAATGTATGCCCAGCTTGGAACTGGAAAGAAGAATCAGGTAATTGCTTGTAGGCTCCCGGGTATTACCATTTTAAATGTAACCAGTCAAAGCGCTTTATACTGCAGACGATGAAGTCTGGTTAATTTATGGTGCAGAATGAGATTTTTTATAAATTTGATCTAGGAGCTCCAAGATCTGTACTTAAGGCTGGAAGAGAAATCTCGGCCATGAAAATTAAAGTTATCCGTATGGGCGTTCCAATTAAAAAAGAAAAAGGATATTAAAAAGGTGTTGGGGCACTTCATTTCGGTGAAAATTGGGGAAAATCAGAGAGGCTAATCATTTTTTGAGCTTTAAACAGTTTTCTTCGGTTTTCTTAAACTGCTCAAAGAAGAGTTTTGATTTTACACCCTCATATATAGTGTATCCCTTGCACCTTCCGACTACCATATTTTTCATTGGAAAAATGACTCTATTTATGGAGTAAAGTTGACTTTAAAGGACATCTGTAATAACAGCTAAAGTTTTACGCCCTCCAACAATAACATACCTTGCTTGAATTGCAATTTTCTACACGAGCAATTCTACAGCAAAGATCTATTCCATTCAGTATCACTTGATTATCACTAACGTCCCCCACTGGCCGTTGCATTAAACAAAGACAATCCATATCCACTAAGTATCAAGAGAATCCTTATTACACATCTGCACCTGTTGTTCAAAAGATATTAACTTTTCCAATAATACAAAATAAGCTATGCTTCTTTTTAAAAATATTTACCTAATTTGTCATCAAATTCTATTAATTATTATTATTATGAATTAAAAAACTTAAGACTTAATTAACACGAAATTTCGCAGACCACCCACCCGTTCTCTAAATTTAAATCTAAATCATTTCACTTACATCGAATTCATCGCAAAATTGTGCGCCTTGACACATTGAAATTTTAATCGCGTATAATTTTAATTAAATTTTCATATAAAATTGATGTTATCGCATTTTTAAAAATAAATAAACACATCAGCAATTTTATTGTCTGCAAAGAAAGAATCAGTCGCCGCGTCTTCAGTTCTACTGATGACGAAGATCATCCTGAGAACAAAGTCATTAATTTGTAATAAAACTTACAATTGCACTTTGTATCGAGAGAAAGTGTTGGTATCTATTGCACCAATTACGGTGGGATATTGATGGATGAAAGGATTCTCTTTTTTACTTCGGCAAGACAAAGGATAGTGGGACATAAGAACACTTAGTGTCAAGGGCGCTTGAACAATGTAGTCACGGAGTAAATTTATGGCAGGCACAACAACTGTTGTGGATTACCGATGTGATTTTGTTGGCGGCCTATAAATGTGTGAAGAAACGTGACAAGGTGACATGCGACACACGACATGCGTGCGTCAGCAATGACTTTCTACTTTCCTTCGTCTTATCTCGACCTTTATTCAACTGAAATTGTTCTGTCTTTACATACCTGAAGATAGTTTTTTGTGAAACTCCTACACATTCGCTTGTAAAAAGGCGCCATAATCTTCCAAATTTAAATTCAAAGTTAAACTTAGTTAGGATATTCTCACACAACACAAAAAGAAGAATAAACACTTTTTTCGTCAATAAGTTTTGCTCCGTTCTGCCAGATACTATAAGTATCTTAGTATTTTGACTCAATTAATATAAAGATATATGGAACAAGAAAAAAATATTCTTCATTAACAACATTTCACAATTTTGGAAAAATATTTCGCACAGAAATCGCGGTTCACATTCGTTGATCGTTGATCGTAAGCAACTGAACAACGAGATTTTTCGCACGCACTATTCTACAGATACTCGCTCTATCTAGAACTAGAGACAGAGAGAGATCAAACAATGACGATGATGCTGCACGATTTGTTATGACTCCGATTGTTTTGAGTTGCAACTAATCTAACTGAGTGTTTGAGTGATTAACAATTTTCCCAAAAATTTTGAGAGGAGAACAAAAAAGTTTGAGATAAAATGTGTCTGTGTGTGTGTGTTTGTGTATCTATCGGATACGTACTTGTTGAACGACTATAGTTGCTCGCGGTTGCGTACATACTGCAGCTTCCATGGGATTCGGAGTCACATTTATAGCACCCGGTGGCGAACCGGTGACGGCGTTTTGTGATAATATTTGGCAATCGTCCAGATTGTCGTGCGGCGACTTGGCCGACGTCTTGAGGTGCTTCGATTTGCGGCTGTGCGGAGGGTGCATTTTTGCTTCCGAGAAGAAATCCACTCGCAGATCGGGTGGTGGGGGTGAAGTCCCGCGCAATGACCCGGTTGGACTTGTCGCTGTGGCGGCAACTAGAGCACCACCGCCGCTTGCGAACGTCGCTTGAGATGCATGCAAAGAACTAAGACTATTGTTGTTGCTGTTGTTTTGAGTGCTGCTGCTATTGCTATTGTGGTTGTTGTTAAGCGTAGTAGTTGTTGTGGTACTAGTAGTAGTTACCATATACTGCTGATGATATTGGTTAATAGACAAATTGGCATTGGACCCGTGATGGTGTTGATGTTGATGCTGCTGATGGTGCTGATGCTTTGGCGGAATTTGATCGAATTGCGAGGCGATGTCATCGAATTTCTTCAACTCCGCGTATGCCTTGGGCGAGATACTTTGCGGGTGATCCGGTTGACTGTTGTTTTGTGATGATTTCGGAAAGAAAGCGTCCGACTTGGGGACGTATGTCTGGCTGATTACGCCGGAGCTGATTTTCTGGTGCTGCTGTGGTTCGGGACGGTTTCGTTTGGAGTTTTTGCGTGAAGGTTGATCGCCGGCGTGTAGTTCCTGTTTCGAAAGTAGCGTGTATTGCTTAAATATGTCGGCGGATTTTGGAGAATTTCCGCCGGGTACCTGTTTTCGTTCGTACACCGAGCACGGTTCGAGATCATCAGAGTCACTGCTGCCAGTCGTGGTTGACGAATCGCCACCGCAATGTTGGTCTACCGCAAAACATTCACGCTGAATTCGCTTATAATCGAGCGCCTCACGATCGAAGGGAAACATGGTGGTATCCTTGATTTGTTCGCTGCCTCCCGACGACGATGACGATGAATACTTTCGGCGACCGTGATGTTGTTGCTGTTGCTGTTGGGATGGCTGATGCGGATGGCCAGAGGACGGCGATAGTTGCTTCTGCTTCGATGAAAAGAAGTTCTTCTCGTTTGTGGGCGGAGCTGTTGCTGAATTGACTTTGGAATTTGACGTGAATATTGAGGAGAAAGATCTCCGAGATTCCTTCTTAGGACTGGTCTTGAAAATGCTGGCACTCGATGGGTAGCGGTTTCTGTCGGTTGTCTTAATAGTGCGGAATTTGGACGCATTCACTGAATCTCGATTTTTTTGCTTTTTGCTCGACACTCCGTGTCCGGCATTGTGATCGTCCTCAATAAAGGTGCGATCGTCGTCAGCATCGTGATCATAGTCGATGTCATTTTGGTAATTTTGAAGCCAATATGAGCTGCGACTGTTCGAACGATGCCCATCGCTGCCGCCATACGATTTATGTCTATTTCTACCGGGCGAAGTCTCCCGCCTTGAAGAGGAGCTGTTCTTGTTGCCCTCTATGAAATTGGTCGTGCGTATGCATTCGTCCCAGTGATCGCGCCTTGACTGCTGCTGCTGCTGCTGCTGGTAGTGGTGGTAGTTGATTTCCTCCTCCTCCTCCGATGGATCCTTGAACGTGAACTGAGTCAAGTTTTTGTCTGTAGTTCGTGCAGATTTCGGCGATGACGGCGGATCAAAGGTAAAATGATTCGTAGACGCAGTTGTGCTGGGGGCAGTTCGTGGCAATCGTTCTGTTTGGTTTTTACCGCCACTGTGGCTGTGCGATGCTAGCAATGGCGTTGTCGATGACGGTTCGGCGATGATGGAAAGCGATGACTCTTGACTCTACGCGTGAGAGATGTTGACGGCGACGATGACAATGAAGAGGGGAAGAAAAGAGCAAAAGATTGTGTGTAGATGTCTATGTGTGTGCTACTAACTATAAACTGAATAATTCTAAATAACTACGTACCGCAACACAGCAGTTGGGGACTAAGTGGTAAAAAAATCGGGAATATGAACAATTGCTTTACATACCTCAGTGCTGTCTTTGAAATTGACTTCTTGTCGGGTGTACATCGAACAGCTGGTTAGTTCCATTTCAGTGCCATCGTGTTCCGAATCAATTTGGATTGCCGTAAGGAGTGGCTCTTCCAGCGAACTGAACAGTGGTTCACTTTGTCCAGATGTGTCACCTGCAGATGGAATACACGAATGTCTAATTAGTGCTTCAATGCAATCAATGTATAAAGTTTGTTTGATCCTTTGAAGATTCGGATTAATTGAGTGGGAAATTAGTTGGCTGGTGGAATTGACTTGGAATTCGTTCGCTGATTTATGTGTCGCCCAAAACGAAGTCAAGAGATGAAGGAAACGCTTAACCAGCAGCAGCAACTAACCGATAAGTTGGATCGGCAATGATTCCAAACTCACATAACAAAACAGTTTCAATGTCATTCCAGAATCATCTAAAATCCAGAAAGGCATTTTGAAACCTCCTACGTTTGATAGTGATAGTGAATATGAAATTTTCAAGGTTCAGTTTAAAGCTGCCGTGTGTTTTAACGGATGGGCTGCTAAGGAACCACTTAATGCTTTTATACTAGCGCTACGAGGCAATGTAGCAGATATTCCTGCTACAGATGAATCCAGACGCAGAGATAAGTTCCGGAACTATCCTGAAAGATTTGGGTTTGCAGTTCGGACAATCTTACACCAAAAAGTTATGCAAAATACAGCTACACAATAAGAGACAACAGTAAAGAGAAATAACAAAAAAGTCTTTAATTTAGAACGAGAAATAATAAAAGTGTCGTACGAGTGGCTGTGGCTGCCTTCATTAATGCTGTTCAAGACGACGAATTAAAGTTTCATTTGATGACAACAACCAGAGGAAAATCGATGATGGCATCGAAGCAGCTAAAGCAATGTTTGTCTTTGAATTTTGTTAGATTGCGCAAGGGGGAAACTGAGGACAAGGCACGAGTAAAAGCCCTAATTGAAGGGAGATAAGACAATCAAACACTAAAGGCTTTCGACACAACAAAAATAAAGATTCGGTTATCCATCAAGGTGCTTTAGGTTTCAAAACCTGGTCTTTTTATTCGGGATTGCAAGGAACTAAACACCCAAATAAAGAAGAGTCTGGTAAGATTACGTTGAACAGACGCACTACAGTTGAATAAGGCGAATCAATCGGCTTATACAACCTTTGCAAAGCAAATGCTGAAGAAGACAAGGGGAAATATCCCAGGGTCAGAGTACGCTGTGGCAATATTGGAAAGGATTGCAGAATTTCTTATTGGAGAGAAGACCTTGTGCTTATATTCTAGATACAGGAGCTTCCAAATCAATCATAAGTCCTGAAATTTTGTCTGGAGAGCATGTACAGTGAGTGACAGAGAGTGTCATGCAAGGTGCTTTGCTACATGTCTAAGAATGGTGCAGCAGAGAAGGACTGTCCATCAATTCTTGTAAAACCGTTCTAGTGCCTTTCACGAAAAGAAGACTGGTCCATTTAGAACCTATAACCATCAAAGACACCACATTAGATTATTCCAGAGAAGTTAAATATCTTGGCGCAACTTCGATAAACGGCTAAACTGGAATTCTCATATTAAGTCCACCATCGAACGCACCACTAGGACCTTGTGGGCCAGTAGAAGCCTCTACGGCAGAACTTTGGGTCTAACTCCTAAAATGTTACATTGGATGTATACAATGATGTTTAGACCTATTATCACGTAACAAGTATCATCGTTTGGTGGCCGGAAGTTCTTGAACGGACAAAGGCAACTAAGCTTCCGAAGCTACAAATAATTGCCTGCCTATGTAAACGGGTGCCATGCGCACCTGCCCTACGACGGCATTAAAAGCTGTTGTAGGGCTGTCACCCTTGCAAATCTTCATCAGGAAGACGACTGCTAGATGCGCTGTTAAGCTCCAACTAGAATACAGGTATAAACCGGGTGACTATGTGGGTCCCCTGAAATTTCTTGACTCAATTCCTGAAAGAGACATGTTCTGCACTATCCCCGACATTATGGTCAGGGAGCACTGTTTCGGAAGGAAATATTGGACCGGGTAAATTTGTGAAATGGTGTTTAGACACTGAGCGCTAGAGGTCTGGTCTGGTACACAGATGGATCGAAGATGGAAACTGGTGTTGGATCTTGTGTCTTTGGACCCAACATCAAAGTTTCGATACCAATGGGAAAAAGTCCCTTGGTTTTCCAGGCATTGAGATCTGCGCCAAAATTAAAATTAAGAAATGAAGGGCGCTATATTACTATATATCTTTTCAGGTAGCCAGGCAGCACTTAGAGCGCTGTCGTCTAATTTGATGGACCCGATATCAGTCAAAAACTGTTACGATGCACTAAAATCTCTGACCAGACACAACAAAGCGACACTCGATTAGGTCCCTGGTCATCAGGGAGTTGCAGACAACGAATCTGCAGATGAACTAGCTAGGGCTGCCTCGTAGTCTACGTTCATAGGACCTGAACCCTACTGTGTTGTCAACTGGGCTGCCGCCACAGCACTGATAAATTGTTGGGAACACAAACTTCGTCTGGCTCACTGCGAAAGTATCCCGGGGCTTAGGTAATCCAAACAATAAATCAGGCCCTTTCTTATAAGGAAATCCTTAATTTTAAAAGGGATAGCATTAGGTAGTGAGGTTTATTTTAGGTCATTGTGGCTTGCCACCTTAACAATATTGGTGTGGGCTCAGAGACAGAATGTAGGTTCTGCTCGGAGGATGAAGAGTCATCATTCATTAAATAAGTGTCTCCCAGCAAAATTACAGACCGGCGAAACAAAAATGTTCAGTGGTTTCACGAATTACAGTTCAGCTGAAAGATCATTGGAGAAATGAGCAGGTCAGAGAAAAACAGGAGCGTTTTAATTAAATTGCTCCAATATTTCAATGAATGGAGTTAGGAGGAATACCGCAGTGCTTCGAGATTGAAATAGCAAGTCCTGCTGTAAAAAGTGACTATACTCATTGCAACTAATTGAGAATGGAAAATGGACTGCTGGTAAGGCAATGGAAATCTGCCGATGGTCAGAACACCATATCATACTCATAAATTCGGTGAACGAGGTTCTTCACGAAATTCAGGAGAACATTTTGGCTTTAAGAAGGAAATAAATCGATTCTTTTGAATCAATTGCCGTATAGCTGTTGAAATCTGGTGCCGAATGTGTGATAAATGTGCTATTGGAAGAGGACCGCAATAACCAACTAGAGGGAAAATGCATCGATACAAGGTTCCGGTATATTAATTGAGAAAGTTCCAAAGGTAGCCGATCGAACACCAAAAGGATGATTAATATTCACGCAGCAGTAAGGAATAACATTGTGAATAGTAGTGAGACATACGTTTGAGAAGTAAATAAATAATCACTAGTGTTAAATTGTGAACTTTTGCTATTTATGCTATTTGTTAATTAAAGTTATAATGTGAATTCATAAAGTTGTTTTGTGTTTTTTACCCAATCCTTACCCATATCCAATGAATCGCACGTCTCCGATGTGTCCGTGGCTGTAACATTTGTTATCAATGTCGACGCTGAATCCGTTGATGTATTGATGTTCGTATCAGTCATGGACGCCGACGAAGTACCCATTATGACGACCTGGTAAGTAAATAATTTCTCGAGTAAGCAAACAGATTCTTACAGCAGACACACTTCCTGGATGCATTCAAGTTCATCTGCACAGCCATTACGTGATGTGACAAATGTCATTAACTCAATTACGTGGGTCTGCTGTTTGATCCAGTGAATGCACATTGCGTAAGCAAAACGTTCGGTATACTTACCTTTGGAACTCCGGCTGTGTTAGATGCAGTACATGATGATGACAAAACTGGCGCAACCATTCCGTGGGAATTGTAAACCGTCGTAGTAGAGGATACATCAGTATGCATCGTAATGCCACCACAAAACATCATGTTCGCGTTTGTCGTTGTCGGCTTCATCGTCGGTGGTGTTGGTGGTGGTAGTTGAACTCCACCAGTAGTACCTCCTGTCATTCCACCACCGCTACCACATACTGATGAAAGTTTTGTTTTGACACTACGCCCACTTTTAAAGTACAGACGTCTTAGGGCAGTTGCCGATGCTGAGCTTGCGAAACCATCGGTATCCGAACCACTTGAAGTACCACCACCACCACCAGAGCCATTGCCGGCAATGGAGTTGGTACCATTTGCATTAGTTCTTGTTATTGTTCCACCTACACCACTGCCCGGACTTGCTGGTCGACCCATAGCTGCAGTTGTTGTTTTTGTTGTAACTACAGTTGCACCTTGCGTTGCATGCGTAACAGATACGGTCATTGTGGATGGCTGGACGGCTTCTTAATTGGAAAGTTGTTGGAGAATAGAAAAGATAATGGAAACAATTAAGGATATATATGCGGTCACTTTGTTTAATTGCTTGTATTAGTTGCTATTAACTGAATGTTGGGCTTAATGGTTTTGCTCATTGTAACGTTAATTAAAGGGTATGTATGTATGATACACATACCAACTGCATCAACGTTATATCTTCAATTGTTGATTCCCAGGAAGTTGCAGAGCCATCTAATATTAATGACACATTCTGTAAGTCGTAAAGTGTTATAATGTTGCATGTATTTAACAACCTTTGCAGCATACAACAAACCCAATCTAACAAGAAAATAACCAACTAATTACATCATTACTTAAAAGTATGATATCCTTAAACCCAAGAGCATCTGCGGATGAAGAAATGCATCCAGCTAACAACCAAACAAACATACTCGTACTTTCAAATTTATATGTAAGATAACAACTCGATAATAACTGATATCGAGTCTATCAAATGGATGATAGCGCTCCAAGTGCTGCCTGGCTTTCTGAAAAGATATATATTCTAGCGCCTTTGATTCCTTTATTAAGGTTAATCCCGGCGCAGATCTCAATGGCATGGAGTTCTCCAGTTTCCATCTTCGATCAATCTGTGAACCAGAACAGACCTCTAGCGTCCAGTGCCGTTATAAATACTATTGCACCAGTTTACTCGGTCCAATATTTCTCCTTCAAATTTCCTTCCGAAACAGTGCTACCTGACCATTATGTCGGGGATAGTGCAGAACATGTCTTTGTCAGGAATTGAGACCCACATAGTCACCCAGTTTGTACCCGTATTCCAGTTGCAGCTTAAGAGCACGTCTGGCAGCCGTCTTTCTAATTAAGATTGGCAGGAGCGAAAGCTCTACAATAGCTTCTAGTGCTGTCTTAGGGTAGGTGCGCATGGCACCCATTTACATAGGCAGGCAACTCTTTGTAGCTTCTGCAGGTTAGTTGCCGTTGTCCGTTCAACAACTTTGCGCCACCAAACGATGGCCGTGTACGTGATAATAGGCCTCACCATCATTGTATACATCCAATATACCATTTTAGGCTTTAGACACCTAGTTCTGCCGTAAAGGCGTCTCCTGGCCCACAAGGCCCTAGTAGCGCGTTCGATGGCAGACTTGATATGAGAACTCCAATTTAGACGTTTATCAAGGATAACGCCGAGATATTTAAACTCACTGGAATATTCTATCGCGGTGCCTTTGATGTCGATCTTCTCTTCCTGAAAGGCACTAGAACGATTTGCAAGGTTTGATGGAAAGTTCTTCTTTGCTGCGCCATTCTAAAACGTGTAGTAAAGCACCTTGCATGACACTAGTGATAGTGTCATTAATAGAAACCGCCAAATCGTCCGCATAACCAATGGCGATCTAACCTGATCTGTGAAGATCGACTAGAAGATTATCAATGACTAGTGACCATAGAAGGAGAGAAAGCACTCTTCCTTGGGGACACCCCTTAACTACAGTCACAGACACAGACAATACTCCCGAGAAGGAAATAATATTTCGACTTTCAAGAATGCCCTTATCCAATGATTGGTCGAGTCGAGTCGATTGTCGAGGAAGGCACACAGGGCTACTTCCTTGGAACGAGAAGTTCCTTCTGTGCTTTTTTTTTTTATTTATATAATGTACACACGCTAAAGGGATTTGCACCCTTATGTTACTTAGCACAGCGTGGTCGTTAGGCAATTAGGGAGAGGAAATGATGAGATGTCTATGCACGCGTGTCTTAAATGACTGCAGATCATACAAATGCGGAAACACAGAATCGGGCAATTCATTCCATATAACTATAGTGCGGCTAAAGAAGGAATCTCTGAATCGGTTAGTACGTCCGAAGATAGGTCTAATGGTAGACCCATGGGCTCGAGTTGAGGCACGGGTATTACGGATGGGTTCGAGAATGGGCGGAATGCATCTGGATATTTATTTTTAACTTTTCTTTCCTGTACGCAAACTGACTTGAGTGCAGAAGGGTAGTCAATTCTAGCCGGCCTCTAATATGAACTTCAATAAGTCTCTCCATGGTTTTGAAGACAAATGATATTAGACTTACAGGTCTGTATGATTTAGGCTGCTCACTAGGCCTATTGCCTGATTTGGGGATAAATATCACATTTACCTGTCTTCAGATAGTAGCAATGTACCCCCCAGTTGTTGCTGACTCAAAATAAAGCAATTATACACAATAGGATGAGATCAATTGCCTTCTGTAGAAGCGCTTGAAAGTTTCAAAAGAGACTATTATCCATTCAACCTTACCCGGATTGAAGATTATACCGGATAAACCATTTGCCCTACTAGTAATACAGACCCTTTGAAGTAGGTTTCTGATTTTATCCTCGCGGCCCGATGTGTTGGTGCCATCGGCCTACACAGTTGGTCTAATCCTTAACTAATACTTTATGGATTCGTCCGCTACTGGAATTTCGACAATGTTTTTGCAACATTTCTTCCATGTGGCACGTTTGGAATTCAGAGTTGTACTCTGTTAGGGCGAACCTATATTCGTCCCAACTCTTCATACGTTTAGCAGAGTTGAAGAGTTTTCTAACTTTCTTCCTAAGATTAGCCAGCTGGTCGTTCCACCAGGGAACCTTTCGTTTACACAAGTTGGTTTTAGAGACAAAGCTGTCCTTACTGCCATATAAACTGATATTATCTATTACTACTGGCGGGAAATATTTGATGTAAGATTTCCGTGTTAATATTATGTTAAATTTGTACCCTAAGACGATATTAAACGGAAGTGTGTCAGGTGGAAAATGAAAAATGAGGCAACAGTAATAGATAATTGGGTAACAAAAATGTTAACCCAACTAGAAGAAAGAGAAAAAGGAGTCACTAAAAGTCACCAGAGAAGTGATATATAGTGATATAAAAGATAATTTGATGCAGGCATATATGAATATTTTAAGTTCCTCTAGAAATTATAATCTTCTGCATTAATTCTTTAGATATGGCTTTAAAATGTTGGTCCATCCCATTTGTGTGCAAGAATATAACAAACGCGACAAGCGAACAACAATGCTCTGTCGATCCAAATATTATTATTAAAAGCAATAATTATAACATCCCTACTTCACTACCAGCTAACTGTATAAACTCGTTAAACAAATCGTAAAATACATATATACACATACATATATACGGCATTGAACATCCATAGCTCGAAATTTATGAAAACACATGGAAAAATGATTGGAATTAATTATCGACAATAAAGTGGAAGTCCTGATGGCATTCGATCAATGTGCCCGATGTGTTCGACCATGAACTATTCAGCAATAAAGTGTTTTTTGTGCAATCGCATCGTTTCATCCATAAAAATTGGATTAACGATGAAGCCACATATGACATTCAAATGTTATAACTTTTTGTTTAAACTTTAAGTTCTCTTTATAATCTGTATTGGTAGTTAAACTGAGTATTTAAGAGAAGTGAATGACATACAAATAAGACCAGTACTTATTAACGTTCTCGAATCGTTTATACGAGTAGAGATAAAGTGAATGTTGCATGATGTTCAAGATTGGCCTAAATAGAATTAAATCATCTATTAAGTGTTAGGCGATGTTTTTAATACCAAAACGTGAGCGAGTGGACATTATGGTCAAGCGCAGAAACTAGAATTGTAGGGCAGTAGGTTTGACATATCGACTATTGAAGGCAGCATTAGAATGCAATTAAAACGATAAGAGAAGGCGATAAAGTCCAAAGAATAATGGAAAGTAGAAAACGGTAATAGGGGAAAAAAGCAATAAAATTGGATAATATGAGAAGGGGAAGTTAATGATCTTGCATAAAATCCAATATGTTGTTTTGTTTTCTTAATAATAAAATAAAAATTTATTTCGCGTTTAAGTAACATAGATGCTTTTACTTATGGAATACAAAATAACTCAAATGTTCTCCCTACGCAAACGCCTGCACGAGCAAAAGTGCTGATCCAAATGTTCAAAATTTTTTTTTTGCATGAATCGAGCGATGTGTAGGTAATTCGATGTTAGTCCTGAGGTTGTCTAAAGACTCTGGCTTATTTCTATAGACCATGAACTTGACATAGCTATAAAGATAAACATCGAGAGACGTCAAATCACACGAACTAGCAAGCCAACTGACTGATCCATTTCTTAAGATAGCACACGATCACCGACTTTGACTTTAATAAATCGATTGCGTGGCAGCATCTCATATAAGTTTGAGAAAACGCTCATGTAGAACTCAAACAACTACAAATGTTAAGCTCGTTAAAAATTCTGACCTGGACAGCATAATAAAATGGGGAGAAAACAATCAAGTAGCTTTAACACTTTCAAAACCCAATGCTGTATCCTATCGTCTAAGCGAATTGTAAATCCAATGCCATTATCCATGTTGCATCAAAGAAACTGAAAAATTCGCAATTCTCTGTATATGCGTTAACGACAAGCTTCGTTGGAATGACCATCTATTTACCGTCGCCAAAAATACTGTGAAATGTTTAGGTTTTCTAGCCCGATGCATGAAATATTTCACTCCCTCTGATCTGGCTACTTTCTACAAGGCTTTCATTCGCCATAAACTTGAGTACAATTGTCGTATCTGGTCTGGTACGCCTAAAACTACCTTGCATTAGCTAGATAGAATACAAAACCATGCGATAAAACTTATCGGTGACGAAAACATTGCGAAATCAAAAGATTCGCTGGAGCACCACAGGAACGTTTCCTGCTTGTCACTGTTTTATCGCTTCTTCCACCAGCGGTGCTCATGAGAAATATCATCATCAAAGGCACTACTTTAAATTATTCCAGTGAGGTCAAATATCTTGGGCGTCATTCTTGATAAACGTCTAAATTGAAATTGTGATATCATGTCCGCCATCGAACGCGCCACTAGGACCTTGTATCAGAACTTGGGGTCTAAATCATAAAATGTTGCATTGGATGTATACAATGATCGTGAGACCTCGTATCACGTGCGCGGCTATCGTCTGGTGCCCGAAAGTTCTTGGACGGGCAGCGGCAACTAAACTTCAGAAACTACAAAGAATTGCATGTCTAGGTATTATTTTGAGGTAGAAATAATGGACCGGGTAAGCTGGTGTAATAGTGTTAGAGGTCTGGTCTGGTTACCAGATGGATCGAAGATGGAAACTGGAGTTGGAGCTATTGTCTTTGGATCCAACACCAAGGTCACGATACCAATGGGAACAAGTCCCTCGGTTTTCCGGGTTGAGCTCCATGCCATTGAGATCTGCGCCGGGATTAGCCTTAAAAAAGGAATTAAAGGCGCTAGAATATATATTTTTCAGATAGCCAGACAGCACTTAAAGCGCTGTCGTCCAATTGAATGGACTCGATATCAGTCAAAAAGTGTTATTATGCACTACAATCTCTTGCCAGACACAACAAAATCAAACTCGCTTGGGTCTCGGGTCATCAGGGAATTGCAGACAACGAATCTGCAGGTCAACTAGCTAGGGCTGGCTCGGAATCTGCGTTCATAGGACCTAAACCCTACTGTGGTGTCAATTGGGCTGCCGCAACAGCACAGCCGTAGCACTGATAAATTATTGGAAACACAAACTTCGTTTGTATGTAATCCAAACAATTAATCAGGCCTTTGGTCAGGTCATTGTGGCTTGCTATGTCACCTTAACAAAATCGGTGTAGGCTTAGAGACAGAATGTAGGTTCTGCTCGGAAAATGAAGAGTCATCCGAGCATATTCTCTGTGAATGCCCAGCATTACTTTGGTTAAGGAGACGCATCTTTCACAAGGAAATAGCCTCGACGGCGGAGTTGAGAAATGCTAACCCTAAGGACTTACTATGGTTCATTAGGGAGGTGGTATGCTCTTAGATTAAACAAACCATAAGATACAATAGATCTTTCAGATCGCAGAGTCTGCCATACATGTCTGGCTAGGGTATTAAAAAAATATAAAAAAATAAGTTGGCGCCGTAGCTAAGTGGAATCGAATCGAATCCCAGCAACACCAAAAGTATTTTTTACGGTGTCCCATCTCTCGTGAATGTCTGACAAACGTTCCGAGAGATCCAAATGAAACGCAGCGGCAGCGAACAGCGCAGAACACAAAGCACAGAGCTCAGACTTTGCCGTGATCTGATGCGATATTTAAAAAATGTATATGGGGGTCCCCAGGGGGCCGAACACTCCAAATTTACAAAAAGTGTTTTCCATCGAAGACACACATGTGTACAAAATGTAAAGAAAATCATGTAAATTTTGTAAAATATTTGTATGGGAGACCCCCGAACACGAGGTCCGAGGGGCCTCAATAGAAAGATAGAAAGTACTGTCACCGGAAATATATATGTGTGCAAAATTTCAATAAAATCGGGCTGTGGGAAGTGGGTTAAAAATTGATCAGAAAATCTGACCAGCCAGCCACCCAGTCACGTGCACGCGAAGTTAATATAGAGAATTTAAAAATAGACAGTTGCATGCCACCTCTACTCAAATTTAACCGCAATACTCGTGGCTCTCTAAATCATCAGTTTACCGTCAAGCCCATCTTCAAACGTGCAGTTAAGTTCAGGGTACAACACGTATGTGGAATGCTCTGCCAAGCTTTGTCTTTTTACATTATTATGATCCACAGGCATTCAAAACACAAGCTCATAGACATTTTCTCTTTTCTCCTTTCTCCTTTTCCCTAACGCCAACGCTGTGCCAAGCATATAGCCAAGCATTATAATGGTGCGGACCCCTTTACGCGTGCGCTTTAAAAAAAATAACAAAATGTGTCGTCGTCTTTTTGAAACCGCACATATGCTTCAAGTCAACTGCTTTCAAAATATTAAAAATCTAAGTTGTCAGTCAACATGGCCCAGTCCATCGATTGACTCCGTTGTCAACATCATTGAAGAAGGAGTATGGGCCAATGAATGATAACTGTTTCGTTTTATTTAATTTTATGAAGTTAAAAGCACTTTTCCGGCAAATTTAGCACCATATGCCGTCGTCAAGTTCCGTCAAATTATCTCTTTGATATAAGATACATAACTATTTTATAAAAATTTCAATTTGATGTGATATCTTTTTACCTTTTACTCGACTTCTCGGTGTTGATGGGGGTGCTGGCGTTATTGGAGGTGTTTTGCGTCCTTCGCGAAGTATTGGCGATCTTGGTTCGAATCGATCGTTCTGAAAAGAAACGAAATATGTAGGGAAAAGTTACAAAAATCCATAGGTATGTATGTGTTATCAAATGCTTAAAGAATGTCTCTCTGTTTTTCTCATATATTTCTATCAATATATGTATATCAAACTTAAGTTTATTATGTACATGTACAAGTTCATTAAAATTTACAATTTACAACAGCTACAGATACAGTGATAAGTGCAGTAGAAACCGCATAACTGCTATCGATTTCCAAAGACAATAAATGGTTGATAAAAATCAATTATCAGCGTCAGATAAGATGCCACTTTTTAGATGAAAGCTCCGCTGGCTGTGGCAGGAGTGAACTGCAATAAAGTTCCGACATTTACGGTTCCATTCAAAGCCGAAACACATGAACTACCCACGCGTTCTTCCAGCATACAAAAATACCGAAAATTCATGATGTTTCATCAAAAGAAAATCAAATTTTTTATATTAATCGCGGTTTGTTTGATTTGCTTAGCACCGCGCAATGTTGTCGGTGAGTATTGTCGTTTGTTTGTCACATTTACTTAGTCAGAGAGCAACTTTTGTGAGTGTTAGTGAAAAACGAAAAGTGCCAGTGAAACACTAAACTATCAATTTATGGGTAATGTCTTAATGCCAACCAAAAAATCGAGTAATTAATGTCGAAGTTTGGCGGGACTGTGTTATCTCGAGGAATGGACCAGTCAATTTGCCGCCTCGTTCTTGTAATTCAAGTCCATGGTTTACGCCAATAAGCCAAAGGTTTAAGACTACATCAGGACCAACACTGAAATTGTTGGCATATCGCTCGATTACTGTGAAAAAGCCGTGAAATTTAAGTTCTTTTAAATGATGTTGTGTTCAATAATAGAATCGATGGTACTTTAACCCGAACACAAGCTGTTTTATTAAAAACAATACTCTCCAAATCTAGAAACATAACTGTGACATCGTAGTAATCATTGCTGGTGTATAAGAGACGGATTTGAAAATTTGATATTGAAATCTATGCCGCGAAAATCTTCCAAAGATTTCATTAATTAATTGATTAATTTCATGCAAAACATTAATCTCGGTAGCATTTATTGTGCGAAGACCTGTACCCATTTTTAAGAACTTTTATTTGACTTGACTTGACCCCTTTGTGTCTGTATTTTCCACTACCTTGAGGTACTTTAACCGCCTTCCAATTCTAAGTCCAAAATAGCATTTTTTATATTCCGCGTGTGATGCGTATCGCGTGATGCATGTGGCGCGTGTGATGGGTTCAAAATATTGCATTTTGCATATTGCATATCACCAAAACCTATAGAAAGTCCAACTGTTTTGCTGATTGACATTGAAATACATGTATATAGTGTAATCACCGAAAAGCAAAATCCACATAAAATTTTTCTGTTTCTCACTACCAAAACTTACGTTTCTCGCTCTTTTCAATACCGCCAGTTAACGCGTTTCATTAAATGCGTCTGCTTATTTTATCTACACAGCCGCTTTTCTTATTTGTAACAGCATTAGTATGCGTACAGTTGGGCTTTCTGTAAAGACGGTTTTATATATCACTGCTCAAACACAGTAATGCAGGCGGTAGTAGTAGGAAAAGTAAGAGCTGTTATATAAATGAGTGCGTGTAACCATTACCCGTGGTTGAAGTGAGACTTCTTTGACGTTGTGGCCGACATTACGATTAAATTTAAAGGCAAAAATGGTCCTACATACCGAACTTCATACAAATCGGTTGAGAAATGGCTTGGTTTCACAAATTTCAGTTCCTTTGAAATTCATTTGCATTTGAATCCTATATACCGAATTTCATACAAATCGCTCAGGAAGTGGCTTAGTTCCTAATATTCCAGTCCATAATGGCCATATCCCAGTGGACATTAAAAGTCTGACTTAACAGTGGACATCTGATGTGTGATTTAACAGTGGACATTAACAGTGGACATTAAAGTACGACTTAACAGTGGACATTATATGTGTGACTTAGTAGTGAATACTACATGTGTGACTTAACAGTGGACATTGAAAGTGTGACTTAACAGTGGACATTAAAGTTTGACTTAACAGTGGACATCAGATGTGTGACTTAACAGTGAACACTAGATGTTTGACTTAACAGTGGACGTTAAAGTGTGAGTTAACAGTGGATATCAAAGTGTGACTTAACAGTGGCCATTAAAAGTGTGACTTAACAGTGGCCATTAAAAGTGTGATTTAACAGTGGACATTAGAAGTGTGACTTAGCAGTGGACATTTAACATTCAACTTTTTGAACTTTTACCCCTTAAACATTGGAGTGAGACGTTCCAATCAAAAAAGAGGTGACATTTTCGTTAATTACAGCACAGAAAATCACAAGATCCACACTAGCTGCAAAAACTCGCATCAGCTGCAAATCCGTTGTGAAATAATATGCTCACACCATTCAGACCTATTATTTAATTTAATGGCAGTAGTCTTGAAAAGAAAATATTTCTCAATTCTATTTAAAAGTGTTGCTCCCAGTATGGTGTTTTCTCTGTTAAAACTTGTGAACCACTGAATTGGTACGCTAATGATATTTCAACACAGTTTTAGAAACACTGTGTGCCTGAGTGACATAGCCAATTAGTATATAGAAGATAAATAAAAAGTCAGAAATTATTATTATTACCCGACTACGAATGGCTTTGTGCAATCTTTGAGCCAAAATGACGACAAACTAAAGTTATTGTTTTGTTTGCAATCTCAATTTAGAGTATAATGCCTTAGGAGATTGCTGTAAATTAGAGCATTGAAACGTTTGGCCAATGGACGTGGGCATAAGTTCTAGTAACTTTCATCGCAAGGGTAATCAGCACAGCGGTAGCACTCAAGCATATCTCTAATGAACTTAACCGGATGATGAAGCTCATTTAAATACTGCAGTCCGCACTTACCTCCAATAATGAAAACTAAAAATAAATCTAATGAAGTCATTTGATTTTCCCTAAAATTTGTATGACGCCTTGTTGTTGTTTTTCTTTGATTTGTTTAATTGTGTGCGGCGAAGGTTGGGCATACACCTTTAGCATTGCAGCATTGAGCATTTTTAGCATATCTACTCAATGTTGCCACATTTCTACATTGACGTCACAATTATTACAAAATAGGAAAGAAAATCTGAACTCTAAAGAGCCACATCGACGCTGTTGCTTAAATCATTGCCATCATCACTGGCCGTGTCGTAGAATAGAATTAATAATGTGATTAATTTTGAAATTTATTTTTTTGCCCTAAACTTATGTTGTTGCTTTTGTCGAATATTGTGTTTGCCTTTTATTTTATTATTTAATACACAGGACTACATTGCTACACCTGCAGCTATGTCGATCCGAGTAGCGACAAGACGTGCATCACAGAGCCAGACTCTGAGGGCCAACGGACGACAATGTGTTCGATGAAATATTGCACCATTCAGCGGCAGGAATATTTGGTGAGAAATAATTGAATATCTTTTTGAGAGTATGTAGGTAGCATTTAAGGTACCTACTTACGACTACAAATACACGCAACTCCACTGCAAAGTGTTACAATTGGGCGGTGCAATATTATGTTTCATGTAACCCTCATGTACAACCTCGACATGACGATAATTTATGATTGTGCGCATATTGCAAATAATTTAATATGGTGGTGAATTTATGTTCATTTCCTTTGCGTGCGTGTTGTTGCAATATGTGATCCTTGGGCAACCCCATTCATTCTCCATGAACGGTGCAAAAGCTCATTAAAAGATAGATATCATGGTTGTGAGACAAATTACCTCGACTACATGTGCCCTTGCAGCTTGCCATAATTTACCCAAAAGGCCACAGTGCACTGCAGGAGCTAATTTTGTGTCTTGCTGGAGCTTAGTACGTTTCCTTTCCGGTATACCAGGCAGAAGTTGTACTTGTATATCACAGAATTAATTTTGCACGTTAGTAAAATTCAATTAGCGCACTCACTGAGCTGTGATGGAGTAATTTGCGACGAGTTTCGCGGCCCACCAATGTATCTATGCATTTGCATTCGTCAACGGAACAATAAACGAAAATAAACCAAATTGGAATCGCAGTACTTCTGTACTGCACAGCTAACAACAACTGTCCATTGTTCCTATTTCATCCGATTCCAAGCGTTTTTGTGAATTCTGACTTTTGATGGATCGACTTGTATTGTTTGTTCTGTACATTAAAACAATCTCATCAAAAACGACAGCTAAGATGGCGTGAATTACCATATTCTGATGGAAACTTTTGGAAGCGTGTAATCTAATCACAAATCCACACCAACTTTTATTTTGTAGGTCGAATTGTAAACATTGCTGAAGCTTTATATGTGTGTGAAGTGGGGCGAATCCTACATTGCCTACAAAAATGTTTTGAACTAAACGGCAACTGTTAGTCTGTTTAAAGCAATTTCTCTTGACTGTCGTGCAAGACCTTAAAAGGAGCAATAAATTAGCCGCGTTCTTCATTAATCTTAATTCATATTTTGTCGTACTACTCGTCATTTATGCTTATAATGTACTATACAAATCGGAATTGATATATGTTTATTATTATATTAAAGCCAAATGCGACCAAATAACTCTCGAAATGTGTCCGACAGTGCCCAGAAGAACTAAATTGAAGAACTTTCGATACTGGTCTTACAGTGCCCAGAAGCACTAAATTCAAGAACTCTCGAAACTTGTCGTACACTGCCAAAGAGAACTAAATTGAAGAACTCTCGAAACTTGTCTTAAAGTGCCCAGAAAAACTAAATTCAAGAACTATCAAGACTTGTCGGATAAACTTGATCGTGGTAATTGAAGAACAGTGCCTAGAAGAACTAAAATTAAGATCTCTCGAAACTAGTCGGACAATGCCCAGAAAAATCAAATTCAAGAACTGTCTTGTCGGAAAGTGCCCTGAAGAACTAAATGTAATAACTCTCGGCGCTTGTCAGACAGTGCCCAAGGGAACTAAATTGAAGAACTCTCGAAACTTATCGGACAGTGCCAAGAAAAACCAAATTCAAGCACATTCAAAACTTGTCGGATTGTGCTAAGAAGAACTGACTTTGATAAGCCAATTCCTGGTCATAACACTTGTTTGGGTGCGAGGTTTTGTAATGGAAAAACGGACGATTTAGCGAAGAACGGCGTCGTTATGAACATTGGCTCACTACCTTCCGTCAAGAACGAATTCTCTACTTACTACTTACTACAAATGTGAAGTAATTTGGCAAACTCTGCGATATAAAGAGCCAACCTACAATAAAAGGAGAACTACCGAGATGATCTCCAGATCATGAAAACATGTTGTGGCAATAAATACGTTTCAAAAAGCAACCATTTAGCTAAACTGTAAAGCAGCAAGGAGTTAAATGGGAATATCTCATTCACCATCTTTACAAATTTCCGCCTTCAGAAGTGTCCAGTATCCGCATACTGAGACAACCTAAAAGAGCTTCTGGAGTACAGAATGTGTGAACCGATCTCGTACTCAAACGCAAATATGAGAAGAATAAACTATGCTCGAGAAGAGCAACAATCATGATATAACGGCATTGAGTACCGCGTATAAGAATTTCTCCTCTACCCTACAAGAGGGGATATCTCCATACGTCAAAGTCATCTTAGGACTATACCAGTATAGCTTTATCCCAGGTAAATTAACAACTGTCCAGATTTTTAGCCTAAAGCGGGCGATGTTCAAATATCCCAAACTCATATTGCACCTTCTTTAGAAGACTAGCCAGATTAAAACTTTATAAAGCCATGAGAGAATTCGTTGGAAAAAATTATCCGAGATTTTGATGTAAAGGCGAGATAAGCAATCTTCTATTAGCCCACTCAAACTCCACCCAAAACTAATCACACCTTCTGTATACCTTAAAGCTACTTGTGATAGCGTATAGCCAGAGAACAACTTATAAAGCCATCAGAGAAACCCACAACCCAGATAAACTGACACGACTATTTATGTTGACCATATGACCAATCTTATAACCCAAGTAGGATATCAGAATCACTATCAAGCCTATGCAACATCTACAACGGCCTCCGACAATGCAATGTACTGGCCTGCATTTTCTTTAACCTGGCATTGGACAATCAGAGACACTAATATAATAGCGAGAAAAACAATCTTCTATAAGTCCATCCAAGAACTGGCTCACGCATAAATCGTTTACATCATTGGCAGAAATCAAAGAGTTGTACAAGAAGATTTCATTCATATTCCTACAAAGACGTGACTTAAAAACGGTTGTGGGGATACTGACAGGACACTGCCTTCTAGGAAAACACAAGAGAAGGATTGGTGTTAAATACAATGACTTCTGCAGAAGCTGCATGGACGAGAGAGAAGGTGAAACAATAGAAAAACTTCTTTGCTCCTGTCCGGCATTAGTCGAGAGAAAACATAAATATCTAGGTTAGCGGTTCATGAATTACCTCTCAGATCTCACGGCAAAGTGCGGCACATACTTCGATTCAATAAGAGCTCGGAATGGCTCGTCTGAAAAAGGGAAATCTATAAGTTCCATGTAGTAACATAAAGGACCACTAATTGTTTAACTGAGCGATTGCTGCCACCGGAATATAACATTTATGTAGAGCGCATGGCATGGAATCCAGGGCTGCTTATAAATGAGGGTAAGGCAAAGTACATGGTGGCTAAGTCTACGAGCAAAAGATCCAACATCGGTCCCTCAGTTATGATAGTGGAGCGGGAATTCGAATACCTCTAACTATCTTGGGTAAATTTTAGCGGCAGATAACAGCACGGAACCAGAAATACGCGCTCACTTTCTTAAAGCCTAATTTATTTTGTCAAGACTCTTCAAATCCCGGAATTTAACCATACCATCCAAGCTGATGACATATAAGACAATCGTCATACCAGTACTTACATATGAATCCGAGACTTGGGTGCTTACCAAAAACCATTCTGACCTCTTAGCCGCGTTTGAGAGAAAAGTCTTACCGTGCCTTATTTACCACTTATGCAAGAAAGAACGGTTCTGCAGACTCTATAACAAGAGATCTACAAGCTTTAACGCGATGTGGACATGATGAAAATATTTAAGCTCGATGGGCTTCGGTGAGCAGGAGACACTTGTTCATATAGAAGAATAGGATTAAAATCGGATAGTTCTTAGCGGTAGGATTTATGAGAGACGACAGCGAGGCCGACCAAGCTTACGCTGGAAAGATGGTGTAAACCAGGATGACTAGAGTTTAGAGATGCCAAACTGAATGACATTGGCTCGAAATCGAGACCGGATGAGAGATATTTTATCCCGGTTATATAGCTAAATATGGTTATGATGAATTATTATTATTATTATTATTACATGATGGTAAGTTTCTTTTTTCTTACCCCGTATGTAGTTTCTCCTTAGCATTACGAAATTTAAAAAGGTAGAAAATGATCGTGGACACATTTTTTTGTTCTCTTGTCTGTTCACTGAATGACAACATTAATAAGAGTCCTCAAACAAATTGTGAAAAATAAAATAAACGACAAACTTTGTAGTAAATTATGTGTATTTGTTTCACAGTGCACCATAGTTTAAAGTTTTACTAATCGTATGAGTGAAAACGAAACTTTTTCAAAGTTGGTTATATGCTTCAGCGGACCGGATAAAGTAAAAGACAGAGATTAAAAAGGCGAAAAGTGACTTCCACTCCAGTGATTATTATTTCAACTTTTCCTTTTGTGATATGTAATACATGATAAGGTCTAGTGCCAAACTCAATACAAAAAAGATGTAGTTGTAGTTCACTGCGTCTTTCTCTATCCATGGAACCAGAATCATTGTGTACTTTTCAAAAATAATTCCTATAAAGATGAATTTTATCTAAAGTGACCTTTTTGGTAACAAAAGCATCAAACGAGGCAACGACATGGTTCATATACTATTAAAAATGTATGAAAAGTGGAAAAGCTGCAATTCAGCTAAAATTTCGCAAGCCTTTATCAGCTTTTATTACAGAATGGGGTTAAGTGAACATTTAGAAAGATTCTTATTACAATGTGTAGAACATGAGTTCTATTACATAAATTACAACGAGACACGTTTGATTAATTCTCCCACATCCACCCACAAATCCTTCAAAGGCGATATGTTCGTGAAATGTGTTGTTTTTTAATTAAAACTGGAAATGAAGGGATTTTCCAGTGAAGAAGAGAACACACATTTTCCCGCATAAATTATGTTAATTACAAAATTTTCTACGAGTATCAATATAGGAAGGAAAAAAGGACGAAAGATGAAAATAAACAAAAACTGGGAATAACCAGAGATGCATCTATTGAAGATTTGTATTTAATTGCTTCGAGGATTTGTCTGTGTCATAAAAAGCAGCAACGTAATTACATTTTCACATTCAATCCAGAAAGGATTAAAAGATTTAGGCAACGTACAAATGGCCTTGCCGCACCTAATCGATTGTTACAACTTGGAAGCGATCCCTCTGGCCTTTCAATATATGTTAATTAATTTGGATCTACAGTCGATATCACAACAACAATAGACAGCAACAGCAGTATCAAAGTAAATCACTTTGCGAAAGCATTTGCCTAAAACCTAAATCATCAAGATGAGTGTTATTGTGCTTAACCGGGAAAGGGGCGGAATTATTGTTTTTTGAGGAATGACGTAGCTTTTGAGTGCTAAGTGTTTTGTTAATCTTTATTTTAAGAAGAATAAATGGATGTGCAATTCTATTTTAATCTTGAATGTAATATTAAAGTAAGAAAAATGCATAGTGTCATTTTCTCTTTTCAAAGCGCAATTTTGAAGTTTTTGCTTTTTTATTTCGTAGTTATGGGGGTTATTCGAGATAACACGGATGCCCTTCGCAGCGAAGAGACCAGAAACAACTTCGGTCAAGCGATAGGATTCGCCCTAAATGCATGGATAGTAAGCCCTGGTGCTTAGATGTCAGGTGTAGAAGAGAAATGGAGACGCCTTAAAAATACTATCATTAGTACTGCTGACTCCATCTTAGGCAGTAGTCGTAGCGATCGGAACGACTGGTTCGATGCCGAATGTAAGCTAGCGACTGAACGTAAGAATCTTGCGTACCGAGCTACGGAACAATCTCATACAACGCGGGCACGCGAAGATGAATATAAAGAGGTCAGAAGATATGGAAAAAAACAGTTCACCGGCAAAAGAAAGCAGCATGGGAG